>JBBPBR010000002.1:22734284-22779274 GCA_037974775.1 Cicer pinnatifidum
GATAAATCTTTTATACCTCTTAGAAAAATCGGACATTACTTGAAATTTTTTTGCACCTACGGCTAAAACAATAAACAAAAAACTTTGAGTGTCAAAATTCAGCAACAATAATAGTATTTTAAATGTAAAGAAGAAAAATAATAACATCAAAGCTAAGTGTTTTTTTTTTACTTTATAAATCTATTCACGGATTTGTAAATTAATTTATATAAATCATGAACTTATTTCATTTGTTTCAGGCCTTGTGAATCAATTTGTTAGTATTTTGAATCGATTCACAAACTTCTAAGAGGTTCTATAAATCGATTTAAATAGAATGAATGAAAGTGTTCCCGCAAAAATTATAGAGCGGTTATATATTTATAAGAAATGGCTCAAATGAGAAAATACAAGTCAATTTGTGTAAGTTGATTTACACATAATTAAAATTTAATCCATATATCAGTCAATCCATTTATTAATTAAAAAGTTTTCTAAGTCGATTCACATATTAAATGAGTTTTCATCTCTATCAAATTTATGAATCAAGTACATGACATGTGTAAGTCCATTCATACATACCACAAATTGGTTTATGAATTCTAAAATGGTTTCAATGCATTTCACTTGATGATAGTTTAACTTAGTGTTTGAAAATGCCCTTTGAGTTTGTGAAAAGCCAAAAACAAATTGGTGTTTATTCTTAACTACATTATTCTATCTTTTAATTGTCTCCAAGTTGTAGATGTTGGGGTTGATTGCAAGTCTCACATCGCTTAGTGTGGGAGAATAAGGAGAAGACCAAGGCTATATATTGAGTTTTAGTCCTTTGTTTTCAAACACACCAGCACTAGTCAGTAATAGCATTTTAAGCTTGTATCTGACTTAGTTTAAATATTTGCTTTGTAAGAGTGTGGTTGTACTGGGGTGTTGGGTGTGGGTGAGAGAAGTCTATGTGTTGTAACAATTTTCACATAGTGTTAATTCTCTGGTTGCCGGTTTAGGCAGCGGTCGTGGTTTTTTCTCCGGTTTTGGAGTTTCCACGTTATATTCTTGTGTTGTGATTGTGTCTTGATTCTTTTGAACTTATGCTGTTTTTCCCAACAACTGGTATCAGAGCCAGGTTCGGAGGTTTGGTAGGATAATTTTTTCTTAGTATGCTCTGTGGTTGCAGCTTTGTCTGATCTTCCACATTAGAAAAGAATTATCCTTGGTATATTGTTAGGGGAAAGGTGATACTGTGAAAGTGCTGTTTAGGGTGGTTCTGGCTAAGGAAAGACTTGGTATTTAAGCGTGTCTGTTGTGACCCACCTCTCTTTCCTGGGAACTTACCTGGTGCACAGTTTACAGTCTGCGTGCAGTTGCTATGTCTCATTCAAGCGTTATGAAGTTTGACATAGAGAAGTTTGATGGAAGAATCAACTTTGGCTTGTGGAAAGTACAAGTCAATGATGTGCTTATACAATCAGGATTACACAAGGCGTTGAAAGGAAACACTTCCAACATGGAGGCCGACAAGTGGGAGGAACTAGATTTGAGAGCTGCAAGTGCAATCCGTCTGTGTTTGGCAAAGAATGTTCTTGCGAATGTGCAGAATCTGTCATCAGCCAAGCAACTCTGGGAGAAGCTTGAAGGGTTATATCAGGCTAAGGGCATCTCAAATCGGTTGTTGTTGAAAGAGCAATTCCACAATCTGCGCATGGATGAGGGTACGAAAATCTCTAATCATCTTAGTACTTTGAATAATATTGTCTCTGAGTTGGAATCTATCAAAGTTGAGATTGATGATGAAGATAAAGCGTTAAGGCTCATTTTGTCCCTTCCACCTTCCTATGTTCATCTTAAACCTGTTCTGATGTATGGGAAGGAAAGTTTGAGTTTTGAAGAAGTTGCAACTAAAATTATTTCTGAAGAAAGGAGAATGAAAAATGATGAAAACACTTCATCAAGCTCAATGTTGCTAACTAGAAGTGGGGCCAATGGGAAGAAGGTACATGCAAAGAATTTGGTGTGCTGGGAGTGTGGAAAGTCTGGGCATGTGAAGAGAAATTGTCCAGGTGGAGCAGTATCTGAAAAAGACTCTGAGACAAGTGCTGGCAAGGTCTCCCTTGTTTTGGGAGATGATGGTGATCTCATCTAGAAGATAAAGTTTGTCCTTATGGTATTTCCGCTATACCATGAAAAAGGACATGTTATTGCTAGCGGATTCAGAACGGCACACGGGCATTGGTTGGCATTGATGCAAGGTGTGTGGTGATGTGTCGATGGCTGAAGAACTTCCTGGAAGCCAACATGGGAGTTGCACCATAAATTTCAGCAAGGTTTCGACATGAGAAAATTCTTGGAATGGTTTAGTTCCAAGTGGAGAAATTCTTGGAATGGTTTAGTTCCAAGTGGAGAAAATTCTTGGAATGGTTTAGTTCCAAGTGGAGAAAATTCTTGGAATGGTTTAGTTCCAAGTGGAGAAAATTCTTGGGATGGTTTAGTTCCAAGTGAAGTGTACTCTTTATGGTGGAGTATGATTGTCGGTAAGACAATGAAAGCGGTGTAACTCTTACAATCAAGGTGGAGATTGTTGGGGTTGATTGCAAGTCCCACATCGCTTAGTGTGGGAGAATAAGGAGAAGACCAAGGCTATATATTGAGTTTTAGTCCTTTGTTTTCAAACACACCAGCACTAGTCAGTAATAGCATTTTAAGCTTGTATCTGACTTAGTTTAAATATTTGCTTTGTAAGAGTGTGGTTGTACTGGGGTGTTGGGTGTGGGTGAGAGAAGTCTATGTGTTGTAACAATTTTCACATAGTGTTAATTCTCTGGTTGCCGGTTTAGGCAGCGGTCGTGGTTTTTTCTCCGGTTTTGGAGTTTCCACGTTATATTCTTGTGTTGTGATTGTGTCTTGATTCTTTTGAACTTATGCTGTTTTTTCCAACAGTAGAGAGTTCATGCAAACTAGGTTCAATTTCAACTCTTAAGTTTCCAATGCTGCAAAAAAAGTATTGAGTTAGAGTAAATCTACTTCTCTTAAAATATTTATTTGATTTAATTGATGTTGTATGTGTCTCTTACTTATTATATGTCTATGAAGGTGGCTAGAGTGTGTATAGTAATTAAAGTTTCATGTTGGAGTGACTAGTTTGTGGAATGAAAAAAATAAAATAAAAATAGTTTTACATTGACAACCAACCCTATATTGTTGAATAAATAAAAATAGTAGTTTTTTAGTATAATAATTTGCTTACTTAATAATGCAACATCCGTTTTTTTAAATAAGTTTAATTATTTCTTTAGCAAGTTATTATACACCGTCTAAGTACACCATTTTTGGATAAATAATGATTTATTGTAATTGCACATTATATTACATAATGTGATCTTGCTATGAGATATATATTTTTATTCGTGCTAAATTTTTAAGGTTTATTAAGTATTGTATCTATTGTAAATAATGTATATATTTATAATTATTGTATTTAGTCCATCAATGAAGTAATTAGTAGTAGTGTGTGAATTGTAAGTGATTTTGTGAATTGTGAATAGTTTTAGTGTGGAAATTGAGATTGTAAACTTTAGAGTGTGAATTTTGACTTTGTGATTGTAAATTGTTTACTATTTTTCTGATTAGAATAGTGTGAATGTGAGTTATAACCTTGTTTATTTTGTGAATGTGAGTTATAACCTTGATAATTATGAACTATTTGTCGGAATGCGTTGTGTACGTAATTTGTGTTTTTTATGGAGTGATACGATTTTTGAACATAAGAAAATTGATGCATTTTTCAAAAAGAAAGTTTTCGACAAAGATGAAAATTATAAAGCGGATAAATTTTATTTGATTAAATTGTTTGAAACTCTAAAAATTTGTGTGAATTGTGAAAATTGTAAAACTTGTATGAATTGAAGCTCTAACCTCCCAACTCGTCGACTATGATTGAATTGTACGAAGTTCTAAAAAAAACTATATGACTTTTATGAATTTCAATTATAATATTTTAGTTAATATTTATCGCTTCCCCCAATATTTGGGCAAGATCTACCACTAATTGAGGCCCAATAAGTTTAGACTATTTACATGAATTAGTGCATGTACTCTTATCAGTATTGAAATATTATTCAGTTATATTTTCTTTATGGCATCATGGACTCTTGATTTTGAAGATTCCGCTTCCGCATAAACTGTAAAGGAGTATGGGGAAGTGTTAGTCAAATGCTTCATGACCACTAAGAGACTTTGACACCATATCTCAATCCAAAATTTAAAGACATTAGATATATGGGTTATATAACCAACATTTACCACTTGACTACACTGTCAAAACGACTTTCGATGCAAATATCTAATATCAGGATTCACTCCCGCTCCCCTCCAAGCTGAACCAAGGATCTGACACCACTTGTTGCGAAGTTTGAGGGACCGTAGGAGCAACAATAAGCTAAATGCTTCAGGGCCACAAAATACTTTAACACCACATCTTCATCCAAATTCTTAAAGCATTAGGTATATGGGTCGCCACTCTTATATATCCAATATTTACCACATTTTTAGTCTACGTGAGACTTAACTACTCACACTTGAAACCACAATCTCCCCCTCAATTGTAAGTCTCTCACGTCTTATGTACATGTACCACCGTTATTACCATTGTAACCCCACTTCTAACTACACTGTTAGGAATACTTTCCATACAAGGATCCAATCACGCTCCCCCATCCAAGTTGAACCACAAGAGACTTTGACACTACATCTCCACACAAAATCTTAAGTCAGTGAGTATATGGATCACCATTCTTATATATTTAACATTTAGTTCATTCTTATTTTATGTGGGATTTGACCACTCACACTTAAATCCAACATAAACCCTAGTTGCCATTATGGTTTTCTTTGTTGCTTTCCACTTTCATTGTGGTCTTTTCTTTTACTGCCTTCATTGTACCACATATAATATTGTTGATCCTATTTTTTTTTTTTCATCACCTACTTTTTGAACAACATGTCTATTTCTCATTTCGCATTTCCCTCGTCGACCACAACAATAGAACCTTCACGAAAAATCGAACATATCGACACTTCTCTCCAGACGCGTGAAGCCCACTTTTGGCGTCGCTGTTCAGCTCATACGTGTCCACTACTATTTTCTCCCATATTCATTGTCAAAACATCCTCTTTTCGTTTTTGGGGTCATAATCTCGATATGAGATTTTTTTTATGCAGTTATTCTTGACAGTGATGGAGGTTGAACAAAAACTTTAGGGTGACCAAATTTTTAAAGTTTTAATGGATAAAAAAAATTAATATTGTACATAAGAATTTTAAGTTATAAATTGCAAAAATATATTGATAGTCAAACCCCTAATGCTCATTAAAAAGAAGTAGTAGATCAAATTTGAGTTTAAATTTTTAATAATTAAAAATTAGTTACTAAAATTCTAGTTTTTTTCAAACACTAAAATTTTAGGAGTTTAATTGTTACGAATGTTAGTATAAAACATTTTAGACTATCACCCCATCATAACAATCCATAAGTGTGATGTTAAAAGTAATTTTGATAAAAGTCAAAGGGTTTTAATAATCTGATAATTATGATTAATTAAAATATTTTGACATTGTCTATGCATACAAATTAAATTCAAATTTTGATAGAATTAAAACAAGTTTATTAAATACAAGTACAAAAATAATAAATATAATTATTAAAATTCATTTAAACACAACATATTTTTTAAGATACCAATATTGACAATGTTGATAAAAGACAATGGTTTCGTTTGAGTATGAGGTGATCCATTTTAAATTACATTAAACTATACTCAAATTAGTAATGGTCATATGTAATTGTTTTGTTCAATTTAAACTCACCCATAAAAATATTAAATAAATTTAATTAATTTTTATTAAATTTTTTAGATCATAGGATCATTTGGTTTGATTTTGATATCTCTAGATAAAATTTTCAATCCACATTGTTGGAAAATTTAGTTTATTTTATAATTATAGTAGATTTGTTTTTTTTTTTTTTTTAATTTTTCTTATAAATTACCGGTTCTTTTTATAAGAGACATTTGAGTTATAATTTGGTCAAAAAATTGAAGTATTTGATATATATCAAATATTCTTGACCAAATTCTAACTCAAATGTCTCTTATAAAAAAAAATTGAAGGCAGAATTATTTTAAAAAATTCTTGAGGACTTTCGGGTGGTCGTGGTCACCCTATGACCGGCCCCAAGAAACTTTACCAATGATTCTTGACCTTCATGATTTTGTTTGTCGTGCGAACTTTTTTTTTTATTGTTTTTGCTTGATTGAACTATTATTGTATTTCTAAAGACTCTTTATTTGTTGTTTGTAAGTTCTTTTAAAGCCTATTGAAGAAGATATTGTTATGGTATTTCTATAGACGTTGAGGTTTATTTTTCGGCCCCCTGCATAAAATGGAGAAGACGAAACAAAAATAAAATAAGTTGTAAAATTGAGAGATCAAAAATCTAATTTTAAAGTAGCAGACTCAAATTTAATTTTAAATAAAATAGGAGAACTAAAACTACATTTAATCATTTTTATTTTAAATTTACTAAAATACATTACTTTTTTAGAAGAAAAAAAATTTGTTGTTGGATAAAAAAAGAATTGTTTTTATTTTGATTTATTTTAAAATAAAATAAAAAATATGAACCCAAATTTTGACAAAAGTACTGGCAAGAGATAGATTACGACATCGCTTAAAGCAAACCAGTGTTGTCAAAGAATAAACTATAACAACAATTTTAAAAAGAAGTGTTGTTAAAATGATATGTTATAACAATGCTTTAAGAGAAAAAGTATCGTTGAAAGAATCTATTATAATCTATAACAATACATGAATCAACAATGCTTAAAAATGTTATTAAAATCTTAATAAAACATTGTTTAAGGCCTTCCTTGGCATAGTGATTATTAAATAAGATGGTTGCTTAGTTGAATATATGAAATCAAAAGAGTATTATAGTAGAATTTAAGCGAGATTTACTTATATAGCTGTGGTAGATATAGATGAAATACAACTGTAAAAATATAAGGATGAAATACCGGTATAGGAGATATGTCTGACAGAGAATAGTTGAACTGATCCCTAAAGTGAGAAAATAAACAAGTTTTTACTAACTTACTATAGTGAGAAAATAAACAAGTTTTTACTAACTTACTATAATATCAAACATAAAATTAACTTTCCAATTTTGTATGGAATTCAAGTTACATATTCTAAGTCTAAATAATTTTAATTGATAAAATTGTTGTAGATGATATAGTGCAATATTTATTTATTTTTCTTTATTTCATGTCACTAATACTCAAGTGATAATTGTTTTACTTTCCAACCGTATTTTTGGATGTTCTTAATTGAATATTTTTTTAAATATTTAGAAACATAAATGAATTAATTATGTTTTTATTATTGATGTCTATTACGATTGATATCTTGACTTATGTTTTTTTATTTGATTAATAAATGATATTCATTGACATTTTGTGATTGAATTTATCAAAATAATTATAAAAATAATTTTATTTATGGTATAGGATGAAGTGATGTCATATATAGAATATCATATACTCACTAATATAATAGATAAATTAAAATGATAGAGAATATAAAAGACAAAAAAAAAATTGTAGTGATGGGAATAGAAGATGAGGGTTTTAAGCACCACTTCTCTCCTCGCAATTGAAGCCCACCTTTTGGTCTCAATTTTCAGCACATACGTGTCCACCATTGTTTTCTCCTAAATTCGTTCCTCGGTTCGTATTAGGGGTCAAACTCTTGATCTGAGAATTTTTTTTATACAAATATTTTTAACAGTGATGGATCTTAAACTGAAATATTAGGGTGTCCAAAAGTTTAATCGATAAATAAAATAAAAAATATTATTGTATTATATATAAGAAGTTGAAGTTGTAAATGTACAAAAAATATATTAATAGTCAAAACTCTATTGCTTATTAAAAAGAAGTTATAGATCAAATTTGGGTTGACCATTTTAATAATTAAAAATTAGTTTTTAAAAATCTATTTTTTTTAAATCATTAAAGTTTTTAGAGTTTACTTATTATGCATTGTCAGTGTAATAAGTTTTACACTATCAGCACATCACAATCATTTATAAGCATGATTTTAAAAGTAATTAGAATAAAACACAAATGGTTTTAATAATTTTACAATTATGATTAATTGAAAGTGGAAAATATCTTTACATTGTCGATGCATACAAATTAAATTCAAATTTTTATACTATTAAAACAAGTTTATTAAATCCAAGGACAAAAATAATATATATAATTATTAAAATGCATTTAAACACAACACAATTTTTAAGATACCAATATTCACAATATTGACAAAAGATAATGGTTTGATTTGAGTATTAGGCGAACTATTTTAAACTACATTAAACTATACTCAAATTAATTATGGTATGATTTATTGGTTTAGTTCAATTTGGTCTCAAACCCATAAAAAAATATCAAACTATAATTTAATTAATTTCCATTAAATTTTTGGAATCATAGGATCATTTGTTTTGATTTTTATATCTCTAGATAAAATTTACAACCTAAGAAGTTGGAATTTAGGATGGAAAATTTAGTTTATTTTATAATTATAGTAGAGTCGTTTTTATAATTTTTCTTATAAATACTCCTCTAGTTCTTTTTATAAGAGACATTTGAGTTATAATTTAGTTAAAAAATTGACATATGTGGTCCATGATATGGATCAAATAGATCAACTTTTTCTAATCAAATAACAACTCAAATGTCTCTTCTAAAAAAGATCGGAGGCAATAATTTTTTTTTTTTAAAATTCTTGGGATTGTTTTGATTAAATTGAACTATTAATGTATTTCTAAGGACTCTATTTGTTGTTTATAAGTTTTTTTTTTAGTCTATGGAAGAAGATATTGTTATGGTATTTTTTCGGACGTCCGACATTTATTTTTCGGCCCCCTTCCATAAAAACTAAAAACTAGAGGAGACAAAAAAACAATGTGTTATGAAATTGGGATAATTTTAAAAATCAGATATTCAAAATTAATTTTAAGCAAAATAGGAGGACTAAAATTGTATTTAATTATTTTATTTTAAATTGTATTGAATCTATAACGCTTAAAAATATTGTTAAAAGCTCACTACAATATTGTATAAGGCCTTCTTTATTATAGTGATTGTTAATTAAGATGATTGCTTAGTTGAATATGAGAGTATTATAGTAGAATTAAAGCGATATTTACTTATGAAGTTGTGATATATATGAATGAAATACAACTATAAAAAATAGGAATGAAATAACGATTTAGAAGATATTTCCTACAAAGATTATTTGAAAGAATCTTTGAAGTGAGAACATAAACAAGATATATCTTTTACAAACATATCAAAAGACCAAACATAAGATTAATTTACCAAATTTTGTATGAAATTTAAGTTACATATTCTAAGTCTAAATAATTTTAATTGGTAACACGGTTGTAGATGATAGAGTGCAATATTTGTCTATTTTTTCTTTATTTTATCTCACGAATCCTTTAATGATAATTGTTTTATTTTTCAACTGTAGTCTTATATGCTCTTAATTGAATTTTTTTTAAAATATTTTGAAACGTACATGGATTTGTTATGTTTTTATTATAACTATAGTTGATATCGGAATTTAGCAAGTTAATTAATAGTATAATATTATTTGATTAATTTGAATAAGTGAAATTCATTAATATTTTGTGATGGAATTTATCAAAATAATTATAAAAATAAATTTGTTCATGGTATAGGATGAAGTGATCTCATATATAGAATACCATATATTCACTAATATAACAGAAAATAAAAGAGACGAAAGTAGAAAATACTCAAATATAATAAAAAGAAAACTTTTTTATTAACAAAATAAGAGAATACACGAGATAGGCCTACGACACAAAGGGCATGTGTTTGATCTATTGAGCCATTTCATAATACAATTTTGGTGATAAATGTGTGAACATGGACTAGCTAAACGAATTGCTTTCGATCCAAACAAAAACTGCTCAAGGCATATGGAACAGGTTAAAGTTTCAGCAGCAGTTTCTTCATCAATTGTAATTGTTTCAAGATTCTGAATAGAGCATCTTCGGGTAGGTTCGACATTTGTTCTTTCTGTCTGATTGATGTTATTTTCTTGAATAACGTAGTGGCCACCTTGAGCATAAATTGGTATGATATCTTGAGTTTTCATTCTACGATGAACCTCATTGATATGATTGTCGTTGCTTTCACAAAGAACAAAGTGATCATCTTCGATACACATATGTGAGAAAATAATGTTTCTTCTAAGAGTGCGAAGAGGAATAGCAGGAATCATTTCATAAACACCATTGGTAATAGGATAAAACAATTCAATTGTGACTCTTTCATTTTCTCCCAATATAACCATTCTTCTATAATGTTGTTGTTGTTCCATTTCTCCAAATTAAAGTTTTTTTCTTTTGTTTTGCACTGAAAATAATTATAAAAAAAAATCAAATAAGAAGAATAGAAAATATATAGATAAAATATTAAAAGTAATGAGAAAAATTGACACAGTGCATGATTCAACACGAAAAAAAAAATATAAAAATAACAGTTTCATTTCATCGGGAAAAAAAAAGAAAGAAAAAGTAAAAAAGAAAAGAAAACAACTGTGATTGAAAAAGAAACCTTAGAAAGAGAAGAGATGAAGAACGAAACAACAGAAGCAGCGTTGACACAGTGGCGGATGCGGCAGAGAGTGTGAGAAGAGCTGTCTTAAACGAAGAAGGAAATAGGAACTTTCAATTGATCTCAAAAGAACAGTTTGCAGAAGAAGAATAGGAATTAATGGAACAATAAAGACAAGTGCCCTAATTTATAGGAAATTTGTAGTTTTGGTTTTTTAACGGTAACTAAATTGAAGAACCATTGGATCACAAATAATAAAAGAAGCCCAAGGAAATACGCGCTCTCTCGCGGGAATCCATTTCAACGGTAATAAGATCTTTTTTTTTTTTAGAGTAAATCTTTTTATTTTTAGAGTAAATCTTTTCAACGGTAATTTAGATTTTTATGTTTCATGCTGTGTTTTTATAATTTAGATTTTACTTTTTTAATTTGTTCCCAAAATCATATAATATTTTCCTTCATTTGTCTTTTGTAATTTTTATGATTCTTGAGATTTTACTTACTGTACATTTTTTACTGTGGTTTCAAAGTGTGTGGTAGCATCATAGCTCTGCAAGAATTTAATTTCAGGTGATGACAATTTTCAAAAGATGAAAATAAGGTAAGAAATTTAATTCTACATTGGATATATGTCGTATGAAATTTCAAGTACCCTTTAAAATGGTTAGGAGATGTAACAAACAAGAAAAGAAAACATGTTTATTAGAGATTCTACATAGTACTTACTGTAGAGATGGAAATCAGAAAAGAGCAGCAGAAAAGATACCTAAAATAACCATGGAAATCAGTAAAAGTCCATTCATTTAATTTCAGAATTTGTAAGTAGTTACTTGAAACTGAAGGAACCTAATTAGAAGTTCAAAGCAAACTTACATATCCGATTTACGACCAAGCTGCTTCTGTGGCAGAATGACTTGTGCTGAGTGACAGTCATTGGTGTCTGGAATAGGATGGCTCATATTACATACTGCACGCGCAACTTTTCCAACTCTATGAACCTGTTGGGTTGACTAAATGGTGTGGCAGGTAAAGGTCACGCTTAGTCATGGAAAACCTGAGGCAACTCTCCCAGTCCATATAGTGGATATATATAAGGTGAACCTCCTTGTAAGCGTGCGAGCGACTCTGCATAAATCTGTACACAACAAACAGCATTACATGCTCTAATAAATTTAGCCATGGAAAAACATATGCCAAATGACTATATGGTCATGATTCCAAAAACAGCATTAAAGTTCTAGCACATGGTAAAAATCTTAAAACTACAATCTAGCTTTCCTTTTAATAGGCATTGTCGATATCTTACTTTGCATTAAGGATTTGGCTTCTAGCAGAAATCAATATCTTATTTGACACATCCTTCTGTGGCAACTCTATCCTTTTTCATGCATTAATAAAGACTAAAGAAGAAAAGCCATGTAACTTCTAGGATCTTTAAGCCATTTAGGAATATGAATCATGGTAATATCATGATACAATTGTGTATAACTTTCTCATTTTTTTAGTATATCTTTTGGATGAAAAATGTAGGGGAAAAAAATCTGATTTGTGATTCTGTGATTTCATCTATGTATCTCTATGGAAATTTTCATATATTAATCCTTATTTTAAGTTCTGTACTCAATCGGTATATGATAAACAACCGCGAGAGTCCATCGCATCATATCAATGTTCGAAAGCATATGAGGATAATTTGAAAATCAGTACCTTGACTCTGTCCACAAAATCCTTAGCTGGCTTGTCCAAGTAACTGTCATCAAGATGAAGTGCCAAGTCATGACCAATAAAGTCAATTGTATCATCTTCCAATCCATATTTCCTGTTTTTGGAGAAATCATTAAAAATGTGGAAAAGTAGATTGAATCAAAGTATTGAATATGGTTAGTATAATTAATATTGATGGTAAACTACACTGTAAAAATGTTACAGTTTATGAGAAAAAAATAAAATCAGCCGTGGTCTCATATTTTCACTTTGATGATAAAACTTCATTTCTTTTAAAACATTCATAATAAAAAATTCCTTTAACTGTGATTTGAATTGTGCTTATGCTCATATCAAGTGAGGAAAATATTATTTAAAGATAAAAATTGAAGACAGATTTAAAGGGATGTAAAATCAAGCAATAAGAAGAAGATAAAAAGAAATGAAGTAGATACATACGATATCTGATTTCAGTGCTTCAACATCTGTTGCTGGGATTTTGTAAATCTGAAAATGAATGAAGAAAGATATTTGAGGTTTCATGTAATGTAAAGTTTGTATGTAAAGAGCTCAAAAGTAAAATATGGTGCATACCTTTCATTTTTGCTCCAGTCCATGCTGCATAAGCTCCCAATTTCTGTAAAAATTACAACAACAGACAAATTATCATTAAATAAACTAATATTAATACTAATTTTACAATTGTTCTCCAAAATATCTGATCTTCGTCTCTTGCTTTTACAAAGTTGAACACTATATCATGATCAATTTACAATAGTCAAACTATATTCCTGGAGATTACAAGTCAAACTATAATTTAACAACTAGTACATTATATAGTTATAGAATTGAATTGTACTATTAGTTTCAAATGAGAAGTTCTGCTGGGGACAACCTAACTCCACATACGGAAGTTGATCCCAATTAAGATCTGAGTCTAAAATATTTATCTCATTTGTACCAGAGCTGGGGAGAATAATCTGTCATCTAATAGACCTTCTTTTGGGTTATAATATATGTCAAAGTTCATCTTATCCTCCTGCAGAAAATCAAGCTAACCTGTGCAGCTAGTTCTGCAAGTTTATTTTGGACATCATGAGCATTATATCCATCACTACGGAAATCAACATTGGATACTGTTTCCTCAGGGATCTCGGGGATAACACTCTGGTGCTTATCATCTTCCGTGACCTGTGGTGTGGATACTGCAATAGGATCTGGATCAGACTGTATTTCGTGATTAATGAGAAGAGGTTAATTACTTAAAGATGAAAAATTATAACATTTCAATACAGCATCATTCATTTTATACGCTATATATCTCAGCATCATTCATTCTTAATCACATTGTAATAACTCTTTCTGTTTTGATGTTATACGCTTCTAATCTTTTTCTCGAAAGCCTGTGTTGTGCTGTAACGCATAATTGTTGTCAATAAACACATTTTTCTTACTATATATTAAATATGATTTCTTTTAGTCATAATGCTCTAAAGTAATTAATCTAGTTTTATAACAGATCATCAATCATCATCCAAAAAGAAGCCAAGTGCAAACTAACATACCCACATGTAAGTATCATGTAAATCTACACAAATTTATTGGTACATCTAAACATATAAGTTTGTAAATATGCATTTTTATTTCTTCAACAATAAATAACCTAAGCTTTTGGTTTCAATCTGTTTATGCATCTGTATAGGTAGTAAACATGTGACAAAACATAACTTATGTTAACTATATTATTTGATAGATACATCAAGTTGTGCAGCCTATGACACTTCCATAGATGCCAAATGTTACATCAAAATTCTGGATTTCAAAGTGTCGTTCAGTAACCCAATATTTTTTAATAGTTATTGAAGTCAATTAATTACAGTGTCCTTATGAGTTTAGAAAAACCCTACAAATTACCTATAAATTTAGATACTTACCCTCTATTATTCTATTCACGCTAATTCCTCTTCTTCTTGTGCACGCTAACTGATCCAACACTCTTACATTCTTTGTCTTGTTGACTGTTGAGAGCTTTTATTTCTGTTTTTCCTTTTCTGCTTTCATCAATGCTAACCACTCAGTCGTTTCGCTGGCTTTTATCTTTTCTTTGGAAAAGGTTTTGTATTTTTGTTTAACTTATTTCTGGTTAATACTAAAATTATATTATTTATCACCCTCACTTGTTCTTATTTTTAATTGCTAATTGTTTCTATTTCTTTATATATTTTCAGTGCAAAAAAAATCAATATTTACTTCTATATAAATTTTCAATTGTTAATTATTTTTATTTCTTTATATATTGTCAATGCAAAAAATATTCAACGTTTATTTCTATATAAATGAAGAACCAACATTATCAAGTAATAAGAGCAATAGGAGTAATAGAAAAAGTCAACCTTTTATGGAGTGTCGTTTTTTATAACACTGTACGAGACGGACATTTTATTCTTGATGAAAACAACATCAATGATATTAGAGAGATTTCAATGATAAGAATAAATTTTGAAACTACTCACAATCTTCCAAAAATAGAATTCGAAGAAGGAACGACATAGTTTGAAGAAATGACATGTTCTATATGTCTTATGAAGTTATTAGTTGGGTCAAAAGTGGTTATGATGTCTTGTTCCCATATCTATCATGACAATTGCATTATAAAATGGTTAGATAGATCTAACACCTGTCCTTTTTGTCATAGGTTATTTCATGAATTTCTTTTATTCATCTTTAGATTATTATAGTATTAAATTCAACTATATGTAAACAATTTAATGCATATATACTTTCTTTTGATGTTTTTATTTTTGTTTCTTTTTTTTTTTATGTTAATATAAACTAGATATTACCTAGCACATAATTTAATAATCAGTGTGAGTTGTATTTGAAAACCAATTCATTAATATGTTCTGCTATTATAGTTAAAATATAAGATGACACATGACCAAATAAAAAATAATAATACATGTATTAGAAATTGGAGATGAAATGCAAGTGGAACATTGTAAGGAATTTAAAACTTTTATCTCCTTGTTTCTCAAAAATCATGTGGGGGTGATTATCAAATCATCCAGAAAATTTATTTTTGTTTTGTATTTTTTACTATCTTGTCACAACCAACATTATCTTTTTTTTAATGATAAAAATAAAGTTAGAATCTTTTTTTGAATTGAGAAATACTAAATGTCACCAAAAAATTTGTAACAAGATAATCCTTATTCTCTGGCTAACATGAGCCGAGAGCATCTTCTGCACAGTTACACAAAACGATAAATAGCATATAGATGGTTGCAGAGACTTACGATGGTGAACAGTCGACCTCGAGCAACAAACACAGCTATACGATAATAAGAAAACATATCTCAAATCACACCATTGGGCATTTTTTCATTAAAATGTTAATATTGCAAAACCATGAATGTAATAGTTGGAATATGTAACACCCAACTTTTTATGTCTAAATTATCATCATCATTATTATTACTATTATCATTATTAAAATAAGATAAATATATTAATTTTTTATAAAACCGTGTGTGAATAAATTTGAATGATAAATGTTTAATAAATTTTAGTGATTTTTTATGGTATTTTTTATTATTTATATAGTCAGTAGAATAATTAATTTTATATCATAAATGATTTAGGATAAAATATAATTAATTTGCATGACTAAAAAATTGAGTGCATAATACTTACTAAATATTATTGAGGTCTTTATAAGGGATGCAGCTCCTTTTGAAGGAGTGTGCCTATAAATCTTCCAATATATAAATTAAAAAAAAAATAGAATATAAAAATAGAAATTAATAATAGAAATAGGAATAAAAGAATAGAAATAGTGTTTTGAATGTTGTGGTTGAGTTGGTGATGAGATCATAATTGTTTAGTAATGATAATTAATTGATTCTTATACAGAATTTTGAATGTATTTTACTTAATTGAACAGACGAACTTAAGAATATAAAGCTTGAAATTAAATTAGTATAATATTGTCTCAACGTACGGTACCCCTTCAATATTTTGTTCATAATTTTTTTCATAAATAGTTTTTGGAGTTGATTTATGTCTCATTAGAAACAATACTTAATTTCCTTGAAATAGGCACCGGTTTCACTTATTTTCGTTGAAAATTGAAAGAGAAAAAGGAATTCTAAGTTGGAAAAAAAAAATATAGTTCTATTTTTGTATCTATATACCTTATTTTATTATACTGTATTAATTGAATGTCTATTATGGATAATAAAAATTATATTTATAAACTAGATATTTTAAGCTTTTCACAATGTTATCTTTTATTCGAATAGGATATCATTATATATTTTAATTAAATTGGTAAAGTTATAGTATTTTATACATAAAAAGATTAGGACGTAGTTGATTTAAAATGGCTATAACAAAAGCAATATGAATTGGTTTTGAGTAAAATTAATTGCACTTGAAATCTTATTTCTATTACTTTGTTATAGTAAATTTTTATAAATTTTCATGATTTTATTAAGTGGATTGTTTTGTTTTATAAGTTGCTCTTCATTAGTCATGTTAAAATATTTATATCTTGATCTAGGAAATACAATACTAGCGAGATCTATGTGGTTCATACAAGAAGAAGAAATATTGACACTACTCAAATACAAATACGCTCTGAAAACAACTTTGAAAGAATTATAATTGAAGATAATTCTAAAGCTACGACGTGTTGTATTTGTCTCGTAGAGTTTTTGGTTGGATTTGAGACTATTCAATTGTCTGATCTATGTCTGCATATATATAATTAAGTGATTAGATAGATGTAACACATGTACTATGTGTTGTAGAGAAGTTTATTAAAATTTCACATGTCCTATGATGTACATTCTTTTTGTTTCTTCTCTTGTAGTATCGAGAAAAAAAATATTATTTCTATTACATTTTTGTTATCATATTTGTCTATTATCTAACTATATTTTTATTTTTTTTTATCTATTTTACTAAAGATACTAAGTTTAATACATCACTTTATCTTATCTCATAATTAATGTTCATCTTTATAATTAGTTACATGTATTTTTTTCAAAATTTTGATATATATCATTAACGTGCTTAATTCAAATCTTAACAATAAAAATAAATCTATCAATTATATTATGTTTTACCAAATCAATAAACTAGATAATGAACTAATTGTTTGTTGAAGAAATAATGGATTAATTGTTACAATTATAAATTAACTAACTTCAAATTCACCATATTATATATGAAATTACCAAAAAAATATATTAAATACTTAGATTGATATTTAACATTTGTAACCGCCACAATTGACATTTGCGACAATTCTTCAACAGAGGTAAATTTATGTGTCTTGAGACTCTTTTGCAACGGTTCAAAAAACTGTTGTCCCAACCGCCTCAAAATAACTTTTGCAATAGTTTTAACCATAGTTAGCCGTGCTTTATTTTTTTTGTTCTAGGAGTATTGCGACTATTAGGAATCGCTCCTATGTGATTTTGGTGATAGTTTGCACCATCGAAAACTTTAGTATTTTTTGTAATATTGATTTTTTTTCATTTTTTATTAATTTTATTTTAATAGCTTACTAAATGACAATTTTTCTTAAATTCTAAATGAAAAATATTCATAAATATCAATCATATAATTAAAATAAAAAAATATTTAATTATAAATCACTAAGTCTCATTAATATAATCTATTCAAAATAGAGAGAGAGAGAGTGTGTGTGTGTGTCGCAAATATAATCTATGCCATCTGACGGTCAAAAGTCTCACAAAGTTAGAAAAATGGCCACAAAAGACATATTTGTGGTGGTCTAAAAAAACCACAAATAACTCAGTCAAAACCATTTATGGCAGCCAAAACGACCATAATGGTTGGTTTTTCGGTTACTGTTTGTGAGTGTTTCAGTTGTCACAAATTTGTGACGAGAAAAACAGCCACAAATTTTTGACGTTACAGTTCGCCACAAAGGAGAAATTTTTGCTATTGAAAATTTTGTTTCCATTCTTCATTTAATTCTTCAATTGCTCTTTGTATCAGATGTTGTGTTTTTTTTATTGCTTAGTCAAATATAGTTTCTGTACAAATTGTCAATAGATGTCGACGAACAATGAAACAACAAAATTTTATTTTCATTATTTTAACGATGATACATTGTTACTAGTGAAGGGAAGAAACAATATTGATTGTGTTATATGTTGTAGCGCTCCAAATTTTTTATCCAAAATTTACGTAAAAATATTTTTTTTTAGAAATAACTATAATTTTTTTTTCTTAGGAATAGTTCATCATGTAATAATTTGAAGATGTGTCAGAAAATGACTTGATATATTTTTTTTGTAAAAGAACGTAATGCAATTTACTAAAATAATATTTATTCATTTATTTGCAAAATTAATATTTCAATCGTTAGATTGATATTTCTTTATGCTCCAAAATAAAATAAATTCTCTTTAAATGAAATTTAAAAGAAGTAAGGTTGACTAAAATTAATGACATTCAATTATTTACTAGGAAATAAAATCTCACTTCTGTCTTTCTATTAAAAGGTAATGATGAAGAGTAAATAACTTTATAATTTACCACAACATTTTAGTAATACAAAACATTATTTTTAAATAAAAGTCCCATTTTTCCACGTGCGTGCACCAATCAAACATCATTCATGCAACTTTTTGAGATCGTTAGTACCTAAATATTGGTGTAAGGGGTCAGTTCATCCCACGACAAAAATTAAACCAAATAATAAATTAACAACCATAAAATAAAAATATAAAATCTTTTTGTAATAAAAGATTTAGAGAAAATAATATTTTTTGTATTTTATAATTCGCAAGAGTGTATCAAATATTATAAAATGTATCTAAATAACTCAAGTAACAACTCACCTTAGAACAAATAATGATATAAAAATAACAATAGCAATAAAATGTTTGCAAGTTATGCATGCTCCTAAACATATATGATCCGAATATAATCAGCCACACAGACGTGCACACGGAAGTCACCCATACCAATGGGGAAAATTAAACCAGCCACACAGGCGTCCACAAAGATGCATATGATGTCATGAAATAATAATGATGCTCAAAAAGTACATGTCACCACTTACTTAAATAATCACACAAATCATCAGCCACTTAGGCAACCAAGTCACTTAGGCAACCACAAGGATAACAATATTTAAAACACAAATCACCAGCCACTTAGGCATCCACAAAGATAACAATATTTAAAACACAAATCACCAGCCACTTAGGCATCCACAAAGATAACAATATTTAAAACACAAATCACCAGCCACCTAGGCAACCACAAAGATAATGATATTTAAAACACAAGTCATCAGCCACTTAGGCAACCACAAAGATAATATTTAGACGCAAATCACCAGCAACTTAGGAAATCGCAAAGATAACAATATTTAAAACACAAATCATCAGCCACTTAGGAAACCACAATGACAAAATATTTTAGATTAAATTTTTTAATCACATCAGGCATCAAATTTGTATTCTCATGGATGATCATAGTTATAGCTCAATAACTTCAACATATCAAATATGCACATGAACAAATATCTCAAAATCACCAATCTCATTTTAATAATCCATAAGATTCTATTTGACTACGTGTTATTGATAACAATTAAAACTCATATGACCAATAATACAAACATAAATTTCATTCCTTTCACTATAAAGTTTTCAGCATTCTAAAAATGGATTATTCATCAATGCATTCAATAATCAATTTTATCATATTAAAATTAAACAAATATAAAATTTTCATCAATTTCCTCAAGACACATATAATATTCATAAAAGTCAAGTTTTAAATTTAAAATACTCAAAAGTTAACACTTAAAATCAAATACGTCATAATAAACATATTACTAATTACATCATTATAAAAATTATAATTTTATAATTAAATACTCTAAAACATGCAAGACATTAAGCATTTTCACTACAAATATATTTATCAAGGTATAATAATAAAATAGAACTCTATAATTAATTTCATCAAGATAGAGGTATTACTAAAAAAACAATCAAAGCATAAATATAGTTAATTTCTTTACGACGAAAATAAAATCAACACTTTTCTTTTAAGACATCCAAGCATCATATCAATATTTTATGAATCGCTAATTTAATATATAGCCTAACTCTGCATGGGGAAAAGCCCTTACCTTAGGCGCTTTCCTTCCACGTAACACTATATATCTCCCAAAAATCTCCTAAAGTTGAAGGAACAAAAGGTTAGATTTCCACAAGAAAGATATGTGGGTGGTTGTTTGAGTGACTTAGAAAATATTTGAGATTAAACAAAATATAATGTTGGGAATGGCTTGTGAGGTATGGGTGATTAGGACTTCATTCTGTTCTATTGCGAGTTTTATCGTATTCTATTAGAAAGAAGTGTATGAGACTAATATGGGGACATGAAGCTGATTAGAGAAGGAGAATATTTTTTCTCATTGAGTTTAATTGCACACATCAATAAGGTATTCAATTGGAATAATATTCTTCAATGACCAACCGTTATGAATTAATTAACATTCATGTACTTATTTTTGCTTGTTACACATTTGAGTGGATGTAAAGTAGAAAACACACGGTTCTATAACTAAATGTTATTAAAAATAAAATATAGCTATCAAGAGTAGTGTGGATGATTAAATTTTGACCAGAATTGATTTGGTCATTGTTCACTCAAAAAAATACTCAAACGAGTTTTAATTAATTACTAACAAAATCCCAACAATTAATTAATTAAATAATTAATATAAATATATTTCATCAAATGATTAAACATTAAAGAAACAATTATCTTATTATTCTCACACTAAATTAATTAAATAAAATATATTAATAAAAATAAGGTTAAACAATTATTTGGTCTAAAATAAAACTAATAAATAATATAACTTCTATAATTTATAATTTAATTAAATAATTCAACTAATGTTTTCATCAACTAAACTAAATCAAATAAGACAAAAATATAACGGAAAGTCAACGTATCCAACACATCAATTTCATGATTATCAAAACTAATCAAATAAACAAAATACACAGTTGTCCACATACAAAATAATTATGCCATAACCATTCTAATGTAATTTTCACAACAAAACAATTAAATAAAAATAAAAGTTATAATTATTCAAGTAAAATAGAGAGTGGTAAATTTTAATTTAATTTCTTTACATGTAGAATAAATTTTTAATTAAATAATAAATTACGAAAATTGCTAAAAGACACATATATAATATACATGAAAATATTGGGGTGTTACATATGTCATCTACATGTTTTATCAGTCATTCCCATGTCAATTCGTCATGCCTAACCATCAGACGAATGTAGCAACTCAATAAATTTCTTCTATCCTCATAATGCAACGTCATCTTTTTTGTAGTTTGCATTGATGCAAAATTTCTTTGAGATCTTGATACAATACATTCAACAAAACTTCTCTGCAATCTTGGTTGTTGACAAAACATCCATTCACCTAAAGTAACATCATTTATATCCAATTAGTTTTTGTAATACAACATTCAACCTTAATACAACAATCATTCATCTTGATACCTAATCCTAACTTCGACACTAATTGTTTAGCATCGTAATAAATTTGCGGCAAACCATCTCTAACAAGTGTTGCATCTAACATCATTAGACTTCAGACCTTAAAGTCTAATACACATCGATAACTTTGAATTTGAAGATCCTTCGAACAACGATTAATTTATCTGTTTGAAAAGTCCATAAAATATTTGAGCTTCTTCGTTTGGAAGTCAATTAGTGTCGTCACATTGATTTTTGTTGAATGAAAAGTTAACCCCAAAACCATCCAAAATCATATCGTTCACCATCTTAAAATGCTGATAATTATAATAATCTACATCTAACATGTCAATACAACTTGAACGACCTACGTTATTCTCCATAAGTGTACTTGAAATAGAGTTTTTCTCGAATTCAATGGATTCAAGACAATTGAGTTGTACAACTTGTGTCTTAAAACTCAAGGAGTAAAAAGATGTCACATCTAATTTAACCATCTTAACAATATTTTATTATTTTTTCAAATAGATTTTTAAGACCACCAAGTAGTACGACTTGTTTCTTAACAACTCCAAAATCAAAAAAACACATCTAATTAATTACATTTTAAAAAGTTGAATTTAAATCTATTTATTTATTAAAATAAATTTTAAAGCTATCAAAATATATAATTTGTATTATGCAACTCAGAGATTAAAATATGTCATTTTAACTATAAATAATTTTTATGATTAATTAGTTTATGATTTTTAATTTATTAATATATTTGTGAAGATGAAATTTAGAACCACCAAGTTGTCACAATTTGTGTTCTAATAACTCAAAGATTAAAAAGATGTCACATCTAGTTAATTTTTAATGAAATATTTGTTATAATTTTATTTTATTTTCTTTTTAAGAGAAAAAAATGATACTTAATATTAAATAAGTTTAAATAATTCTTCAAAATAAAATTAGTAATAAACACAAAAATAAAATAGCAAAAAGAAAAATATATGGACTTTAACTTAATCTATTAAATAGAGAAAAATATTTTAAAGCTAATTACAAATGTAATCTACTTTTAAACTATTTTGTAATTTAAAAAGTGAAAATATAAAATTTATTTTAATATTAAATAGCATCACCTAAAAATAGAAAAATCTATTATAATATAAAATAAATTATATTTTTCACTCTTTAATTATGTCCATAATTATTTATATTAATTATAATTATTATGATTAAATGAAATAAGTACCTTTTCTGGTGCGCATTGTGCGGATGTACTAGGTTCTCTCGTTGTCGGTTGTTGTTACAATGGGCTTTAAGGTCATGGGTTGATGGGAAGGAATACGATGTAGATCTTTCGTTATTCTTTGTAACACCATAATTAGCAACTCAACCACTACATATTAACAATTGTGAATTATTTTAATTAATTTGTGCATCTTTTTAAGAGTGACACGATGTTTAAATATAAGAAAATTGATGCATTTTTTAAAGAAGAAGATTTCGACTAACATGAAAATCGTAATGTGAAATATATTTTATTTGATTGAATTGTGGGAACTGTGTGACGTGAAAATTGTGTGATATGTGAGAATTGCAATTCTAACTTTTTCAACTCGTGGATTATATATGGTGTGAAACTCTAAAAAAAAAAAAACTACGTAACTATTATGAATTTTAATTATAATATTTTAATTATTAATTATAGCTATCTGACTATCCAATATTTATTCTTTATTTCTATTTGTTTTTTTAGAAAAAGCAAGAAATGAAAATCCCCCAATTTTTATCGTGTGATTTATTTTTTTATCCACCCAAATCTCCTCCGATTTAATTTTTTTTTAAGATATAGGCAAAAATGAGAAATGACTGTGTTCATTGTATAAACTTAAGTTTTGGATGGTTTGACAACTAAATCAAGCAAACTGATCCAATTTAGGAAACGAGGGGTATTCAAATGGTAAAATTAATGTTTGTTAGACTAAAAAAATAAAAATAAACAAATGAAATGATGGATGATGGAATGCACGGGAAGCATGAAAACAAGGACGAAGCACGGGAAGCATGAAAACAAGGACGAAGCACCAGAAGCATGAAAACAGGTTCAGCGCTGTGAAAACAAGGACGAAGCACCGGAAGCATGAAAACAGGTTCAACGCTGTAGCAGGAAGCTGATAAAGGAAAAGGGAAAGGAAACTAATAATACAAGCAACTTCCTTTTTTATATTTCCTTATTTTTTTACTTGGTTTTTTTTTTTTTGTATTTTAAATATAATCTAATAAAACTATTACAATTTTTATAACACAAACATATTTTTTATTTAAATTATCTTTATTTGGTCGAACAAAATTGAGCTCTTACAGCTACGCCTGTTTAATTATATTTTAGTAGTAAAAATAATATGGTAGTAAAATATAATTAAATATAAGGACCTGAATTTTGTATAAATTGTGAAAGTAAATTAATTTCAAATATAAGAGAAAATGATTTGAAATGTAAAAAAAAAGTTGATGAATGGCAAAATGAAAAAAATGTAAAAAAGTTGGTGATCGGCAAAAAAAAAAAAAAAAACATGACATAATCATCTTCGTATTGGTTGGCGATGCGTAGAGCAACATAGATAAAATGACCGTCTTCAGGTTGGTTATAGATATTTATCGACAAACAAATATGATGACATAAATAATGTGATCCGATGCGTAGATCGACATAAATAAAATGATGATTACAAGCAAAGTTTATAGGGTAAATAAAGGGAGATAAATTTTTATTTTTTTTATTTTAAAAGAAACATGTTTATGGTAGTCGTAATACAAACCTCTAATGAATAATGTGACACAAAAGTTGTTGAGTATAAATAAAATATGCATGATTAATTCATTATGCATGACACAAGGAGGTTGTTGAGTATATGTAAAATATGAGTGAAGATACATATATCATGTGTGATTATTTAAAACAATGTAAGATGCATGCAATGAAGATAAATTCTTGTTTATTTTTTGTTCCCCGATCCTTATACGGTTTTATACACCTACAAGATTCAATGAGTCAATGAAGACAACGATAGTTCTTTGCACGATGATTCTAGTATATCTTGTGTAATCACCTTTTTGTTTTTGTTTTTTTTTGTTTGTTTATGAGGTCAATCAAATGTGCATTGTTTAAAATGCTTACCCTTCATTCTTCTTATACACCCATATATCTCGCGTTCCCGTGTATATATTTTCAAGCGTCAAAATATTGAAGATAATTTTTTTAGATTTTCATATATTCCAATATTTATTATCATAAAATACTAATAACAAATCAACCATGAAACTAAATTAGTTTAGAAACAATGTAAGGTACAACATCGAATGACAACACTAGAAAATGTACATTCATTACATTAGCAACACAACAATCGGAATTACAATGTATGGATAAGTGGTTTTTTATTAGTTGGAAAGATAACAAACGTTAGTCATTCCTATAACTTAGGACTCCTGTTGGTCAGCTTCCAAGAATAATAATTTCCCCAATTTGAACCGCTTGATCCTTTTTGTTATCCCTAACTTTTGCATGGACCGCTCTTCTAAGTTTTCAATCCATCGAGATGCTCTAATTTTTACCTAGGTTACCTTTTCAGGTTTTCAACCTAGCAATCCCAATTTTCTATTATTATTTTTTTTAAGCATAATATTTCTTGATTGCATCTGAATTTACTGGAAGTGGAAGCTCATCTTCATCCACTTCTGCGAGTATCAAAGCTCCCCCATAGAAAGCTTTTTTCACTACATATGGTCCTTCGTAGTTCGGAGTCCATTTTCCCCGAGAATCCTTGACAATATTTTCTTTAACACTAAGTCTCTTTCTCGAAACTCTCGAGGAAAGACTTTTTTCTTGTGGGCTTTTTTGACTCTTTTTTGATATAGTTGACCATGACACAAAGCTATCATTCTTTTTTATTCTATGAGATTCAATTGGTCATATCGTGATTGAACCCACTCTGCCTCTTCTAGTTTTGTTTCCATCAGGACTCTGATCGAGGGAATTTCAACTTTGATGGGAAGTACCACTTCCATTCCATACACCAATGAGAAAGGAGTTGCCCCTGTTGAGGTACGAATAGAGGTTCTATAGCCATGTAATGCAAAGGAAATAATTTCATGCCAATTCTTATATGTCTCCACCATCTTATGTATGATCTTCTTGATATTCTTATTTGTTGCTTCTACAGCCTCATTCATTTTTGGATGATATGGAGAAGAATTATGGTGCTGAATTTTGAAACTATCACATAACTCTTTCATCATTTTGTTGTTCAAATTAGTCGCGTTGTCAGTGGTTATATTATTTGGCAAGCCATATCGACAAATCAATTCTCTTTTGATGAATCTGACAATCACACTTCTTGTCACATTGGCATAAGAAGCGGCTTCAACCCATTTTGTGAAATAATCAATAGCTACTAGGATAAATCGGTGTCCATTTGAAGCCTTAGGCTCGATGAGCCCAATAACATTCATACCCCACATTGAAAATGGCCATGGTGATGTTAAAACATTCAAAGAGGTGGGTGGTACATGTACTTTATTAGCATAGATTTGACATTTATGATATTTCTTTACGTGGCTAAAGCAATCGGATTCCATGGTCAACCAATAATAGCCAACCCTTAAGATTTTTCTTGTCATTGTGTACCCATTTGCATGAGTTCCGAAAGAACCTTCGTGAACCTCTTGGATGATTTTCTCTTCTTCCGCTTTATCCACACATCTGAGGAGAACCATATCATGATTTCTCTTATAAAGCACATCTCCATTTAAGAATAAGTTCATTGACAACCTCCTTAAAAACTTTTTGTCATTCTTTGAAATACCCAATGGATATTCCTTATTCTTAACATATGTCATAAAACCACGGCTTGCAGGTTTATCTCTTTGTTGAATTTTTATGACCAGCACGTCTTGATTAGTGCTTACTTTCAACATTAACGACAAAGTGGCCATGGCGTCAGCTAATTGGTTTTCTTCTCGAGGGATATGGTGAAAAGTAATCTTCTCAAAGTGTTTTGTCAATTCTTTGATATGGGTGTGATACATAATCAATTTGGAATCTCGCGTTTCCCACTCTCCTTTCGTTTGATGGATGACCAATAATGAGTCTCCATATACCTCAAGAAATTTTACATTTGATTAGATAGCTGCTTCAATGCCCATAACACATGCCTCATATTCCGCAATATGATTTGTACAATCCAAACACCAACATCCATTTTTCTTTATCAGATGATTCAGTCTCTTTAAATAAAGTCATTATGCCTTCATCGGGGAATTCACATTGCATTATTTGATAATCTTCTACCGGTTGTTGGGCCGAATACTCTGCTAGTGCGCTTTCTTTGATAGATTTTTGTATAACATATACCAAATTGTATGCTGATAACAACATCTCCCAACGGGAAATCCTTCTAGTAATAGCAGGTTTCTCAAAGATATACTTAATTAGGTCCATTTTAGACACCAACCAAGTTGTATGACATAACATGTATTGCCTCAACCGACGAGCAGCTCATGCCAATGCATAACATGTTCGTTCAAGCAGTGAATACCTTGCTTCACAACTGGTGAATTTTTTGCTCAAATAATAAATAGCATGCTCTTTTCGATCAGATCCATTGGCTAATCGAGTATTGTTAAGTACATAATAAGTAGTTTCCCAGGAACAGGAGGTACTAAGACGAGAGGTTTTGATAAGTACTGCTTAATCTTTTCGAAAGCTTTTTGAAAATTCTCATTCCATTCACCCTTTTGGTCTTTGCGCAACAATTTGAAAATCGGCTCGCATGTAGCAATGAGATGCGATATAAACCTCGCAATGTAATTCTATCTACCCAAAAAGCCATGAACTTCTTTTTCGGTGCATGGAGCCGATATTTCTTGTACTGCTATTACTTTATCTGGGTCCACTTTTATCCCTTTTTGACTAACGATAAACCCAAGTAACTTACCTTATCTTACACCAAAAGTGCATTTAGCAAGGTTTAATCGAAGTCTGAACTACCTTAGCCGCTCAAACAACCTTTGAAGGTTACCAACATAGTCTTCTTCGGTCGGAGATTTTGCAATCATATCATCCACGTAAACCTCTATTTCCTTATGCATCATGTCATGAAACAAAGTTATCATTGCTCTTTGATAGGTTGCCCCAACATTCTTCAATCCAAATGGCATCACTTTATAGCAGAAAGTCCTCCATTATGTGATGAATGTAGTTTTCTCTACATCTTCGAGAGCCATTTTGATTTGATTATACCTTGAGAAACCATCCATGAAGGAGAAAAGAGAGTGTTGAGTAGTGATATCCACTAGGACATCAATATGAGGCAGAGGGAAATCGTCTTTAGGACTAGCTTTATTTAAATCCCGATCGTCAACACATATTCAAACCTTTCCATCCTTCTTTGGAACTGGTACAATATTAGCCACCCATTGAGGATATGTTGCTACTGTTAAGAAACCAACATCAAATTGCTTATTGACCTCTTCTCGAATTTTAAGTGACATATCAGGTCCCATCCTCCTCGATTTTTATTTAATTGGAGCATATTCAGGCTTGAGTGATAGCTTGTGTTCAACTATTTTAGTATCTACCCCAGGAATATCCTGATATGACCATGCAAAGACATCCACACAATTAAATAAAAGTTTAACCAGGTTTTCCCGTTCACTTTCTTTCATAGACATACCAATTTTAACTTCTTCCTTATCATGTACGGTCCCTAAGTTGAGCACCTCAATAGGTTCTTGATAGGGTTGGATTATTTTAGCTTATTGTTTAATTAACTTTTCTAGTTCTGGGGGAGGTTCACAATCGTCTTCAGAATCCTCATCAGCGTGATTAATTGGGCGTTCAAAATTACAAGAAAGGGTTTTAGCGCTGCTATTTTCGACATACTCATTTTTGACTCTACATTGTTTAAATTAAAAAGAAAATGAAAAAAAAACAGAAAATAAGAATAAGGATTGCCAGAAAAGAAAAGAGAAAAAAAAACCAGTTGGAGAATTCAAAAATACATTTATTGATAATAAGTACGGGATTGAAATATATATGCCCTAATTAGTTATCCTTATAGCCTTGGGCATAGCAAAAGGAGTTAAAAATACATAATTACTTTGAACATTAATTAACAAACACGGGAAACTCGATGATCTTCTAATTGTTGAGACTGGTTTTTGGAGGACAAGGGTACACTAACTTGAGGGTATCATCATCACCATGATCCTCTTATGCAACAGCCATGTGATCAGCATATATTATTCCAACACTTTGAAAGGTTTGGTGAATGTCACAAATAGAAATCTTCTGTGAATTCGGTATCCAATTTTTTTTCCCTTTGTAACCTTTTCTTTATCAGCTTGAGTGGGCACATATCTCAACTCGTACCTATTGTTCTTTTCGGGTATTTCTATCAACTTCCCCAAATTAACAAAAACTCTTCCTTCTAACATGGATTTGGTAGACTTCAATGATGTGGTAGATAGTTTTGATTCTTTTAAACGATATTCGTCACCCATGAAGATAGCATTGGCAATTTCTAATGCTTGAAAGGAAGTCTTTATGACCTCCTCTGTGTCTTCAATGTAGCGTATAGAAGATAAATGACTTACTATCATATCTTCTTCCCCAAATATTATCACCAGCTTATTGTTCACTATAAAATTTAGCTTTTGATGGAGGGTGGATGTCAGTGCTCCAGCAGCATAAATCTACGGTCTCCCTAAAAGACAATTGTATGTCAGTTTAATATCATTCACTTGGAAAGTTATCCCAAAGATATAGGGTCTAATTTGCATCGGTAAGTCAATCTCACCAACAACTTGTCTTTTAGATCCATCAAACGTTTTCACCACCAAAGCACTAGGCTTCAAATAGGATCCATCAACAAATAGTTTTGATAGTGCTGATTTAAGCATGACATTTAACGATGAACCATTATCTATTAGCACTTGTGCAAGAATATGATTGTGACACCTCACAGAGATGTGCAATGGTTTATTATGCTCTGCCCCTTCAGCTGGTAATTCAATATCGCTAAAACTCAGGCAACTACTAGCAGTGATGTTACCGACCACTCCATCAAACTTTCATCGGCCTCATTTAAAACTTTCATCAGTGCTCTTTTATGTGCTTCAGAGATCAATAACAGAGAGATAATTGATATCTTGGAAGGGGTTTGATTTAGCTGATCCACCACTTTATATTCACTTTGCTTGATAAACTTCAAAAATTCATTAGCTTCTTCTTCAGGCACCACCTTTTTACTAGTCTATTGACCTTTGAAGCAAGTGAGGCAACAATTGGTTGTACGTGACACGAATTGGGTCAAAACAGGTTATCCTTTTTTTCTCAATTAACGGGTGGTCTGTAGTGATTCAGGATTGGATTTTGGTTCCATTGATTTTGTTGGGAAAATGCGGTAGGTGGTGGTTGATAAAAAGGTGGTCTTGAAGGGTGATATTGAGGGTATGAAGCTTGTGTGGTTGCGGCCACATATGGATAAGGAATGTAAGGAGTTCGTGATATCGGAGGCAAGAAGTTTGGGGGTTGATAAGAATTGATGGGTGGAAAATAGGAGACTCTGAGGTTTACCATTACAGCGTTGGCATCCCCTTCTTTTTTTTTTTGAATGTCGTCGGGGGTCGTTTCACGCTAGTTGCTGCACATACGATCTTGCCACTCCGCATCCCACTTTCTATCCTTTCTCCTATCATGACCAGGTTAGAAAAGTTTGATGACATACTCTGAATCATCTTATCATAAAAAGATGACTGGAGAGTATATATAAACACACCAACCCTTTCTCTTTCAGATAAAGGAGGTTCTACTTGTTATGCCATTTCCCTCCACCATTGTGTGTAATCTTTGAAAGATTTGTTGTCCTTTTTCAATGAATTTTGCAATTGGATCCTATCAGGGGCCATGTCAATGTTGTGGTTGTATTGTTTCAAAAGGGCATCATCCAGGTCTTTCAACGAACGAATTCGATTTTTCTCGAGATGCATATACCAACTTAACAATGCCCCACTCAAACTGTCTTGGAAAAAGTGAATGTGCAGCTTTTCATTATGAGCATGAGAAGTCATTTTTCTGTAATACATAGTCAGATGATTTTTAGGACATGTAGCGCCTTTGTATTTTTCAAACTCAAAAACCTTGAATTTGGAGGGATAGTCACATCGGGAACCAAACACATATCAAACGTTTCGAGACCATAAACATTATGCCCCTCAATTGCTTTTATTCGCTCTTCTAAGACATGGAGTTTTTCCTTTGATTGTGTATCATCCCCAATGTGAGGTTGATGCCAATTTCCATTAGCATGAAAATGGGGTACTTGGGGTACAATATATGGAATATTTTCTGGGGGTAAAGTGTTTTGGGGTGGCATGTAGCCTAGAGGAGATGGGACTTGTGATTGGTTTGGGTTTTGGGGGTTCATAATTGAGTGGTTTGGGTTGTTGCCCATGGGGTTGAGGACTAAAGATGGAGTATAACCAGGTGGGAGACCGTACATAGGAAATTGCATAGTTGTTGTATGAAGTTGTTGGGTAGTCGGGGTAAAGCCTGGTGGGTGAGAAGGAGTGGTTTGGTGTTCTTCATTTGCAGTTGGAGGATTCCCATCCATATTCTCCTTCCTTGACAAAGCCTGTATAGCTTCTAGTATTTGATCAACCTTGTCCTTTAATTGGTTTACATCCACTCTCATCACTTCTTGATTTTGCTCAAGTTCTTCCATGATCTTGGAGTTTGCACGAGTCCGATAAGGGTGTCGGGGAAATGGCTTTATTGATTTTTTCTAGTTTTTTTTTTAAGAAAAAAAAATTAAATAAATAAAGAAAGAAAAATTTATGAGTATTTTTTAAATATGAATTGAATGAAAATGCAATTATTATCTTTTTTTACAGTTGGATGTTGGAAATCATAAGCTTTACGTAAATTTTAACGAACACGAATTATTAGTGAAGAAGAATATGGGAACTGGTAAACAAAACAACAAATCCTTCATTGATGAGAAAAAAGTACATTGAATTTAAACTACATTGGCTATGGTATTTCAATCATCTCTTTCAATAGGACAACATATCCTCTCTTCCAATTCTTCTACTAAATGTTTACAATATCCAACGAACTTGTAGACTTTGATTGGAGTATTGAGCGGATGCATTACTGCATCAATCTCTCTTAGATGTTTTAGAATTTTTATGATTGCCTGATTAGCTAGCATTGCCAATTTTGAAAAGCAATCTTTCCAATTATTGCCTTTATCTTCCAACTCTTTATAAATTTCTTGATTCTTCAATTGTCCAAGCAACACCATGAAACATTTCTCCCAATATATGGTTTCATCCTTTAAGTCGTTATAGATATTTTCTTGATAATCAATGTAATTCTTCAACTCACTAGAAGTTTCCATTTCTGTTATTAGTTCATTTTGGTGTTTTGAGAGTAATTCTTCAATTTCTTCCTTCTGTTGCCTCTCATTCCTTACTTGATTGTCGTATTTAGCTACCATTTCTTTCTGTTGTTTCTTTAAATCTTCAAACTCCTTTTTTATGTTCTTCTCAGAGCTGGATGATTTTTTCCACAACTACTTCCACATATAGGCCTCTTCAATAGCTGCATTCTTTTCTTGTTTTTGCACATCTAACTCTTTATTTGCGCCTCTCAAACAATCTTGTATGTTAAGGTTATTTTCTTTTTCAATTTTCAACCTCTTGTTGCTTCTTTTGATAAACTGACTCTTACATGTGTTTTCTAATCGTAAGTTCTCGTTCTCTTGGGAGACTTTTTCTAACTTTGCTTGTAGCTCTTTTTTCTCCTCTTCAGATTTTAACAATGATGCTTTGAGCTTTTCTATTTCTTCATTTGTAACAAGGGTAGGTTCAGGCATTTCCTGATAGGGTTCTTTTATGCTGAAACTACTACATCCGAGTACTTTTCCTTTTTTGATTATCTACTCCCAAGCTTAAGTTATCCTTCTCAACATTGGTGGGTCTACTATACTCGTATTGTGCAAAACAAAAGCTTCCAATGACTTATCATCTGGTTTATCCAACATGGGGTAGCCAAGTTGTCTTAGAGCTACCATTGGATTGTAATTAATACATCATTTCGTTCCCATGAGAGGTACATTTGGAAAATCTCTGCTTTGACATATTACCTCTTCCACCCCTTGTTCTCTATAGTACCATGAAATTGTGCTATACTCTGAGCCCATTCACGATTACTCTTAACCCCAACCTGATACCCTTTCTTGAACATCTGAGATACAAACCAAGTATACAACACTGGAACACAACACAAAATTATTTCCCCCATTCTTCTCATGTCACATATGCAGAGAGTAGTATACATCAACAAGAATGGCAAGAACTAGATTTTGTTCATCTTTGTTAACAGCTAAGAAGACATTGATGGCAGCAAAATGTACAAAGTTATCAAGGTTAGGGAATAAAACAATACCATATATAATGAGAGCCAAAACATCTATAAAAGTACTCCATTCTTTTTTAACGGCTAAATCTTGACACTTTTGTTCCAGATATTTTCTTGAAAACCCATGAATAGCCAATTTTTCCTCTTTTGTACTTGTCAACTCTCTTATGTCGATTTTCAACACTTTAGCAATTGCGCCCAAACTCGGTGGTTGTCCAGTATATCGATAAGGATTTCCTCTCTCTAGGGAGTAACCCAATATTCGTTCCAATTCCTCTAATGTCGGGGCCAACTAAAAACCTTGAAAGGTGAAACATCTTAAAAGAGGATCGTAATACTGAGCCAATGCTGCGAGGGCGCCTGTTTGCACATTCACTGCCAAGAGATTTAGGATCTTCCCATATTTGTGAAAGAAACTCTCATGTTGTATAGTTTTCATTTGATTACTGATGTCTCTTAAACTTTTCAAATCAGGTTGCTTGAACTTTAAAAGTAACGTTTTTCTTTTTTTTCCGATCCCATTGTCCACTTAAATAACACTTGACTAAGGTTTGTATGATTCCCCAAAAATCCTAAAAATGTATGCAAAATGCTATTATGTTTTAATTTTTCCTTAGAAAGATAAAAAAAATGTCATGCGATATGAATGAAACTAATATATATATATATATATATATATATATATATATATATATATATATATATATATAGAGAGAGAGAGAGAGAGAGTCTTGAATATATGAGATAATTATTTTGGTTTTTATGAATATTCTTACAATGAAATGGTAAATTGGCTTATGTAGTGAAATTCTCACAAGGGAGACTATGTGGTTCTAAACACGGTACCTAGAGCCAATAATCTTATTTTAGAATATTGTCAACAACAATAGGTAAACTATCTGGAGTGACAATAACCTCAGAAAGATCAAACTCTATGTGAGATCTTCATGCTATCCAAACAAGATGTACATCTAGAAGGCTACCACTACGCAATCTCGAAACTAAACTTAAGTTTTGTTCAAACTCGGGTATAAGGTTCAACTCATAAGTGTGTGTCTTAGTAAAAGTGTAGGTGTTGAATAAGCATAATTCAATAACTCCATAATACTAACACAACATATATACGTATACAAAATAAATAGATAAATAAAATAAAATAAAAATGATCTTCTAGCTTAAAAGAATATTATAATGTCATCTAATACCTATTAAGAAATAATAAACACATAAAAAAAATGAAAATGACAAACAAACAAATATAAAAAGGTTATAAAAAAAATTAAGCACAATAAATTTGTTAGGCTTGACTCTCTAAGTTTCCCCCAGTGGAGTCGCCAACTATCGCGGTCTAAAATTTCAAGTTTTCCTCGAATTCAATGGAGTCAAGACGATCAAGTTGTACAACTTGTGTCTCAAAACTCAAGGAGTAAAAAGATGTCACATCCAATTTAACCATCTTAAGAATATTTTATTATTTTTTAAAATAGTGTTTCAAGACCACCAAGTAGTACGACTTGTGTCTTAACTCTAAGATTAAAAAAACACATCTAATTAATTAAATTTTAAAAAGTTGTTTTAAATCTATTTATTAATAAAAATAAATTTGAAAGCTATCAAAATGTATTATTTGTATTATGCAACTCATGGATTAAAATATGTCATTTTAGCTTTAAATAATTTTTATGATTAATTTGTTTATGATTTTTAATTGATTAATTTATTTGTGAAGATGAGATTTAAAACTACCAAGTTGTCACAATTTGTGTTCTAATAACTCAAAGATTAAAAAGATGTTACATCTAGTTAATTTTTAACGAAATATATGTTATAATTTTCTTTTCTTTTCTTTTCTTTTTAAGAAAAAAAAATGATACTAAATATTAAATAAGTTTAAATGATTCTTTGAAATAAAATTAAAAATAAACACAAAAATAAAATAGCAAAAAGAAAAATATATGGACTTTAACTTAATCTATTAAATAGAAAAAAAAATTTAAACTAATTACAAATGTAATCCTATTTTAAACTATTTTGTAATTTAATAAGAGAAAAAATAAAATTTATTTTAATATTAAATAGCACCACCCAAAAAGAAAAATATATTATCATATAAAATAAATTATATTTATCACCATTTAATTATATCCATAATTACTTAAGCTAATTATAATTATAATTATTATGATTAAATGAAATAAATATCTTGAAGATTGGGAACTGGAAAAAAAAGTTCATTCATCGCACACACAGCTATTACTAAACAAATCTATATTAAATAGCACTATTAAGAAGCAACAAAACAAACAAATTTCAAAAGGCGCACAAGCAGCAAGAAGCAGATTTCATACATCAGAAATTACTCACAAACAAAACACTAATCACACATCAAGATGGTCTCAACCAAAACTCATTCACATGTAACAAAATAAAATTTCACCCTTCAATAACACACAGTTTCGAATAGGAGAGCTAACATAAAAGAAAAATACCTCTTTTTTGATGTGTAGTGTGCGGATGTACTAGGTTCTTTCGTCGTCGTCGGTTGTTGTTATAATGGGCTTTAAGGTTATGGATTGATGGGAAGTAATATGATGGTAGATCTTTCTTCTGTTTCTTATTCTTTGTGATAATACTCTATTTCTATTGTATTTTAGAAAAAGCAAGAAATGAAAATCTCTCAATTTTTTATCGTGTGATTTGTTTTCTGATCCACCCAAATCTCCTTCAGTTTAGTTTTTTTGATTGTTTTAATATATAGGCAAAAACGAGGAATGATTGTGTTCATTGTATAAACTTAAGTTTTGGATGGTTTGGCAACCAAATCAAGCAAATTGATACAATTAAGGAAACGAGGGGTTGATCTTTTTGATTCAGTATTCAAATGGTAAAATTAATGCTTGTTAGACTAAAAAAAAAATAAACAAATGAAATGATGGATGATGGAAAGCACAGCAAGCATTAAAATAAAGAACAGGGAATGAATCACGGGAAACATGAAAACAGGTACGACACTATAGCATGAAAGCATGGAAAGGAAAAGAGAAGGCTTAATTGCAGTTTTAGTCCCCCTATTTTAGTTGAATCGCGAAAGTAGTCCCCCATTTTGTTTCTCCCCAGTTTTGGTTTCCCAAACAGAATTTTGGTCCAAAATTTGATGAAATTTCATTTTTTAAAGTCGTATTACACCATTTATGATCATATATTTCAGGTACAATTGTTGAAAATGATATTTTGAGGCATGATGTGACTTAAATAAATGCAAAAAAAAGTGATATTTTATAAAGTTTTGGACCAAAATTTTGCTTAGGGGACCAAAACTGAGGAGAAACAAAATGGGAGGACTAATTTCGCGATTCAGCTAAAATAGGAGGACCAAAACTGCAATTAAGCCAAAAGAGAAAGGAAAGTAATACAAGCAACTTTTTTTTTTTTGTACGTTTCCTTTTTTTTTATTTATTTTGCTTGGTTTTGGTTTTTTTTTTTTTAGTATTCCAATTTTCACTTATTAAATTACAAAATAGTTTAAAAGAGGATTACATTTGTAATTAGTTTTAAAATATTTTTTTCTATTTAATAGATTAAGTTAAAGTCAAACATATTTAAGAGTATTCCAATTTTTATAAATTTTAGACAAACATATTTTTTATTTAAATTATCTTTATTTGGTCGGATAAAATTGAGGTATTACAATCTTCATATAAATGCATTCGTATTTCGCCTTCACTCTTAAAATGTCTACTTCGACATAAACAACATGAACATATCATCTTCCTTTCATCTTCGACAATTTTCTACACTCTTGTAAAATTGACAAACTCTTCAACCTTGTTAGCAAAATGTCGTTTGTAAGATATATGTGTGTGTGTGAATGGATTGTAGTTATATATGTATATGTATATATTATCTGAAAATTAAAGAAATTTAACACGATCATTAATTCGATCGATATTTTATATATAAAATGTTTTATTTTTCAAAAGTATTATTTTATTATTAGTGACAACAACTACAAATTACTAAATATTAATTTATGACATACTTTATATGTCAATCAAGGGAACATTTACGAGAATGGATGAAAGTTGAAAACAGTGTTAAACAGTTTTCTAAAATTAACGAAGTGAAATAATAGACGAAAGTTGAAAGTAGTGTCAAACAATTTGCCACAAACACTTGATATTGACCATGTGGAGAAAATGATGGGGTTATCATGTTAGTTGATTAATCATGTTTATGTTGTTACAATTAAGTAAGATTATGTTGTGGAACTATAACGTGCCGAGTTTGAATTCAAAGCATTACGAAAATAACATTTATTTTTTTAGAAAATGCAACTATTTTATTTCTTTTTTTTATTTTGAAAAAAGGTATGTAGCGTAGCAGTTAATTCACACAAATGAAATAATTTAATTTAATGACTATTTATTTTACAAAATAAAACAATGTAGCTTACTAAATTTTTTATGAGGTTGATTTTACCACTATAATGGGTTACATTCAATATTCGTCTTTGGTGAGATTTTTCACTATAATACTTGAGACAACTTCTCAATTCCAACACTTACACACATTTGACAACTTGACCATTTTCTCCTATATTTTCTTAGCCTTAGCAGACTTACAGATGTAACAAGTCAAAATTCAAATTCGTCTTTGATGAGATTTTCCACTATAATACTTGAGACAACTTCTCAATTTCAACACTTACACACATTTGACAACTTGACCCTTCTCTCCTATATTTTCTTAGCCTTAGCAGACATACGACTCTTTTTTTTTAGTCACACTAGACTTATAAAAAATCACACCTAATACTTAACCTCATTTACAACCCAAAATATGATTTCAAAAAGTTTACAAATATAACATTTTCACTAGTGCATTTTAAGCTTTTTAAATCGGTTCGTATCTACATGTTAGATCGGTTACTTTTCCAATCTAACATCAGACGTTGTAACAAATACTAAATTATAAAATTGACTAACGTAACAGATGTAACAAGTCAAAATTCAAAATTGATTTATTACATTAGTTAAATTTAAACCGATATAACAAGTCAAACTCAAAATTGATTTATTACATCAATGAACCAACTAATTTAAATAATTAACTTTTTTTATAAAAAGAAAAAATTCATAACTTTCATTCCTCACTTCTAATTACATAACAAAATATACACATCCTACATTTAAACTCTTATGTTAGACAAACAATAAGAAAAATTCAATGATCATTCTATTCAAACCAGTATATACACAAAGTTATCTAACCAAACTTAATCAAATTCTACGATCTAGCAGCATTTCACTTGTTCTTCAAACCATTTTTCTCTCATGTTTCCAACATTTTCAAAGTGGCAAATAAAATGTAAAGTGTTTATTTATGCATAGAGTGAGAAACATATAAAATTAGCACAAGCATATTAACTCTTCCCTATTGAAACTAACTTGGCATTACTAAGGTTAGGTGTTGATACAAGCCTCTTTTTGAATTATACAAATTTAGTGAAGAACTTTTAACTACCCAAAATTTCCCATTCTTGAGTAATAACAGTAAAATATTGAATTGCTATTGGAGACTTCAATCTTCCAAGTTATGACTCAATTGTGTCTAGAGCTGTCAATTTAACAAGTCCCCTAATTATTGGCCTCAGCCCACATTTTGGAGGGGTAAAAAAAAATTAATAATTTAAAAGGCCCCGTAAACCAAAAGCCTCCTAAACTTTTGTGGGCTTAGTGGGCTTATAGGCCCACTTTTTAAAAAGAAAGAATCGATTTTCTTTTTTGAGAAATAAAGTTTTTCAATTTTTTCACCGATAAATTTTTTTTTATTATTTACTAAAAAAAAAATCGATTTTTTTCTATAAAAATTTCTGATTTTTTTTCGATAAAACATTTCTGATTTTTTTTCGATAAAAATTTCCGATTTTTTCGATAAAAAATTTTCATTTTTTTTTTGGATAAACTTTTTTTCAAAAATAAAATTTCAAAATTAACAAAATATTGGGGCCTATAGCCCCCCCTCCCCCCCCTTAAGCCCCATGAAATAATTGGCTGAAATTTTTTTAAAAAAATATTTTGATAAGGGCCTAATAATAGAGATTTAATTAAAAAAAATTAAAGGGGCCTTGTAGTAGGGGTTTTTTGACGGCTCTAATTGTGTCATTATTAGTTTGATACTGAAACTGCAACGTTACCAAGAGAATTTAAATGTGTATTTTCAAGGACTTAAATGTGAACTCTCATTATTAGTTTGGTATATGCATAACAAACTATGAAGTTGTGAAATTATATTTTCACTAACCTCAATTCCTCTCTACATTTTGGCTTCTCCCTCAGCAAGAATAGATTCAAGTTTATACTTCCACTTAGTCATGTTTTTAAATGTTAGTACAATTGTTGCATGATAAAGAATATAGTCAATAAAGTGTTGTTTCAATAGTGAAAGTTTGACTTTATAAAAGTAAAAATTTCTTTGAAAATAGTCGTAAAATAAACTTCACCCTCCCTAATTTTATAAAATTAATAATAATTGCACGACAAAGAATATCACATTTGATATAACTTGTTAACTTCTATTCTAACACATAAAACTTCTGTAGTGGCTGTTAAAATATGTTCTATCTTCTAACAATATAACCTTAGACATGTATTTTACTCCAACCATATCTAAGCATTCTTCATCCTCCTTCTCTTTCCCTCTAAATAGTAACCTTTGTTCCTTAGACTCAAGACCAGTCTTGGATGTAAACACCCTTTTTAGATTCCCTTCCATTGAGCTAATCAGAAAACTTAAGCATTGATTTCATAATCTAAACAGTAATATTTGAATAGCATTTCTATTCTTATGCCAATACTCAAATTATTGCAACCACTACGCGAAAAATAGGATTTTACAACGCTTTTTTTAACTAATTTACAGCGCTTTTTCAACAAAAAAAAAATGTTGTGGAATCGAGCGCTCTAAAACATACAACAGCGCTTTTTTAAAATCAAAAAGCGCTATAAAACATGTAGATATATTGCGCGCTTGTTATGCACATTTTACAGTGCTTATTTGAAAAAGCGTTGTAAAATGCGCACACATTATATGCATTATTATGCACCTGTTACAGCGCTTATTAGAAAGAGCGCTGTAAAATATGAACCTATAATGCATATATTGGGTGCGCTTTTTACAGCGCTTTTTTAAATAAGTGTTGTAAAATATGCACCAAATATATGCATTATAGTGCACATTTTACAACGCTTTTCGAAAAATCGCTGTAAAATGTGCACCCAATATATGCATTATAGTACATATTTTACAACGCTTTTTCAAAAAAGCGCTATAAAAGGTGAAATTTATTTTTTTTTTTTTTAAGCGTTGTAAGTTAAACTTTTGAAAAGCGTTTTTTAATTTTTTTATGGCATTTTTTTAGAAATCACTATCTTTTAATTTTTTTTTCCAAAATTATTTTCATTCAAAATCAATTCACAATCATTTCACACAACAACAAAACATATTTAAATACATACTCAGAATCAGTTCACACAATCAATACACAAAAACATAACTATATAACTTTACTTTATATATTAATTTACAACAGAACATTCAGATACATATATATAACTTAATTAACTACATATACGTTGGACAGATATTGTACAACAACACATATTCATATACATGTTCATATATTGTGTCCTATTCATATACATATAACTAACAGAATACACAGAATATAACTAGCTACTATATAATATTCAGATCCCTTACAGCATGTTATTTCCCAAAAAATCAAATTATTTTCATTTCAAGCACATACTGACACCAGTCTTCCTTTAATTCCATTAGATCTTCCTCAGAGTATGTTGGACTGGAATTGTCAAAGTACTGCAATATAAAAATTGAACATATTAAGTTAGAATCAAATGTATAGATAATTTATATATGAAAATCATATAATGAAAATATCGTACCGTTTCTGGGATAATAGTTTGATTCTTGTCAACAATCTCCTTCATGAATCGCAATACATAGTACCCACAGTCGATGTTGTTAGTTTGACGAGGGCACTATAAAATCAAACATATAAGTCAATAAAATATTTGTGCATTGATCGTAAAGGCATATATTTGTAAATGAAAATTTAAAGGCATATATTTCAAACCTTTATTGGAATCCATGTGATGTTATTAGACTATTGCTTCGACACTGTAGCAGCTCTTTGAGCTCGAAAAACTTGTAAAGCACTATCGAATAAATAAATGTGATTATTATAGAATTAACAAACACATTATTTATATATATATATGTAAGAAATAAATGAATATTACTTACGTGTCGAACATAGTCTTTATATCGGAGTGATTGTTGTAATTGCCATGTAAGGGATCCAAATAGTATATAACTTCAGAGATCGCATTGATTATAAATAGCACGCAATGTGCCCTACAACAACAAAAATTTGGTTGGTAATTTTGTTTACACAACTAATAAATTAAGATCTCATAAATTAAAAAAAGATATAAATAAATAATATATAATTACGTACCCTGAATTATATGGTGCAAAGAACAATTTATCCTTCTCTATATTTCCTAATAACATATCTACAATGTAATTCTTTACATTAACTGGATCGAGTTTACACATTGACAGCTTATGCGGAGACAATAATGAGTATCTATTTGACAATCTGCACGTGCACACAACCTTCTCATACAAAAATATTCAATGAAAATTTCAAACTAGATTAATTACCAATAAATTTAATTAATTACCAATAAATGAAATTAAAAGTATTTTTTACCTTATGTACAAGCTGATGACAGTAGCACTCAGCTCCTTATGGTTGAGAAGTTCGTATATGTGCTCCTTTTCGAGAAATTCTTCATACTCATCTCCGAATATAACTTTATTCATGGTTATGATGCGCGAATCGTCGTTGCTGCCCATATTCCTTTTTACTTGGATGTCAAGACACGCCCTGTATTTAGCAAGGAATGGCTTACTTATTTTAGGAGCAGCAGCAGCAGCGATCGATTGTCCCCGATCCAGTTTTCTAGCTGCAACTTTGGCAGCTTTATTACCCTCCAGCTTTTGTAGTTTGTCAGCTCTATTACCCTCCTATTTTTGAGGTTTGCCGGCATTATTTTGCTGTGCGGGTGGTTTATTTTATTGAATCTGAAAAAATGAGGTTAAATGTTAGTTTAATGAATCTGAAAAAATGACAAACCTTAGGGAATAAATGTACAAAACCTTTTCGGGCGATGTAATTGATTCGTTTCTTGGAATCTTTTTATCATTCCCTTTATGCTTTTTCAGCATCTAAATATAAATGTGAAATTAAAGTTAGGAGTGGAAAAAAATCAGCAATTAAATATACATATTAATTAAACATACATTTCAATTAATTAAATATACCTTATCGAGGGCAACAAGATGTGTGGGCCATGCCACGTAACTACCAATTGCTTCGCCCAAAAACTTCATATCTACATCGTTGTCCGGTATCGGCAATGGTGCAGTTGGTTCTAAAGCAATAATTGATGATACTTTGATATGGCCCGCAGGGATGGGTGTGTTGTGCAATACTTCTCCCGAAGTATTGTACAATTTTCCCTTTCCGACCTTCCGATGAGTAGGGGAGGATAAGTACAGCACGCATGGAGTGACACCCTAAATCAATGGTTAAAACATAAGTATGGTTAATATATAAGTATATTTAATACATAAGTAAGTAATTAATTACCTTGGGAAGACTTTTGAGACCGATGTTGCAATTCGCGTTTTCACTCTCCATTTGTATTTCACGTTGGAGCTGATCCGGGAGTTGTTTGTCTTTGTTCGTCTTCACCAAAAGTGTCACTTGCTCTGTAAGGAGTTTGAGCTTCTCTAATACTTCCTCATTGGATGGATTTTGGCGCTTCTCTTGGGAAAAATAGCTTTTAGGAGTTACGCCAAACCCTTTCCCCCTAACCCGACCAGAATACTCAGGAACATTAAACACTTTACCCATAATGTCCCTGCAACTAGCTTTGCTGCCCTCTTGATTTTCAAAACTTTGTTTGATAGTCTCCTAAAATACATGTAGGATTAAAAAGATAAGTTCAATATCATTTTTAAAATACAATATGCTTCCTTCTTCTTCTTCTCGCCGTCGACCAACCAATCTCGCCCAATCTGTTTCCTTCTTCTTCTCGCCGTCGACCAATCAATCCCGCCCAATTTGTTTCCTTCTTCTTCTCGTCGTCGACCAACCACGTTCTCATTGTCAATCGACCACTGTTGTCGTCATCACTGTGACCACCGTTCTCGCATCATCGGTAACTTTTAATTTCTGTACTGTTTATATATTTTTGCAGCTTTTAATTTTTGTTTTGTTATTTATGTGTTGCTCTTTGTAATTAATGTGTTGTTCTTTGTAATTTATGTTCTATAATTTATGTTTTGTTATTTATGTGCTTTGAATTTTTGTAATTTCTAAACCTGTGATTACAATATGGAAGTTCAGCTTTATCCTTTATCTTCAGCTTGTTGATTTTTGTAATTTATATAATCACTCATTATTTTAAATGAACTTTATCCTTTATTTTTGTAATTTGATTAAATTTTTTTAGGACTTCAGCTTTATCCTTTATCTTCAGCTTGTTGATTTTTCAGGACTTGCATTTGCATTATGTGCTTGAAATTTGATTATAATTTTAGTTGCCTTTGTCTTTAATTTTTCAGTTAATTTTTCCAAATGGCTTATAGAGAATGGATGTGTGATCCATCAAAACAAAGTGAAGAATATATTCGAGGAGTTAATGAATTTCTTGAATTTGCTTTTCAAAATTCACAAATCAATGGAAAAATAATGTGTCCTTGTACAAAATGTGCCAATTGTCACTCTTATTCTCGCATATGTGTTTATGAACACTTAACAGATCCACACCGTGGATTTCTTAGAGGCTATAGACAATGGATATATCATGGTGAAAAACCTATAACTTCAAGTAGCGCTGCTAAACAAAATGTAGAAATGGAGCATGACATGGATGGATTAGTTCATGATGTATTTGGAATTCATTCTACAGAAGAGCCAATTTGTGGTGAAGGTGACATTACAATTCTAAAGATGTATTTACAACTTCGTAAATCTGATGTATTTACCAAAAGTTGACCCATTACATTATAAGTTAGCAACGTGACAATTTTGATTGACCCATTACAATTCTAAAGATGTATTTACAAATTCGTAAATCTGATGGTTGATACGAACCACGATCCAATACTTTACCAAAAGTTGGTTGTGCAGGAACATCAATCTGATGGTGATACGAACCATGAGAGACCTTGATTTTGATCATAGGACTAGAAGAAGACTCAAGAATTTTTCCACCATAATAATAATAATAATAATAATAATAATAATAATAATAATAATAATAATAATAATAATAATAATAATAATAATAATAGTAATAATAATAATAATAATAATAATAATAGTAATAATAGTAATAATAATAATAATACTAATAATAATAATAATAACAATAATAATAACAATAATAAAAATAATAATAA
>JBBPBR010000002.1:22801917-22813406 GCA_037974775.1 Cicer pinnatifidum
TTAAAATTAAAATTTTAATTGTATAAATAATTTATTTAATAATTAGAGTCAAAAATAAAAAAATAAAAATTTCAAAATTTTTAATTTAGTCAACTTTAATAGATATTATAATAATATTAACATGGACAAATTAAAAAAAAATTATTAATCAAAATGTTCATTATACTGATAAATACTATTTTTTATAATACTCTTAAATTTGTCTTTTTATAATGAGAGTGTGAGAATAGTAAATTTTAATCATTTATTAAATAATGAATGATTAAACAAAAAGTCATATAATTTTTTAATCATAATCGTCTATATTTAATTATGTGTCTAAAATTTAATTATTTCACCGTTTTATATTAAAACTTATCTCTTTTATTAAATGCAATAATATTCTTGTGATTGTGGAGTGTATGTATATAAGTTATTCCAGAAATGAGTTGAAACAAAAATTAATAAATTAATGAAGCATATGATTAACCTTCTCTTGAATTGATAATTCAAAAAATAAAATAAAAAACTGTGGCATGTTGCAATGGTTGAAATCATGTTCCACCTGGCTGGAAGGCTACCAACTTGGAAATTGTTGGAATTATTTTGTACCAAACACTGTTTGTTTGTCTTTTTTCTTTTGGCACAAAAAATTTATAAAATTAAATATTTCAAAGTTAAAAATAAAAAAACCATTAAGCTATATTATGTATTTTAGGTTGTTTTGTTTTTTGTTGAACAGAATGAATATATTTATTTGCACTAATTTTAAAAGACCATACTTGTGAATCGTGGCAATTTTATAAATGCAAGACTAATCTATAGCAAGTTATAAGATAACTATATATTATACCTTCACCTAGGAGTTCAATATCCAAGTTTTCTTCTTACCTATTATCAAAATATTTTCTAATTCTCAAAGCCCTTGTTAAAAATATATGAGAATATTCTTCAAACTTACCTACAATAGTTTCATCGAAAGATAAAAAGATAGGATTTGAATCTGCAAATTATCGAATAATTTGAGTTCAGTTCAATGTAAATTTATTTATATATGATTAATGACCTCTAAAAATTTTCATATTTTAAATTACGATACAATCTTATCACTTTAAATTTCTTTTAAATTTAGTTTTACAAATACAGCCGATTAATTTTGTCTCTTATCGTAGTTTTACTCGACTCGAGATAATACCTGTTTAAAAAAACTTGATTAAATTCATTTGTATAGTGCAAATTTTGGTGCCCTCTAAGTTTAAAGCATGGAATAGACTTTTTTTCATATGCATTATTACAAGGCTTAATCAAGTCAACATTTGCCAGCATATTCTTTAGTTCCAATAGGAATATTATAAACTTAAAAATCTTAAATTTGTTTCATGTCAAACTATATGAATATTTCAATAAATATTTAAATATAGACAATTCTGTAAAAATTATTCATAAAGAAAATATTTAGTTGACTCTTATTCTAGACTTATTTTGATTTTAATCATATTTTTATGCATTGTTATATGTCTAAGTCTTTGAAATATACATGATTCAAAATTCATATCATTCAAAAAATTCACTGCTACATTTTACTCTTGTCCACTAGAAGAATTGGATAAGATGTATCTTACATAGTTAGAATCAATCTTTGGCAAGACATGACAAATGAAAAGAAAGAACAAATTAGGTGATTTGATGTAGAATATGGTTAATAAAATGACTAAATATGAACATCTAGCAATAGGAGATGAGACAAAAGAAAAAAGACAAGAGTATTGGTTATAAAGATGTCATTAGATTCCCCTGTTCTTTTGACACACACCAAAGTTAGATTACAAGGTTAATAAAGTTCAGAAATGTTTCATTTCTGTCATAGAATGATGTATGCAACTCATGACATAATTAACATCCAATGAAGGTCTTGAGCATGGGCAAGAAGGACGGCATTAAGGGACTAAATTATTAATTTTCATGTCTTTTTTAAAATATTTTTGTAGTTTAGAGACTATTAAGTTACTAAGAGTCACTTAACGAATACAATTAACGTGTATTAATAATTTAGAGACTAAATTGATGATTTATTCTTTAAAAAATGTGTTTTTGTTATATAGACCTATTTTTGCTATCTCTTTATTTTGCAAGATTTGAAGCTCGTTAAATCAAACACGCCTCAAATGTGGAAAATGATAAATTTTGGGTTCAAAGTCAGACTCATGTATATCGATGTTTCTAGAAATTGAGTTGTATGTTCGAGACTTTATTATATATTAGTACAACGATTAGAGAGTTCAATCTTAAATAGTAATCAATCTCTTTAAAAAAAGAAGTGATAGCAAATAAACATTTTAGTGATAATGCATCAAATAAAATGCAATTTTTAGGAACATTTTCTCATTTTGAAATTTATTTTTGTTAGCACACTATATTACACATACAAAAACTACTAGTCAATGATTTTCATTTCTAATACTTGCTAAGAACAATCTCAGCTCTTTAGCTTTCTGCTTGTGTTCAATTGACATTTCATTTTCTGAATCACTCAAATTAATCACTTCAATATGTTGATCACTTGATGGATGGAATTTTGAAGTATTTGATGGCTTAAGTGGAGAAGGGCTTAGAAGATCAATGACAACATTTTTTTCTTTACATGAAACACCTTCATTGCTTGATATGTTTGTGTTGATATTCTGAATCCATGCATCATTTTCTATGTCATCATCATGTGATAGTATCAAATCTTGTGTATTAAGAACAGCTTCAGCCATAGCACTTGTTTCTCTTAATATTCTTTCTATAGAATCAGAGGAATTTTGGTTGGTTTGGTCTGCCAAATTATCATCTAATAATAAATTCTGCAGTTTCAGATCAAGTTCAGCCATTGAAGACATAGTTTCTTTTTTCTTTGGTCTTCTTTTTTGAACATTTTGTTTCTTAAGAGCTTTTTTCTCCTCGAATTCCGAAATCTTCTCAGGACAGGCACTGTCAATGATTAACAACGAAACAATAATGAAATTCATGTAGCAGTCAGTTTACTAAAACACTTTTATAATGCTTATGTGGTTACAAAATATATCATAGAACATTAACTTCTCAGAGTTTAATAACTATAAATTGTCAGCATAAAAAATTTTACATAAGCGTTCAATCATATTTCACAGCAATGTCATCTCATAATATTATTTCTGAAAAAGCCTACACGACATCTATATGAGGAGGTATGATTATATCTGTATAATTTTATTTACACTGTCAGTGCATCATATCATAGTAACTAATGAGATATGATTGTGTCTATGTAGTTTTATTTCATCAATTACACAAAATGCATTTACCTTTCTATAAGATCTGTAGGTACTATTGAAGTTTCAAGTCCATCCATGTCTTTCCAAGAAACCTCATAGCACTCTCTCCCTTGAACTCGTCGAGTCTTAACGATTTCTGAGACAGGACACTTGACAGGGATCTGCGATTCGATATATATTATGCATGATATATGAAGAATATTCATCTTGGTTCGAAAATAAGGAGCTTGTAGATATCAATACAATTTATGTTCATGAGCTTGTTAAAAGAGTTGGCAGTACCTCATGTAAAGGAAGGTTCAGTCCGAGTTCAGACGAAGTTATTCGCAAATTGGCAAATCGTCTTAAATCTCTTTCAGCTATACAAGGAAGTATATAGCCATCTATTTCATGAAACATCAATCAGCATTGCCAAAAAACTTCCAAAATTTCATCCTTCATGTAGCACAGATCAATTTCATTTGTCTGACTGTTTTTTTATTGTGCTAACGTGTGTATATATTATTATAACGGATAAAAAAAAATTGAATTTGTTGTTAAATTTGAAAAGCAAGGGTAGATTTTGGAGAAAAAAATGCTACACCAAAATGGTGTATTTCCTTTATATATGTTATAGATATAGATATATCATACTTCTGAGACAATTACTTGACTTACAAGAAAATAACATTTAAAATTAGATGAAGTACCTGTTCTCTCTGAAGGCCATTCAAAGAATTCAGCACATATTTCATGGAGTTTAAGGCGTTGAAATGGATACTGAGCAAAAGTCCTATAGAAATTAATCAAACTTTGAGTAGCTATAATATAACAATGTTGTACAATTTATGATCAGGATCAAATTCTACATACTACAGTTACAAATTATAGTTACAACTCTCATAAGCTTCATTAAATTTTAGATAAACATTTAATATCTGTAAGTCTATCTGCGAGTTTGATTTTGGAGAGTTTTGAAGGGAAATATTTTGGAGGATTAAGTTTATATTTAGAAAAAATTGAAATAACATGATAAACATATAATATCATGTTGTTCTTTTAATTTTTTTTAAATATCAAATATATATATCAAAATATAGACTTAATCATCCAAAACCCTTCAAAAACCAACTTGCAAATACACCCTAACTGATTGAGAAGGACTTCTTATCAGTTTTTGCAAATTTTAATTTTAAGTTCATATCTAATGAGTAATCAGATTCAGAACCATAGTAGTTAATTTTTTGTTTAAATATGCTTTTAATCTCTACAAATATTTTTTTTTTTAGTCTCTGTAAAAATATTTTTCTTTGTTTTTAGTCCCTACAAATATAAACAAAAATGAGTCAAAGAATATCATTTTATTTTTTGTCCTTGCAAATATATCACTTTTTGTTTTTAGTGCCTGTAAATATCATTTTAGTCCTTATATGAAGGGACAAAAATCCAATGTTCTACATATTATAGGGACCAATTCCAATATGAATAAACTTTGCAAGGACTAAACAAATATTAAGGACCAAAAGTAAAAAATGTATATGATAGGAATAATGAAGATGTAAATAGGAATAAACCTTTATTGGTTTATTAAAAGAAAAACAATAGAAAATAATGATGTTTCTGTTTTATGGTTAGGTTGTTAGTAGTTACTGTTTTATAATTAGGTGGTTAGTGTTAGTTGGATCCTATCCCTTGTATAATCAGCCTATAAATAAAGGCTCCCACCCCTTTGAAAGGATCTTGGACAAAATTAGCAATTGAGTTGTTTATACCATTGTAGGAGCGTATTCACTCATGTATCTTTTTCTTTCAATCAATAAAAAATCAGGGACGAATAATTCCCTTTCGCTATTGAGTTCTATCAAGGAACCTCACAGTATATCTACATGAACTAAAAATAAGAAAAGTAAAAATTTACATAGACTAAAATTAAATCATCATATATTTGCAGGATCAAAATTATATTTAAGCCTAAATTTTTGTTTATCTTTACTGTTTGAAAGAACATGAGATACACATCAATTTCAAAGATTCATACTCAGGTTTCATATGTTCTGATTAATAACCTGTTGGCATACATGTAGTAAAAGAACTGGAAACAATGAACTAAATAACCTACCTGAGAACAATATCTGAATCTGCTGAGTGGCATTTTGGCTTCAAATAAGCATCAATCACTTGTAAAATTGTATCATCCCTTCCTAAATTATTTCCACTTCCTGCATAAACAAAAGATACAAACAATGAAGATGATTACAACTAATTTATTGAAAAAAATTATTAACAAAACTAATTGTTGCATAGAATAAAGATAATGGAATTAGAATGCAATATAGGTATAAGGGTATACCTTTTCGTTTTTTCAACCATCCAAGTCCTTCAGAAGCAAATTTTTTTAGAACAAATTTGTCCCCAATTGATTTAACTATCTGACAAGCTGAATCCTACAACCATGGAAAGAATTATGCAAAAGCATAAGCATCCATATAATATGTAATATCCAACCCTTCTCTCTCTTTGTTTTCATTTCTTAAAATTGGTATTAATTGTACTCATTAAAAGGAAGTAAGAGACCTTTAAAGTGAACAATTTTCTACATTTCTATAAACAATGAAAATGTCAAAAACTATTTTCATTATTTCCTGAAATGCATCTTCATTAGCTAGCGTTTCATCTTATCTTCATTTCAAAGATTTACTTCAAGAATCTTTCGTCAAAGTAAAATGAACACACACATTTTAGAAAACGAAAACAGGATATCATTTCACAAAGTAAACGCCTCTAATATGACTATGAAGAACATGGTTCAAAACTTACAGGACCAAGACCGTGAACGCCTTGATAATAATCACTGCCAAGAAGCAAAGAAAGAGCAATCTGCAGATCAGACATTACTTGGTTACTTATTTTCATCAGAAAAAGATCGTCTCGACAAGGATTGTGATTCTTAAGTATGTTAAATCATCACTTAGAAATTTACCAATGAGTCTCGTCCGAGTCCAAGTTTTCTTTCAATGTCTGCCATCTCATAACTTACAACATATCCGCCGTCTCCTAACTCATTAATAAACAACTCCTTGTAAGTCATATGAAAATATAATTAGTACAAAACAAATCCTTATTAAGTCATATGAAAATGCAGTTAGTACAAAAGTATATCTAATGATAATTTTTTTAAAAAAAAAAAGTTTATCGACTCACCGAGGCAGATATCCCTATACACTGTCCTTGCACCAAAAAGAAATATATCTGAATCTGAACTGAAACATCCATCCTATAATTTTCAACAATGAATGATAATGATCACGAAAGTTAGTGAACGGCAATAACATAAGTATCCTAGAAATAACTGATAATTACATAGCGCGAAAAAAATGGAGTTTGAAGACAGATAAGTAGACACATTTCTTACACATAATGATTCAAAGTTCAACAAAGCACACTGAGCTTCAGCTTCTTCAATCCTGCATTTTCAAAAAGAGAAAGACACTATAAGTTCAAATTATTGCAGGCAAAATATGAGATCATTCTTCAAAGCAAAAACATCAAACTTTAATTTCTGTTAAATATATTACCCATTCAAACAAGAAACGCCGAGAGCCAACCCCAAGAATTTCGCCTCTTTAATCATGCATGAAAACTCAGACCCCATGTTTCTCCGTAATGATGTCACTTTCTGTAAGTTAGTTTCATTTTGGGCTACCTGCATTGTGATGATGATACTAAAGTTAGTACAAAAGATAGTAAGAAAAAATCAACAAAACATGTCAATGTACACGGAATCGATAATATGAGAGGACTACTAACCTCTTTTCCATTGTTTAAGCGACGCCTATAAGTCGATAATTTAATGGCAGGAATTGATCCATCTACCAGGCATCAAAGATTACTTCATTAGGAAGGAATGTAAATGCAAGAATATTTAAAAGACAAATAAGCAAAATGAATGATTATAAAACGTTAAAAACACCATAAACAAGAACGAACTATCACCTATAAATTAAATGCCCTTAATCATTAACATATATACCAGCAAAGGTCATGCCATTCACTTTGTTTCCAGCTAACTTGGTGGATAGTCGTATTATGATATGAAATGTATTAGTTTTATACTTCGACTTTGTCAGTTGAATAACATCGCATTTTGGGGCTTGGGTGTAACAACAAAAAATAACAAAGCTCTTGCAAATGTACCAAAATATAAGCAAAAATGAGTCAAAGAAAGTTGGTGTATCTGGTCTAAATTTTGAACCAAAAATATCAAATTTCTTTACAAATTTTTGGGAATATTTTGTGACAAAAGGAGTAATTTGTTAGAGAAAGCTTATACAAAATGCTAGAACCTATATCTTAGAAGACCCATTATACACCTCTATCATTTTGTAATTTGTCAACATTGCATTAGAATTAAACTCAAAAGGGAGGGATAGTTTCTCATTTATAAGATGTTCATTTATAAAAGTGAATAAGGGATGAATGGCAAGTAACAAGATCAGCAGACATTTTGTTCCACTCATTTGACCAGCTATGTGACTAATCCCCAGTTCAACCGAGTAGACGCACGAGGACTAATCGATTAGATTTTGCGACCTCCTGACCAGGTCACCTCCCAGTATTCGAACTCAAGTTCTATTCCTATAGATCAGAATGTGTATCCACTCTAATCCATCTCTTGTTAGCATGTATGGTTGTATCATATCTTCTAAACACATACCACTAATACAAAAAGTCTGTAGTGGTCTGTTTAAACTCTAACCACAAATTCAAGTCCTCATAACTGTACTTAAAGCTAAAAACTAAAGACCAAATAGGTGCTCACCCAAAAAATCTCTCATCCCTAACGACCTATGTAACACTGACACTTCAAATTAAAAGTCTAATTAGTGTCTAACATGCGTTGGCATCCAACAATAATATATATGCAGTTACATTCAATCACTTTGATTTTCTTAAATTATTACCAATGTCTAAGTCTCAGGATAGTGTCTGGTGTCTATTTCATTTGATGCTTCATAGCTAAAGACGAAGCACAAAATTCAAGGTGTGCTTCGCGTCCAACACAGATACATATAGTTACCTTCAATTACTTACATTTTCTTAAATTATCACTTTCATTTACCTGCCAGTGGTTCATAGCCAAAGACTAAGCACAAAGTTAAAAATTGTGCCCCACATAGACAAAAAAAGTACACAACTTTCTAGTTCTATTTCATCTAAAATTTCACAAACACACAAAAAAATTAACTTTTGGAACATTGAAGCAAAAAGAGAAATGCAAGTAACAAACCTGAAACTAAAACGACAGTACAATTGAGGGAAATGAGAGCTCTAAGACGATGAAAGAGTCCTCTAAGATGAACTTTCTCTTTCAAACAAGAATGAGACTTACTCACACTCTGAAGCTGAACCATCCAACACGATAGATCCACACACACCCTTTTGTTCCTGTCAATCAAAATCAAAATTCAACATTGACCCATGTTAATTCATCTAAAAGGGTACTCGATTCAACGGCAAAGATCAATTTTTGTGTGAGAGAGCGAGAGAGAGAGTGTTAACTGGAGATGGTGAAGTGGAACCGTTTTCTTGCAGGATTCGAGGATGTCCCACAAATTCTTTACTCCCATTGTAATGGAGAATGAGAGAAAGGAGAATTCTTTCAGAGTTTTGAAATTTGAAATATGTATTCAAGCGGCATTTCAAAATAACACACCACACTTTTTTCCCCTTTCTTTTATATAAGTTGATTTTGGTATCTCATCACTCAATCTTAAATGACATAATAAAATAATTACATAATCAATATGTATTTACTGTTAATGTAAAATAATTTATATTGATAATGTATGGTAATTAAACTCATATTTTAATAAAATTATTAAAAAAAAAAATTCTTATACTATTTTAAGTAAAATATTTATACATATATAGTATCACTTATTATCAATGTATATTAGTGTATGCAAATAAAATTTATTTAGTATAACATTCTCTAAATTTATAAATCAATTGTAAATATTTTATTTGTATGATTTATGCAATAAATTAAAATTTGTTTATTATAATTTTGGTTTATTTTTATCTAAGAGATATTCAAAATAAACACTATTAATGAATTATATATTATTCTTTTAATTAATTAATTTTAAAAAATCTAAATTTAAATTCTAATTAAAACAATAATTGATCGAACTCTATTTATCTCTTCGTAAAATTTAATATTATCAATCAAGGCACCTTCTATTTGGTAACTCGAAAGCACCTTCTATTTGGTAACTCGAAAGTTTTATAGGAATGTATATATCATAACTAATACATTCATATACTTTATTGAAAGATAATAGATAAAACTATATATTTAGCAATCACAAGTTTGATTAATTACCTATTAACAGCACATTCATCGATTCAAGTTTTAAAATATTTCTCATTGTTTTGATTTCGTTTTTAGAGATTGAATCATCTAGTTCAATATAAAAATTAAGTATTTATAAAAAGTGAACTATTAAATTTAATTCGATTTAATCATACATTTTAACTAATAATCAAAAGTTCAAAAAGTGACATAAAATCTTTATTAAATTCACAATTTATCGAGTTCTTAATAGAATTAGTTTTTAAAAAGAGTAATCATTATTTTGGTCTTTGAAAAAGAATAACCATTCACTTTTTGCTTTTTTTTTAGTAATAGATGTTTAGAGAAAATTGAGTATTTATTTATGGAATTATTTGTATGCTTAGAGAAAATTTGAGTATTTGTTTATGGAATTATTTTTATATTTAGTTTAAAGTGTTTTGATGATTTCAACTTTAAATGATAAGTTTGATATCATGTAAAATCAAAAGGGACTATGTTTGGTTTGCAGTAACAATTTACAAGAAAAATGGTTTAAATTGTAAAAACAGAAAACGGATAACGTTTTTGGGTCTGAAACCAAAAAATGGAGAACATTATTGGTTAGTTGAAAATAACAGTTTCAGCTTATCTATTTAACTCAATAATTGAAAGACTAAAAGTAAATAAATAAGGTAAGAGATATAACATACATATATATCTTGGTTCATCCAATATGGGTTACGTCTAGTCTTCACAAATATGAGATTTTTCACTAAGTGTTCAAAGCAAGAATGTTCTTGGTTTTCACACAACTTTTGCAGATCAATCTTGATCTTGTTACAACTTACTACCTTTCAACTTAGAAAGGATTTCCACATATCTACCTCTCAATCTTTAGAAAGTATTCACACACTACCTTTCACATACATAAAAGGATTTTCACAAAAGCTTCTCAAGCTATTTTAACACAATAGTTTTGAGTGTAAAAAGTGATGATTTAAAAAGTATAACATAATCTGGTTATGCTCAACTCTTGTTTGAGAATGAATTTTGATCTTGAAACTCAGCAATGATTAAAACTTCAAGCCAATTTAGAACTGAACTTGACAGATGTTTTAATAATCTCAAGGAATTTCGAATATGAATGCAAAATGAAGTATTGCTTGCTTTCTTGAGTTCTGATATTTCATTCATCTTGATGTCCCTTTTTATAGGCGTCAAGAGAGCTTATGACAACTCATGTGACCGTTGGGAGTTGTCCAACTGTCATATGACAGTGAGTGGATAAGATCAATCATAAAGCAAGAATGTTCTTGGGTTTGAGCAGCCTTGCTTTTTGAAAATCAAGAACATTCTTCATTCTTTTTTTGTGGTAACTGAGCTTTGACTTTAACTTGACATATGTGTGAAGTGTTATTCATGATTTGCAACACATGTATAGACTGTTAAAGATTGCACGATCGTTTTGTCCAAACTTGTTAATATTTTATGTTTCTTGCTTGCCTTAGCTTTGGAGAATGATTATGTTTTAATGACAAATGAATTATAGTCTTTGCCTTGCCTCTTGGAGTGATCTTCATACTTAATTCTATCCTTGCATATGTTGGAGAATCATACTAAAACAAATCTGCAAGTTCTGAATCTGATATGATTACTTATTGAAATTCTGGAACTTGTGGAGAACGTTATACGTTTTCCTCAATAACGTTCTTGGTTTTTCTGACTTGATTTTGTTTCTTCTTTATTATGATATGTTTTGATTTTCTTGATACCTATCTTGATTAGCACACTCAAGCAAACATATCAAATACCAATATGCACATAATCATAATTATAATCTTAATTACCATTTGTTTATGTTTATGATTAAAACATTTATTTGGGATTTTGTCTCAACA
>JBBPBR010000002.1:22813438-22827727 GCA_037974775.1 Cicer pinnatifidum
CCCCCCCCCCCCCCCCCCCCCTCCCCCACTTTTGATGATGACAAACATGTTAATTGAAATTTTAATTTTGATTCTCTTAATGATCATATAGAGCATTTTAAGATAAAAGCTCCCCCTCAATATGTGTTATCCTTTATGAACCAATATATTATAAACAATAATCACAAGTTCATACTCAATGGTTCGAAGATAATTTCATTTAAAAAAAAAAGACAGTAGTCATTAGTTCATACATAATAGCATTGGATTAAATTTATAATCATCAGTTCATACATAGCAACAAAATATTACATAAGTAGTTACAAAAAGATCTTCAGAGATAGTTGATGATTAAAAAACTAAATTAAGCTAAATTAAATCTCCTCCCCCCCCCCTTTGTCATAGCAAAAAGGGAGCAGGAGCAGCAACAAATCTAGAATGATAATGATGGAGAAGAACCCTCCGAGGATGAGGATAAGGATGGTTGTGGAATTGGTGGAAAAATTGGAGGTGGATTCAGAATGGGTGGCTCAATACCAAGCTTTGAAGCAAGCTGGTTTGTCATCTAGTCTCTCAGAATAGCCTGTTCTTTGTCTTGATGCATCATTATGGCTATGATGTTCTAAAGAGAATTGAAGGCTGCCTTGTTGGTTTTTGAGCCTTCTGTCTCCACCTTTGATTTTTTGAGAAGAGGCTGATCATCCTTAAAATGAGTGTTTTGAAAGGGTGCAATAGAGGTGCAAAATGTTGACAAATTAGCAAAAGATGTGTTAATCTGATAGAGAGGGCTGGCAGAGGTGAAGTTGTGAGGTATAGATGGATCAGATTCTTGAAAGACCAGAAATTGGCTAACGCCAAAAATGGAAGAGCTTATTTTTTGAGGTGGAACAATGCTAGTGACATGATAGAGGTGTGTTGATGAGGCATAGGAGGACACATACCATGAAAAAACGATTTTGAAGTGGTGTGAGAGGTAGTAGTAGTGGTATGTATCTGATCATTTTGAGAATAAAGGGGAACGTTATAGTGAAAGGGAGAACGTTCTTCATTTGTAGGTGGGATTGAATATGGGGACTTTTGGAGTGGTGCTCAAACCTCTTTCTTTTGGTTAAAGATAGAGTGAAGGCTGCATTTGGAACAGATTGAAGTTGTTTCATATGTGAGATATTTTTGGATGAAATTTTTGAGACCTTGACATATGAGCATTCTGTGGATAGAGGCACATCAAAGAATCTGAAGATTTTAGAGAAGACCATACCATAAGGGATAATGTTTCTCTTGTAAAGTTTGTTGATGGCAGAGATCATGTGATGGATGATAAAATGCGGCAGATTTAGCTTCTCCTTATGGAGAAGATGATAAATGACTAGGGCGTCATTATCATATACAAATTCATGACTGCCACAGTGAGGTAAAATGGAGTGTGGGCTGATACTGTTGAAAATTTTATGAAGATGCCTTAAATTAGTTGAGATGTAATCTGTTGACTCATCAACAAACGGTTCTTGAAACACATCATCTTTGGAAATATTGAGAGCTGAGTATCAATCTTTTCCAAAAACAGGTGATCCTTCAAAAGGCAGATGAAGGATATCAGCAAGGATTGAAGGGGTGAGACGTATTTCAATGCCTTTAATTTTTGAGACAATTAGAGATTTGTCTGGAAAGGTTTCAGCCTTGCAACAAAAAGCTCGTATAACCTCAGGATAGTAACAGTCAGAGATTTGGAGAAAGTTAGTCCAACCCAAAACATTTGTATCATCCTTAATAATAGTGCCTTCATACTGCAAATTTTCAAAGATGAACACACGACCAATACCTATTGGTCTCTGGCCCCATTTTTCATGGTAAAGTTTTTGATTTTGAGGAAATCAGAGGGGGAATGAGAAATTTCAGTTTGGTGGATATTTTGATTTTAGGGTTTGAGAGCGTTCTGTGTTTTTCGAAGAACGTTATGGGTTTGATGTTTTTAAAGAACGTTATGGGTTTAGATTTTTTTTTGGAGAACGTTCTGGGATTTTTGTAAACTTAGGTTTTTTCAAAACTTTTAAAGCAGGAAAATCTGAAAGTGTGGGGGAGAACTTGAGTGATGGTTTTGTCTTGATATTAGAATGTTTAGAGTTGGATGGTTTCTTTTGGGAAAGAGAATTTTTAGGGGATTTTTTTAGGGGTTTTGGAAGAAGATTTTTGAGGAGTTTTGGAAAGGGATTTTTTAGGGTATTTGGAAGAAGATTTTTTAGGAGTTTTGGAAGGGGATTTTTTATCGATTTGGAATGTTGAAGTTTTTAAGGGTTCTATTGATGGTGTTGGGTCTGATGTGGGATTTTTTGGTAATGGTACAGAATCAAAATCATCATTAAAGATTGTGTAGATTGTTTCGTCAGTTGTTTTGGATTTGGAAGTTCTAATACCAACGAGAATGCACACTGATCTTCGTTTGGAGGATGTGGATGTTGAGCATGTTTTGAGTGTGTTTCTAAGATGTGGTGCTTGATGAATATTAGGAATCCCACATTGATACAATGGTGGGAAAATGGTGGAAAGAGGAGTTTGTGTGATTGAAAAGGGGTTTGACACTCGAGAGGAAGACATTAGTTCATATAACTTTTTTCAGATGAAGAATAAGGGGGTGTTGGCTTAAATGGTGGTGAAGGTGATCGTTTTGGAGATGGTGAAAGAGTGGTGAGGAAGATGATGCTGGTGTTATGGGATACGGGTTTTTTCGTGTTGACACTTTTGTACAAGCCATTGTTGAGACTTTGAGCGTGGACAAAGATGAGGAAGAATGAGAAAACCTTTTTTTTTTCAGAAAGTGGAAGGTTGTTATTTAGTGAGAGTAACTTTTGAATTTTTTTTGATCAGTTATTGAGAGAAACGAGAGTGTCACGCATGGATGTGATTGATGGAGCTGACTTTTCTTGGGAAGGAGGAAGTTTGGAGGAGATGTGGCAGTAGTGGTTGGAGGGGCCGTTACTTTATGATGAGTGTTAGTAGTACATGTTCAGAAGTTGACTTTTGAATTTTTGCTTTATATAAAGAACGAGAACGTTCTTGAGTTGTTTTTGAAGAAGCATGTGCAAAAAGGAGAACGTTCTCCGTTACTACAAGAATATTCTGGTTGCATTTTTAATCATTATGAGAAAGATTTTTTAATGATTTTTAGCCGTTCTGGTTGCACCTAGGGGTGGGAATAGGCCAGGTCAGGCCAGGCTTTGAAAGGCCAGAGCCTGACCTACGATTTATTTTTTCAGCCTACGACCTATCATAGGCTTTTTTTTCGGCCTGGCCTAGCCTTTTTAATAGTCTGGTCTGACCTGAAAGTCTTTTTAAAAGCCTTTTTAAACACAACCATTATTACCTCTTAAACAAATAAGGAACAACTATTGAGTGATTGACTAATTAAACGGTTACCGAATATGAAACTACTACCAAATATAGAACCGCTACCGAATATGGAACGACTACTGAATATGAAATGATTACTAAGTGATTGCCTAATTGATTGAATCTAAAATAGAAAATAATATTATTAATATAATAATAAAATATAATATTAATAAATAATAAATATATATAGGCCGACCTGTAACGTCTAATAGACTTTTTTATAAGCCTGAGTCTGGCCTATTTAAATAAATAGGCTTTAAAAACAGCCTGAGCTTAGTCTTTTTATTAAATAGGTCAGGCCAGGTCAGGCTATAAGTAGGCCAGGCCATAGGCCCCTACGGACGGCCTAGCCTATTCCCATCCCTAGTTGCACCTGTGAACAATAATTTGTTGTTGAAATATATTATGCTTCAGTGGTTGATAGATCAATTATGTTTTGCTTTTTGCATGACCAACTTATTAAGGCTTCTCCTAGGAACTGACATGTTCCACTTGTGCTTTTTCTTTCAATCTTATCTCCAGCATAATCCACATCACAATAAGCTACAAGATCAAAGTAAGAACCTTTGTTGTACCAAAGACCAAGATCAGTAGTACTGACTAGATAGGGAAAAATTCTTTTTACAGCAGTTAAGTGTGGTTTTTTTGGTGCAGATTAAAACCTAGCACACAATCCTAATGCAAAAACAAGGTCTAGTCTACTTGGTGTTAAATAAAGTAGAGAGCCAATCATTCCCCTATATTTTTTGTTTCATAAATTCATTTTTCGTTCTCATCTTTATCTAATGAAGAGGATGGATCCATGAGAGTAGTCATAATTTTAGCTTCACTCATCTTTTATTTTTTTTAATAATTCTTTTATGTATTTTTCTTGGCATATGAAGATTCCATCTTTATGTTGCTTAATTTGCAAACTAAGAAAATACCTTAACTCTTACATCATACTCATCTCAAATTCACTTTGCATAAAATTTGAAAAATCATCAGATAGGAATTCTTGATAAAGCTGGCCTTGGTTTCAATCAAACCCAGAAAACAAAGCTATATGAAAATTTCTTTGTCCCAGAAAGAAAGGAAGAAAAATGCAAGACTAGATGCTCTTATTGTAAAAAACTTGGACATCTAGAATTTGCTTGCTATTTTAGAAAAAGAGCTGAAAAGATTGAAAGGAAAAAGGTTTTTAAAAAAGGTAATCACCCTGTCAAAACAGTTTTGAAAAAGCTGCAAAACGGAGAACAATCTCCATAATGGTTCCTAAACGGAGAAAGTTCCAAATCACAAGTTGTACGCTCTGGAAACTCTTTTAAACCAAAGCTTAAATCTTCTGAAACCTACATTGATAAATCTATTTCAAAACCAACAACTAAAAACCCAGCTAGTTTTAAAAATAAGGGAATGATATACCATTTCAAAGAAAATGTTAAAACTAACTCTCAAGGACCCAAAACAAAGTGGGTAACTAAGGCTGAACTAATATCACATGCAGGTTGGTTCTCCAAGTATAAAGAGAAAGCCTTGGTTCTTGGACAATGGCTGTTAAAGGCACATGGCAGGAGATAAAAACTGTTTCATAACTTTCATCAAGAAGGATGGTGGTTCGGTAACTTTTGGCAATGATAATCAAGCTCAAATTAAAGGTAATGGAACCATTGGTAAGACAAACTCTGCTCAAATAAATGATGTTCAATATGTGGAAGGTTTAAAACATAATTTATTAAGCATAAGTCAGCTATGTGACAATGGATGCGAAGTCGTTTTTAAACCAAAGGTATGTGAAATCAAGAAAGCTAAAACTGGAGAAATTCTGTTTTCTGGAAAACAAAAGAAAAATTTATATGTTTTATATCTTGATGAACTACCTGATGAATCATGCTTTATATCAATCAATAAAGATAAATGGATTTGGCATAAAAGGGCTGGGCATATCAGTATGAAAACCATTTCAAAAATTTCCAAACTTGATCTTGTTAGAGGCTTACCAAAACTTAATTTTGAGAAAGATAAAATATGTGAAGCTTGTGCCAAAGGTAAGAAAGTCAAAAGTAGCTCTCACGCAAAGGATTTTGTAACAACAAATAGAACTCTCGAACTACTTCACATAGATTTATTTGGGTCTGTCAAAACAACAAAGCAAGATTAGTAGCTCAAGGCTACAATCAACAATAAGGTATAGACTATGATGAAACCTTTGCTCCAGTTGCAAGGTTAGAAGCTATTCGAATACTTCTTGCATATGCATCTCATAAATTTATCAAACTGTTTCAAATGGATGTTAAAAGTGCCTTCTTGAATAGATTTTTAAATGAACAGGTATATGTAAAACAGCCCCCAGGTTTTGAAAGTCAATCAAAACCAAATCATGTTTTCAAACTTACCAAAGCACTATATGGCTTAAAACAAGCACCAAGGGCTTGGTATGAACGGCTAAGTTCATTCCTAATTAAAAATGATTTTCAAAGAGGAAAAATCGATACTACTTTATTTAAGAAAACAAAGGGAAATGATTTACTCATTGTTCAAGTATACGTTGATGACATCATTTTTGGATCAACAAATGAAAAATTGTGTGCAAATTTCTCAAAACTTATGCAAAGTGAATTTGAAATGAGCATGATGGGTGAATTAAGATACTTTCTTGGTTTACAAATTAAACAATATGAAAAAGGCATTTTTATATGTCAAGAAAAGTACATTAAAGATCTGTTTATTAAATATAAAATGAATGAGTCAAAAATTATGACAACCCCCATGCATACATCTACTTCTTTAGAAAAGGATGAAAATGTCAAATCTGTTTTTGAGAAAGAGTATTGAGGAATGATTGGTTCTTTGCTATAACTAACTAGCAGACCTGATATAGTGTTTGCAGTAGGATTATGTGCTCGATTTCAATCAGCGCCAAAAGAATCCCATTTAACAGCAGTAAAACGCATATTTAGATATCTTGTTGGAACCACTGATCTTGGTCTTTGGTATAGAAAAGGTTCACATTTTGATATTATAGCATAATGTGATGTTGATTATGCCGGAGATAAAATTGAAAGAAAAAGCACAAGTGGAGCATGTTTGTTCCTAGGCGAAGCATTAATCAGTTGGTCCTGCAGAAAACAGAACACCATAGCTTTGTCCACAACAGAAGCTGAATATGTTTCAGCAGCAAACTGTTGTTCACAGGTTTTGTGGATTAAAAATCAAATTCAAGATTACTCTATAAGCTATTCCAGTATCACAATTTATTGTGATAATACAAGTGTTATAAATTTGTCTAAAAATCTCATTCAGCATTCTAGATCAAAACATATTGAAATAAAACATCATTTCATTCGTGATCATGTCAATAAGAAAGATATTGAATTAATCTTTGTTGATACACACAATCAACTTGCTGACATTTTTACAAAGCCTCTTGTCGATGATAGTTTCAATTTGATCAAAGAGAAATTTAAAATTATGAAAAATCCAGAAAATTCTGGATAAATTCTGCTACTGCAGAAAACGGAGAATGTTTATCAGTCTCCTTTTCGCGACGCATCATTCTCTGTTCTGAAATACCAACAGTTTCCTTTATTTTAACATTTTCCCTCTCAAATCAAAAAGGCCAATCTTGGCATTTAATACACATGCCTTTTTGTTTGAAGGTAGAGTGCTGACACGCACACTCTTCAGCCTTCCCCAAAATGCTTTTCCTCTTTCCCTAGGCACAAACAGTTCTCATTGGACAGCAAAGTCATCATTATTCTTTTTTTTTTCTCCTTTCATCTCCTCAAGTCATAAAATCTGTTAGTCTCTCTCATCTCCTCACCTTTTTTTTCTTCTCAAAAAGCCGCATTACCCCTCTCTCTAAATACCACTTCTATTGTTCATCTTCTTCACTCTCAACCTCACACCCACAGAACAATTATGGCTCGACCCAAAAAATCAGCACGCAAAAATGCCTCTCCTTGCACACCATACTCTTCCTCTTCTTCATATGAATCTATGAAACATTCACCCTCTCCACCACCTATACCAACACCACCACAAACATCCTCTATTTCTCCTCATTCTAACACAAACCAAGAAATCCTCAATATCAATCCTTTGTCTACCCTTCTTCCCCCTCTGTATACTCGTTCCACACCTAACACTGCTCAAGTTCCTCCATATCTCCGTACTCAAATTACTCCTCCACGACGCTCAATGAGAGTTCAGTCTGAATTGGTACTTCAAAACCTTCGAACCCTAAACCCTTTGAACCTATGTACTTCGTCCTTTCAGATTTTGAGAGTGAGGATTCTTCTGATTCTTGCTCTCCTTCATCAGCAAGAGTACCCATCCATACCACTCCATCAGCAAAACCATCAACACAACCAGAGTCATCAACACACACAAAAACTACACCATCAGCAACAACACCACCAAACAATCAACCATCAACACAACCAGAGTCATCAACACACACACCAACAAAAACTACGCCATCAGCAACAACACCACCAAACAATCAACCATCAACATCAGAAAAAACACCAACAAACCCTAAGCCTACCACACCTTCCAAATCTGCTTTCTCCTCTGAATCCTCACAATCAACTCCTCCACACCAAAAACGGAGATCGTTAAATGATATTGTCTCTCCTCCTACCAAACAAAATGAACCCTTCTCTCAATCCAAACCACCAACCAAACCCATGAAAACAAAAACCACAATGACAATTGCTCAATACCTTGCTCGCAAAAAACTTCCAAAATCTCAGAGAAGAAAAACTCTTGCCCCTAAACAAAACCTAAAAAAGTGTCAAAAGCATCTATGGTCTAAACAAAACCTAAAATTGTACCTTATGGCATGGTCCTGACTAAGGTCTTCAGGCATTTTGGAGTCTCTCTTGCATCTGAAGCATCTATGATCAAAATCTCAAAATTCTCCACAAAAAATCTCTCTCACAAGCGCAAAACTTCCTCTGCTCAAACTCCTCCTCCATCCTCTTTTCCCACCTCATTAAAACGCAAACGCTCAGCAGGACGACGCCCTACTACAAACCCTGTTCCATTCTCATCACCCCCTACTGACCCTAAACACAACACAGCAAAAATCCCAACACCAGAACATTCTTCACCAAATCCAGAACGTTCTCCACCACTTCCAGAACGTTCTCCAGAAAATATCCCAACTCCTTCAACCCTCTTTCCTCAAACATCCACCCTACCAACCTCAGTTATTCCCTCTTATTCTCAAACACTTCACTCCCCTACTCACGACTTTGGTAACTTCCTATCTAATCCACATTTGTCTACCATGTCTCCATTGTTTGTCTCTCCTCAAAAAACCAGCTCTTCCATCTTTGGCATTAGTCAGTTTTTAAACTTTCTAGCAACTGTTGGTCCCTCTAACACATCTATTGGTCCCTTACCCTCTGTCTCATCCTCATTTGCCTTTTTTCCATCCATCTCTCCAACACCTATTCCATCCAACACTGTTGTTGCTACCACTTCTCAACCCTCTACTTACCTTCACTCTTCTCCTCCCTTAACTGAACCCTTCAACTCTGACATCATGGCTACTCTTCAAATCATAATGGCACGACAGGTTCATCACGATCAAGAAACTGCGTTGTTGAGAACTTGGCTGACAGACCATTTTGCTCCCAAGCTGGGAATTCTGCCTCCACCTCCTCATTCGATTCCTCCTCCTTCTCAAGTTCCTCATCCGGGAAAATCCTCCTCTTCAGAAGGATCTTCTCCCTCCTTAGCTTCTTAGTTATTTTTAGGTTGTCTTTTTGGATGACAAAGGGGGAGAATTAAGTTAGCTTTTAATCTGAAGTTAATAAAAAAAACTGATTATGTAATTCTGCTCACAGTGATGTAACTTGGTTCTTAATTTAATGAAAAACTAGTTTATTGCATATAGTGTTTTCAATTTTGCAATTTTAAATATTGCACAAATTGAGGGGGAGTCTTTAAAACTCTTTCACATACTTGATATTAGAATCATAATTAAAATCTAAATTAACATGTTTGTCATCATCAAAAAGGGGGAGATTGTTGAGACAAACTCTATATTTAAAAGGTTAATTAAGAAAGTTAATTATGATTCTAAAATGTTATGTTAATTTAACATGTGTTTTTGAGTGAATTTAGTTAAGAACAGAATCAAGCAAAAGCAGAAAAGACAGCAACAAGAATAATCTGCATTAAAACAGAGAATGATCTTCAGCTTCAAATATGTTCATCACAACATGTTGATCAAACTTTTTCTACCTCTTTAACAAAGAGTCTGCCCTGGAAATTTATTCATATACAATCAGTACATGGCAAGGAACAAGTAGGATTCATCCAAGCTCAAAAAGATCATCAGATCTCTAAAATAAAAGGACTCAAAGTCAGACAAAAATCAAGACAGTTTGTAACTCCAAAAATCAAACTGTCAAGAAAGTTTGATCAACCTTGACATATGATAAGACAATTGCAAAGGGAATCCAAAATGATTAAAATGAGAACTCCAGATTAATTATTAAAGCTCAAGAAAGTTCAAACTGACAAACCAAGAAAGTTAATCGTTCTCCGTTTTCTGCACAATTACAGCAGCACTGCATCTCCTCTGAAATGGCTTACAATTCTTCTCCAAACTTCTCTAGCTACACTCAAGACAGAGAATGTACCATCCAAGATCAAGGAAGAAACATCAAAGGCTTTTTTCTAAAAAGGACAGAATTGCTTTAAATGCTAAACCAAAAAAGTCAAAAAAGTTGTTTTCAAAGAATGACAAAGAGGCTATCATACATTCTACTTTTCGCGAAACAGTTGCTGATTCATATTCATATATTAGATTGCACAATTTTCATTAGATCCTTTGTAAAGAATCTATTCTCAAACAAGAGTTGAGAAATCTCAGATTCTGACAAAAACAATCCAATTGTAAAAACTCAAACTATAAGCGTTTCTTTATAGTTTGTTTAAGATTACATCCTATCAAGGTTAGATAGGTGCTGCTATTGCTTTCTGGGTGGAAAGTAATAGAGATTGAAATAGATCAAGGTTGATCTAGACTAGGTGTTGTAAGATCAAGAAAGTTCTTTGTTTTAAACACTTAGTGAAAAATCTCATAGTGTGAGGACTGGATGTAACCCACGTTGGGTGAACCAGGATAAATCTTTGTGTGGTATTCTCTATCCTATCTCTTTATTTATCGTACTGAATTGATTAACTAAGATAAAACATAAACTGATTTTCTGTTTAAGCTAATCAAGGAACGTTCTCTGTTTTATAACAAAAACCAAAAACGTTCTCTGTTTTCTGTCTTCATAACCAAGATCAATCTTGAGTTATTTTCTTAAGTTTTAATAGGAATTTTTAAAAGGTGCATTTACAATTCAAACCCCCCCTTTCTTGTAAATCAACATTGTTACTTCAATTATCATATTCCTTTCCCATTTGTTCACATAAAATGCAGTATTCAGAATTTATCATCTCAGTTTCATTTGCGTTTGCCATCACACATATGTTGGCTTCTTCTGTTTCCTTTGAATTTGAATCATCAAAATCATCCTAGGTCACCACCATTGATTTCTTTTTGAAATGGAATTTCTCTGGTGCTCTTTTGTTCAAGAGACACTCAACTTTGTAATGTCCTTACTTATTGCATCCAAAGCATGTAATTTGGCTCTTATCTACCTTAGTTTTCAGGTTTTCCTTTTTATTGAAAATCCTTTTTTGATTTACTCCCTTCTTCTCATCGTTCTTTGGATTTTTCTTGTAAGAATAACTATTTCTTCATCTGCTTCTTCCTGTACAACTTCATATATTTCCTCTTCTTATTGTAGTGACACACTTTCTTGAGAGGCTTTTAAGGCAATTGTTTTGCCTTTCTTTGTTAGTTTGTCTTCCATCATTAACACCTCATGTGGTCGCAATGTTCCAATTAATTCCTCTAAAGTGAGTACGTCGAGGTTTTTGGCTTGGCTTATGACTGTTATCATTGGTCTTCAAATGATTGGGAGACATCTCATGATTTTCCTTACTCTATCTTGTACATAGTATTCCTTGCCTAAGGATCGCATTTCATTTACAATAGTTGTAAATTTGAAATACATTTCATCGATAGTTTCTCCTTCATTCATTTCAAATAATTCAAACTTTCTTATGCATGTGTCGATCCTTGTTTCTTTCACATGACACGTTCCTTCATGTTGAGTTTGCAAAGTGTCCCATACTTTTTTTTTGCAATGTCGCATTCATCGACTCTCTTAGTTTATTCCCTGCTTAAAGCACATGATAAGAATAATTGAGCTTTTGAGTTTAGAAGTACCTTGGATTTTTCTTCTGGTGTCCAATTTGTTTCTTTCTTTTCAGTAGATGTTGGATCACTATGGTCAACCCTTGGCGTGAAATCTCCTTTTATGATGATGCGCCACATACCTGTGTCTTGTGATTTTAGAAGTAACTGCATTTTGTTTTTCCAAAAATAGTAATCTGAGCCATCAAAGTATGGTGGTCTATTTGATGACCCTCATTCAATAATGTACGTAGCTTTTGACATTTTTTCTTTCTAGATCTTTTCTCTAACACTGTTTAGGTGTTGATTTTAGAGACCATGTTTTGATGCCAATTGGAGTAACAATTTACAAGAAAGGGGGTTTAAATTATAAATTTACCTATTTAAAATTTCCTGAAAAAATTAACTTAAGATTGATCTTGATTGTAAAAACAGAAAACGGAGAACGTTATTGGTTAGTTGAAAATAACAGTTTCAGCTTATCTATTTAACTCAATAATTGAAAGACTAAAAGTAAATAGATAAGGGAAGAGATATAACACATAAATATATTTTGGTTCACCCAATATGGGTTACGTTCAGTCCTCACAAATGTGAGATTTTCCATTAAGTGTTCAAAGCAAGAATGTTCTTGGTTTTCACACAACTTTTGCAGATCAATCTTGATCTTGTTACAACTTACTACCTTTCAACTTAGAAATGATTTCCATAGATCTACCTCTCAATCTTAAGAAATGATTCACACACTATCTTTCACACACATAAAAGGTTTTTACAAAAGCTTCTCAAGCTATTTTAACACAATAGTCTTTAGTGTACAAAGTGATTATTTAAAAAGTATAACAGGATCTAGTTATGTTCAACTCTTGTTTGAGAATGGATTCTGATCTTGGAACTCAACAATGATTAAAACTTCAAGCCAATTTAGAATTGAACTTGAAAGATGTTTTAACAATCTCAAGGAATTTTGAATATGATTGCAAAATGAAGTATTGCTTGCTTTCTTGAGTTCTGATATTTCCTTCATCTTGATGTCCCTTTTATAGGCGCCAAGAGAGCTTATGACAGCTCATGTGATTATTGAGAGTTGTCCAGCTATCATATGACAATGAGTGTATAAGATCAATTATAAAACAAAAATGTTCTTGGATTTGGGCAGCCTTGCTTTTTAAAAATCAAGAACGTTCTTCGTTCTTGCTTTTGTGGTAACTGAGCTTTGACTTTAACTTGACATATGTGTGAAGCGTTATTCATGTTTTGCAACACATGTATAGACTGTTAAAGATTACACGGTGTTTCTGTCAAACTTGTCAATATTTTATGTTTCTTGCTTGCATTAGCTTTGGAGAATGATTCTGTTTTAATGACAAATGAATTATAGTCTTTGCCTTACCTCTTGGAGTGATATTCATACTGAATTCTATCCTTACATATGTTGGAGAATCATACTAAAATGAATCTGCAAGTTTTGCACCTGTTCTGTTTACTTTTTGAAATTATGGAACTTATGGAGAATGTTATGCGTTTTCCTCAAGAACGTTCTTGGTTTTTCGGACTTGATTTTGTTTCTTCTTTATTATGATCTGTTTTGATTTTCTTGATACATATCTTGATTAACACACTCAAGCAAACATATCAAATACCAATATGCACATAATCATAATTACCATTTATTTATCATCAAAACATTTTTTTGAGGTTTTGTCTCAACATGGTTAACTTGAAGTTGTTATTGTTTTGGATTGGTTCCAAAGGTTAGGTTTGGTGGAAGTGAGTGATGCTTGAGGATTTTATCAAACTCACATGGAAAATGAAAAGGATTGAAAAGAGAAGAAACATTGTTAATAAGTTTGGAATTTGAAGAAAGAAAATACTAAATGTGAGATGGTATAGGCCCAAGTGTATTTCATTTAAAAAATGACACCTTATTTATATGATACTTTATAATATTTGTGTCGCATCATTTATAATTTTATATAATATATTTAATATACCTCTTACAATTTGTCTCAAACATTTTATTTCTCAATTTAGCTTTTGCACGTACAAATATGCTGAAAATTCTTACACAAAAGCTACTCATAAAAATACTTCTATCATCCTATCACTTCAATTAACTTGTGACTCCTGCTCCTCCATTTCTAATTCTATATATCCCTGCAAATTAATTGCTAAGAAAATATGTCCTACTAACATTATCTCACTCTAGAGATTGAGTAGCTCAACTAGTTTAAACTAAAGATTGAAGGTATAGTCAAACTCCAACCTCTCCATGACTATGAATAGTCCACATAAACCTATATAAATATGTGTGATGTGCTATGTGTTTGAGACATTTTGTCAAACATAAAAGAGGAAAAACATTTGAAATATGGACATTTCAGTACATTTTAAGAGTACATATTTCGAATTTAAAAAGTTGAATATATATGTAATAAATAATTCAAGTATTTGTAATTCTCTTTCATTATATTACATATTTTTATTAGACTTATCATATTCTCTATATTAATTTGTACCTCATGTCATCAAGTCATTAAAAAAATTGTATTTATCTATGATATAGATGTGACCTTCAAACATATAAACACTTTCATATATAATATTTAATTCAACATCCACGAGAGTCTAAATAAATTTAACACATCATTCAACTATGATAAAATATTAAA
>JBBPBR010000002.1:22872764-22896282 GCA_037974775.1 Cicer pinnatifidum
AAACACTAAAAAACACAAGTTAAACATTAACACAGTTAGAATTATGATTAGAGATTAATTAACTTATTTGTTTGTATTTAAAACACTTGATTTAGGATTTTGCCTCAACAAAAACATGTATAAATCGTTGTGTGAGTCTTTCTAACTCTAAATCTTTAATTTTTGAAGTTTACTATGTTCTTAATTTTCTATTTTATTTTGGAGTTTGATGGAAAATATGTTTCAGTGCAAATTGATGGAAAAATTGTTATAAGATTTTTCTGTTTGAAAATATTCTCTTAGTTTTGAATGTTGAATAAAATTCACTTTTGAACATTGTAATTCAACATATTTTACTTGATTCAATTTGAAGAAAATATAATATAATAATAGTTCTATTGATTAAGATTCATTGAGTCTTTATTTGACGATCTTTTTCATATATGATTGAAGGAAAAAATTCATTTTCTAAAACTATTTCAGTCAATTTTCTGTTTTAAGTCTTTATAGAATTTTGTGTTTTTTCATTTTATATACCATCATTGAATCAATATGAATATTCTATACACATAACCCAATGAGTCCATGACAATAAAAGATTTTTGCGACTAAAAAGTTTTAAAAAATATTTTTCAAAAATTTCGAACACTATTCAACCCTCTTATATAGTTTGTTGTAGGCCAGTTCGTTAATAAAAGATTTTTGTGACTCGAAAATTTTTAAAAATATTTTTTGAATGTTTCAAACACTATTCAACCCCTTTTAAAGTTTTTTGTAGGTCACTTCGTGAGTAACAAAATACAAAACCAAAACTAGAGAAACAAAAGATACCTTATGAAGATTAGTAACTCTGAACCCAAATGTGAGTTTAGAGGTGTATTTGAAGGATAAATTGTGAATTGAGTAAGATTTGAGAGAATCTAAAGTTTAGAGTATTTTTAAATTTAAAATATAATGAATACGAAAAAAGAGGGGTTCTGCCCTTTATTAAGTTACTAACCAAAAAAATACAATTTCATCCTCTACCACTAAAGTAGAATACAGTTCAACTACAAACTAATGCACACAAGTTATATGGATGAAAAATCAATGGAAAGAATACCCACTAAGGTATTGAAATGTTATAATTATCTGTGGAAATATCCGTGCAATAAATATTTTCAAATATCAATTCAACATTATAGAATAAAGCACAAGTAAATTAAATATCATTTCATTCGCAATCATTTTCAAAAGAATGAGGTTGAACTAAAATTTATTGACATTGAAAATTAACTTGCTAACATATTTATAAAACAGCTTGTTGAAGAAAGGTTTAAATTTTAATTAAATCTTGTTAAAAATCCATGTCCAAATTGATTGTTTTGTCCTTAACTAAATTATATTGGTTTAATTATTAGATGTGAAACATGAAGGTGTTGGAAAACACAAGAAAAATGGGGTTTGAATTGTATTTTATCATTTTTGAAAGATACTTTAATTGCTTTGCATAACCATGTTATTTGTCAAAACATTCAACTTAGTCTTGTAAAATAAGTTTAACTAGAATAAGGTTGAATCATAAAGACCTAAGATGAGATAAATAAAAAGAGATAAAGAAATCATAAATATTTTTATACTAGTTCACAACATATTGTTGCTACATCTAGTCCTCCCTTTACAGAGAGAATTTTCCTCAGTACAGTCGAAGACTTAATTCTCTGTTTCAATTAATAACATCCAAGTATTCTTTACTTTGCCTCTCAGGCTTTTAGGATTTTTCTCTATCCTCTTCAGGCTATCATCATCAAATTCCTTCTACTTTCGATAACTTGCTGTTGAGGTTTATGAGTGTTGTTTTTATTTTTCAAGTACCTCGTAAGGGTGAAAGAGTTATTGCCACTATTGGACTGATTTACAACAATTCTAGTTTGTGTCTAAATTGACACAAATTTTATTTCTAGTATTCTAACTCTCATTAAAAGGATGTTACATATCTAATCCTATATTAGTACAAGTGTGTGATAACACTTGACTAATTTACATCAAATATAATAACTCTCTTTTGAAGGATTTTTCATTTGTTGCCTTTTTCATTGTCTTTTTCATTCTTTCTCACACACTCGATTGACTGTGTTCTTAATAAATAGAAAGGAGAAGTATCCATTGAGAATGCAACCGTTAGAGATTTTTAATCATCATTTACGGCAAACCAGTATGTAAATTATGTCCATATATCTCTTTATGATTGATTCTACGTATTTTTAATTTAAGAGGGCAAAGAATGTTCATATCTCTTTTAAAAATCTCGGAAGTTCAAAATGTTCATATCCTAACATTATGCACATACTTCATAAAGTTCGAGTTTCACTAAAACATAAATTAATATGTGATTCACCTTAAAAATCTGAAAGGTTAAACTAATGTTCGTCATAAGACTTTTCAATAAAAACTAATCATGATCACTTGTCATAAAGAATAAAAGCAAAAAATTAAGATTTTTATCCATCACATAAAAATTCAATATCCCACTATTTATCTCTATCAATGGCTATATCCTACCATTTGTTTCTAGATACAAAAATCTAAACAAAGAAAAGCCAAAATGACGGACCAACTTGTGTTGGTTCAAAATTGTTGACTCTGAAAGAAAAGCCAAAATGACGGACCAACTTGACTCTAGACAAAAAATCATGATCACTTGGAAGAAGATGACTCTGAAACCACCCTTTTAGACTTTTTGGATACCAAATCCAAAATTGTTGGTTCAAAATACTCTCAATCAAAGCCTTATCCTTCTAAACCATATACAATAATTCCAAATCTATTCCTCAAAAAGCCAAAAACACTGACAAAGGAAAAGTTGTGGCCAAAGCTCCAACATCTCTGCACTCTCAACAAGATGATGAAAAGAATTGGAAAGCACACATCTTTGCCCTCTAAATAAGGATGGTTGGAACTTATGTGAATACATTGAAATCCAGTAATGGACCACTTTTGTTTCTCTTATTGAGCCACACTACCCTCTCCTCATCAGAAAGTTATATTGTGCCTTAAAGGTCAAGGAACAACATGGTCAAAGTTTTCTAGTATCCACTATTAATGGAACACAAATTGAACTCACTATACAGTCCCTCTCAAAAGCTTTGCTTCTTCCCAATGAAGATAATGAATACTTCAAACCTTATTGGTTTTTTTATCTTGGAGTTTCAAAACAAGATATTATCCATAAAAAGATCAAACTTGACACCTCATTGGTACCCTCACAACTTCAATGCTTAACCAAAATATTTCATAACGTGTGTCTTCACACATTTCTATCTAGACTTGGTATCTTTGACACTATCACTAATACTAGCCTATGTGTCATGTATTATCCCAAACATAAAATCAAACTAAATCTATCATACATCATCATTCAACATATGGTTAACTCCCTCTTCAACCATAAAATAGATGTTGCCCTACCCTATGGGATGGCTTGGACAAAAGTGTTCAAACACTTCAAAGTCTCACTCGAAAATGAATACAATGAATATTTTTTCAAAGATTGATTAAGAAAACCTTACATCAAATGAAGATTTTTCCATTGATCTTCTCACACCATCATCATTAAGCAATGGGAATTGTATTTTTGTTTTCATCTTGTGCAACATCAAGCAAAAGAGTCCCCTTGTACTTTCCGTACAACCAAGTTCCATCTATTGAGACAAATGATTTACAAAATTTAAACCCATATATGCACGAGGGAAAGCCCAAAATAGTCAATTGAAATTTTTTGACCCCTATAATTTTATATTACTTTTTTTATGTATAATTAAGTTTCATTTACTGAGACAAATGGTTTACAAAATTTAAACCCATATATGCATGGAGGGAAAGCCCAGAATAATCGTTTGAAATTTTTTGACCCCTGTAATAGAGTATTATCAAAATATTTAAGTGATACTTCCATTTCCACAATAGTTCCTGCAAGAAATTTTTGCATAGCCTACAACCACCTTGGAAGGTCATTGTAAGACTTTTCCCAGTTCCCATAAATCATTTTGATAGCTTTGTTCTTTTCCATCCATGCCTTTCTATAGGTGATTGTGTAGTTGTATCATTCCCGAATATGTGCAATGATCACCTTCACTTTAATTGATGGATCAACTTTCAAAAGCGACTTTATGCTTTCGCATATGATGTTAGAGTCAAGCTTGGTATGATCGTGTGACATAGAGGAATTTGACCAATTGTGGGGCCCCTTCAAACGACCAATCACCCATTGCTTACTTTTTTTGACTTAACGAAGCCCTGCATTTGAACAAGCATTGTTGATTCACACATTTAATTACATATATGTATTGATCAGATTTCACTACACGGTAATTAAGGAAGTGTTTTATATGATAATGCTTAATTGCAAGTTGACAATCTGGTTTGCTATTAAACTTCATTCCAATCTCAAGAGATGCATCTAATGGAGGTGGTTCATTAGATGACATATCAAATTCGGAGGATTGGTAATCATAATCCAAATTTAGATTACGCATATGGAATGGTGGATCATATGTTATTTTAATTACATGAGGTTCTGGCTCTAGATCGTCACCATTGTCATTGTCATCTTTGTCGTCCTCGTCTTCATCAAAGTATGTTTCTTCTTCACTCTCTTCACTTATTTCTTGTTGATAAAAATCAGCCATATCACCTAGTGGAATATATGGTTCAAGTTGAGATGGTTTAGGTTCAGATGTTTTGGCTTGGTCAAAGTATGGTTCGGGTTGGTAAGATTCATAATTTTGAAAAGAATAAGTGTTTTGTGTTTGAAAATGGTATTCAGAGTGAGGTGTGGTTGAGGATGATGGTTGACCAACATCGTATAATGGATTACCATCCTCAAATGTGACATATAACTTGATAGATCCGAGTTGTGGCCACTGTTTATGAACATCAAACATGAGTTCAACATCTTCGTCGTCTTCAACATTTAACAATTCATAATGAACTAGGCCTTGTCCAAATGAGATAGGGTGTCGAAAAATTATATTAGACACATTTTGATTTTCTAACCTCAACATTGCTTCAATTTTTTTCTTCAAGTAGGTAAGGTTGCATTCAAAATTAACTCGAATAGCTTTTTTTTTTTCCGTCACTTTTGAAATATTTACCAATGTCTTTCACATATTTCACTATTGTAATAAATTAGAAAAACTATATTTTTTTGGTGCTATTGATATGAAAATGAGATATTGAGATTGAGATGAAATGCATTGAAAATAATATATCATACTTATAGACAACCAATTGTGATACATGCAATTATGGACAACCAATTGTGATACATGCAATGCTGTAAAATGCTGCCAACACTTGTGCAATCTCATTGTGATAATTCAACACTTGTGCACTGCCATTGTGATAGCCCAGACGTGCATGCATGCATTGCCTTACAAGCCTCCTTTCCCAAAGGCAACTTCGTGACATCCCTTTGATAAGTCGCCATCCCAAATGACGAGCTCGTGACACACCCTGCAGCAAGTCGCCATTCACAAAGGCGACCTTGGAAAAGCTTTGAGAAATCGCCTTTCCGAATGACGATTTAGATGGGAATCAGAATATAAATATATTCTCACGTTGGGAACTTGCAAAAATGTGTTCAGCCTTCTAGTCTTCTCCGTCCAATCTAATCCTTGCCATCATCTGTCTTCTCTGTCCAGAAGTGTATATTTTCAAATTGCTTGTTGTGTGAAGCCATGCATAATATTTTATTGGTCCTTCAAAGTATTGTCTTGTTTATAAATAGGTCAAGTCTATGATCATATTTCTTCACTCTTCCACTCTTTACAACTTCAATCTTCTTTATATTTTCACTCTTCCACTATTAATATTTCTTCTTGGGTCTTTATATTTCATCTTAATGGCATTGTTATGGAATGATGATAATCACATATCAGCGCTACACCACATTCAAAATTTTGTAAGTAATACAATACTTTATGTTATATTTTTAATATTTTTTTTATATATTTGATACTAAGTTTTATTTTAAAATATAATTTTATTATAATATCTTCTAAATTTTTTTATTTATATATTTTATACTAAGTTTAATTCTAAAATATAGTTTTATTATAATATATTCTAAAATATTATTTTTATATATATTTAAGTTTCATTCTAAAATATAGTTTTATGATAACATCTTCTAAAATATTTTTTCTTATATATTTTATACTAAGTTTTATTCTAAAATATAGTTTTATTATAATATCTTCTAAAATATTTTGTTTTATATTTTATACTAAGTTTCATTCTACAATATATTTTATACTATAGTATGATTCATCTCATTCTAGTATCTTCAAATATATTTTTATTCTTTGCTTATTACGGACCTTATCTCAAAATTTAAGATCACTTAGCCATAAACACATTGCACCAAATTCTTTAATAATTCCATTGTTAAATGAAGCCGAGTTTGGTAACGTATCACAAATAGAAAGTTATAAAATAGACAATTCACTTATTATTGCTTTAGTTGAAAGGTGGAGACCTGAAACTCACACGTTTCATCTTCCAACTGGTGAATGTACCATAACATTAGAAGATGTTGCAACTTGGCTTACGTGTTGGGAGTAAAGCTGTAACTGGATCAACTATGGTATCATGGACATATGATTTTTTAGATTTGTTAGGAGTCATGCCACCTGAGTCTCAAAGAAAATGGAATTTTATAAAATTAAAATGGCTAAGAGAAACATTTTCAATGTTAACTCCAGAATCATCTAATGAAGAAATAATTATACATTGTAGAGCATACATTTTAGAATTGATTGGCGGCATATTAATGTCTGACAAATCCCACAACAGAGTACATATTATGTGGTTGCACTTGTTGAGAGATTTGCGAGAGACAAGAGAATATAGTTGGGGTTCAGCGTGCTTGACAACACTTTATAGAGAATTGTGTCGTGCATCTGAACTCGATGTTATGTCGATTAGCGGATGTTCACATCTACTTCAAACGTGGGCATGGTACCATATGCCGTATCTTGCATCAATAAGTAATCTTGAGCCTCATTTTCCATTCGCAAAAAGGTAAATATCAAAAAGAAGTTAAATATTATATTTATAAAACTATTAATTAATTCACTAATATTCAAATTTATTTTCGTAGATATAGTGGAAAGGTTATGAATTTTGGCGATACACCTCGTTATCATATCGCTGAATATCGATAAAAAATTGATCACATGACCGTTAACGATGTAATATATTAAAATATTACATTATTTCTATTATTTTATTTTTCTTATGCATATATTACTAACAAACTTGTTATATATATATATATATATATATCAGTTTATCTAGAGACCATATCTACGTCTAACATACGATCATCCAGAAGACAATTGGCTATGGAATGCAACTACATATTTAATTTGTTTCTATATAATAGAAATGCATCAAATTGATAGAGTGAAACTATAATTTGGACTACCTCAAGAAATTCCACATCCTCCGAGGAACATGAGAAAGTATCATGGATAGATTTGCATAAACAAGTTGACTATAGTTGGACATTATTCTACGAAAATGAGAACAAAGAGTGGAATGAACGAGATAATCATATTCTTCATGGTCAACCTCTAAATGTTGAATTCAAACCAAGTAATGAATACATGGTTTGGTTTTGCAAAAATTCTAAATGATTTATTTCTGTAGAAAACCAATTGGTTGATTCTCATGTCAATCCACCCCAACCTCCACCACAATCTAGCCAACATTTTTTTCACTCTCAACCTCCACCACAATCTAGTCAACATTTTTTTCACCCCCAACCTCCACCACAATCTAGCCAATATTTTTTCCAAGAATCAATGCCTAACACAACACAACAAAATCAATATTATATACCAACACCTCCTAACATTCAACCGCCTCCTCATACTTTTACCCACATACCACATCCTCATACTTTTATCCACACACCACATCAATCTTACGGGTTCACGCCAGGGGAACAATTTAATTTTGACAACCAACAACCACATCAAGAAGACAATTGTCGACTATCATTTGCATCAAGCGAAGAGGAATTGTTGTATAACATGTTCAACACTCGTCATAATACACTTGAGTTCGCTACCCAGTTACTGAATAATATGTGTCAACAAAACTTTCAAATTTCAAGCTTTGGAAATGCATATACTCCGTTGAATCAAATATCCAACTGGACTCAACGTGGAAGTAGTTCTTCTGCAGCACTTCCTCCTAGACATCCTCCACAGCAAGAAGACGAAAATCAAGAAAAAGAAGAAGAAGAACAACAAACTCATGATGTTCCAAGGCGTTGTCAAAATCCCGTACGTGTGAGAAAACCTCGACAATGTGGTACTGGAGGCCACATTCGATATTAATTATCGCAAATTTTATAAAATTTGTGATGTTTTTTATGAAAAAATTATGTAATTTAAAATTTTATCATAATTTAAATTTTTTATTTATGTATTTTTATGAATCATATTAATTATAATTATATATATATATATATTATTTTTGTTATTTCAATAAAAATTGAAATAGACTGAAATAAATGTTTTTTTTAAAAAAAAATTTCGGAAATCGGCATTTCGAACTTGGGCTTCCTAAAATTTTATTATAATTTAAAATTTCTATTTATTTATTTTTAAAATTTCTTTGCTAATTGCCCTGATTTGTTGATCATTTAATTCCACTAATTGTTATCTTATATGTTTTCTATAATGCGGATTTGGATTGTCTACCTTTGAGTTGTTAAAGGTAGAGTAACTTTTGACAAATTTTATAATAAAATAGAAGAGTGCGATATTTATGATGGAAAGAGAACGATGATAGTTATTTGTTTAATGCCTTAACCTACCATTCTTTTCAAATCAGGATAATTGAATTTGATTTAAGTGTTATACATTCTTTGTTCTCAAAATCATATGATATGTCTTTTTATAATTTTTATGATTCCTAAATCTCTCTTTTCTTAATTTCATTATCTGATGTACGCCTCCTTGATTTAAATATTTTTAGGAGACAGGTTGGATCTAAACATAATATTATGTGGTGTTTAATAAGGTTGTTTCTCAATAAGTTTATTTTGTTGAACTTTCACATATTTCATGTACTTGATCTAAATTTTGAGTTCTCATGGGGTCCTCTCCTTAAAGACCTCTCAAGCCGTGATGATAATGGACTTCGACAATCAAACATGTATTTGTATAGCTGGTAGTTTTGTCAATTTCAGACAAAAAGGAGATTTGGCATAGTGGTTGGAGTTCTTACCATGTGATTAAAAGATAAAAATACCTGGTTTAAATTTCATATAACTGTTACATAAATTAACTCTTATTATTATCATCATCATTTCCAACAATCTCTTATTATTATCATCATTATTTCCAACATGAAAATAGTACAAACAAGGTTGACAAGTGCCCACTTTTTTGGCTCTTTCTAGTTTTATTGACCAACCTTAGAAATAACTAATAAAGAGCCCAATAGCAATTTTAATTATCCAATTGGTAAATTAATAAACCAATTACATAGTTCTGATTTACAAACTTTTCTTTTTAAGGAAGTTAAAACATAGATATGTAACTTACTTGAGAGTGCATGGGCTTATTTAAATGTCTAGGTGGCTGGACTAAAATAACAAAATTGTCTAACGTGCTGAATAATAGGCAAAGTTCGAAGTATAATTTGAGCTATAAAGTTCTTTAGCATCTATATGAAGATTACTTGATGTAAGTGTTTGATATTTCAACTTCAAAATAATATAAATTGCATTTTTTTATTTGAAATAGTTATACATAGCTTAATGGTAGTTAAGAATAATAAAATTACAAAACAAGTGTTTGATAAGTTGAAATTCCTCTTTTTGCAAATTTCATAGGACAATGTCTCGATTTATTAAGAAGTGAATATGTGTTTCTATTTCAAATAAAAAATGCAATTCATACTATTTTCAAGTTGAAATATCAAATGCTTGCATCAAATAATCTATCATAAATGTTAGTGCACTTTTTAGCTTAAATTATGCTTAGAGCTATAATGTTAGTGCACTTTTTATCTTCATGAAATAAGGCTTTGAAAAATTGGACAAACTTGTGGAGTATTAGTCATACAAGTAGTTGCAGGGTTGAACATCAATTGTGCATAATTGTGACTCACTAACCTGTATTTTAATTAGGTTCACTTTATTTGGTTGATATTTAAATTTAATTTTGTTTGAACATTAATTCTAATCTAAAACAGTTGCTACTGAACCTTTAAATAGCTTAGCTTTATTGCTTTAGTAGCTTAGTTTATGCTCAACATTTTTGGTTGGTTTATAAGTTCAGAAGTTATGATTTTTAAATTAAATTGTTGCAATGGTTCTGTTTTTAATTGAGGTCTGCTGTTGGAAAAGTCTAAAAACATTCATAGTAATGAATTATAAAGAGATTTATAACCAATCAAAATCTGTATGTGGTAAGATCGTGGCAGCAGCTAATGTTATCAAAGCATTTTCTTTTCTGGGATCTGATATAAAATATAGTAAGAAAAAGTTTTGAGGAATGACATATTTTGGTAGGTTTCTAAGTTTGCATTTTGTGACATTTCGTAGAATGAGACCGAATATGTGCTCTAATTAAGTCCTTACTTCTATGACTTTCTATTATCTTTACATACATAATAACTCACAAGGTTTAGGCGGTTGGCATGAGAGAAGGGATGAGTTCAACCGAAGTTACCTCAATGGGAGGCACCAAGGAATGGAGTACTTATATGCATACGAGTCGAAACCACATCCAACTTTTACCCACATCCAACTTAGTACTCAACTCTACTAACACAATGTTGAAATTATACTATTATTTACATTCCATGTCCTACAATTAGGGGTGTTCATGATACAAAAACTGAACTGAATTATACCACATTAGTAATTTCGTTTAGTTTCTTAAAACTATTTTCGAAACAAGTTCAGTGCAGTTTTGAACCGGTTTGAAATTTAAAATTAAAATAAATGACCAAATCGAAAAGAAAAAAAATTGATAAAGAACTAAAACGTTAACTGAAATTAAGTTAAAAGACCGCGAGTACTATTTAACCTATTAATAACAATCAATTAATTATAAGTTGCTAATAGTATAGTCAAGTATAACTTAGGGAGAATATGTTTGATCAAAGCATATACAAATCAGATTAGAGCAATATATTGGTTCTGAGCCTGAGTAAAACACAATGGAAGTTTGAATTGTGTATATAAACTTTTGTTCTTTAAAACAAAGACTTAAAACCTTTTGAAATCAAAGCTTCTAAGATAAAAAAGATAAGACAGAACTTTACCACCGGCACGATAACTACATCAATTTCGTTTTATAAATATATACCACTATAATATTATGAACAAGTTTTTAGCTAAAATCGATTTCGAACTATAGTTCTTCGTAAAAAGAACTTTGAAATTCTTTTGACAACACAATATCGATTTTTTTTTTCGAGAAAACTAAAAGTAAAAAATTTCCCAATAAAAAGTTTCTAATATTTTTCGAAAAAATTTTAAAATTCTTTTGGAACAAAATTTACAAGAAAATATTTTCAAAAAAAAAAGTGTTTCGATATTTTTTGAAAAAAAAATGTTTCTCGATTTTTTCTTAAAAAAATAAAATCGGCATTTTTTTTATTTATTTGAAAAAATAAATTTTAAAATTTTTCAAAGAAAAAATCTTAATTAAAATTAAAATTGTTAAACTGGTTTTTGGTGCATTGCAATGCAATTTATCAATATGGTCTAATTAACCATATATTTTGCACACCCCTATCTACAAATACATGACATGCATAAACATCATTGATACACCGAATACTTTGTACCCAAATATATTTAAAAAATTATAATTCAGATTGTAGTTTACTCCAAACAACTCTTATAAGTGCATTTCGAGGAAAATTTTAAATCAGACAGTAAAAGAAAATAAAACCTACTATAAAGGTAAAAAGTTATTGTATCAAAACCTTGAAGCAAATCTAACAATTCTTTAATGCTTCTCATTCAAATACTATCAATATTTATAAAATTTTCATAAACTTTTAAATTCGAAACAACTATTCTTAAATCGCATTTAGCATAGAACCACCACCATTATATAATTCATTAGCACAACCTCACACATATCACATATTATTAAAACAAATTTCAATCAATCAAGGAAATTTGTTAAAATAAGTAAGTATACTTCTATTTTCACGTTCATGACTACAACTCAGTATTTTCTATGTTAAGTACTCTTAAATTAATATTCTCTAAGAGATTACCTCAAGTTTATATCTCAATTATAAAACATCTGAAAAATATTCTTAGTAACTCAGAGTAACATAAAATCATCATTCAACGAATGCGCACATATATACATATGTTGTGTGAAGTTAATAATACATAGTGACAATTATGTGCTCATCCAAATTTATTTATTTATTAAAATATAAATTCATGAAAATAATAGAAACATACCATACAATAAGAAAATTAGAAAACAAACAAACTATATACTTCAGACGTTGAAACCATACAAGTGAAGAGAAAAAAAAAACCTTTTAAGTTAATTAAACGAAAATAATTTAAAAAGTTATGGTGACTGCAAATAGTTACGTTGCAAGATACTTGCAAGATGATTTTTTAAAATTAGAATTGACATTGTAACAATACTTATCTTCAAATTTTATAAAATATGTATAAAATTTTGCAAACTACTACTTTATCTGTTATGTTACAATATCAATGAGAGATATCCATATAGAAGATACTTCCATATAGTACTTTTCTACCAGACATATTCTCAAGAAGGTTAGAAAAATCAAAACAGCAGGGCTGTCACTTGGTAGTTTTCTACCATGTGATTAAGTGCTCAAAGGTAATTATACCTACGATAGACTTGTTCACATGCCCATCTTCATCACAAACTTTTCTATAACTCAATTTGATTTTGTACTGAAGTAGAATCTATTAAGTACTATAGTGCTTAAGTGTTGAGATATTTTCTACTATCAAGTTTATATTACTTTTGTAGAATTCCTATATGATGTTTGATAGAATGTCAAATTTTTAATATGTTGTAAAAAGATATCTGATATGTTTGTTTTGAATGAGTATGTATGTGGTTGTGCATCATCTAGACTTGACATTGCAGTTTGAATTATAATTGTTAAAATATTATTCAACAATAATTTTGGTTTTCTTTTAGATAATTGGTTTATTAATTTACCGATTGGATAACTAAACTTGCAACAGGACTTGGTATTAGTTAGTTCTAAGGTCAGTCAACCTACTACAACATTTTAATCCTACCGCAACGTCAATTTTTTTTATGATAAAAAACTATTCTATAATTGAATATTAAACGATTTTCATACGCAGTTTGTTTTCACCATTAAGCAAAATCATCTCTTCTATTTCTCTTTTATTCTGCAAAATCAACATTGAATCGCCGTATTCAACATTGAACCACAACTTGTCTTCAATTTCATTCATAATTTGTGTGCCTGCACCCCCAAACTCCATGTAAGGACACTCTCACTCTCATTTCCTTCAATTTTTTATTTCTGCTGCAATTACTCGCGTCGTAACTGAATCCTAAGTAAGTATTAGTGTTTAGGCTTGAGAGTTCGTGATAAATTATTACTAGTTATGTTATTATTCAAATGTTACCTTTTCATTTAATTGATAATATATTATTGAGAATTTGAGATATATTAACTATGTTTTTGTGTGGTTATGAAATTGGAAATAAGGAAGTCATTCTTGTTGAGTGCTCCTTGGACATGAACCTCATTTGATTTTTTTTATTCACTTAACTCTTCGATTTTACAATTTCAAGCTAAGAATAAATAAGTATATAGTGACTTGTGGTTTGCCATCTATGTTATCCTCTTGGTCTAATTCTTCACTTCTTTCAAATATATCTATGACGTATTATTTAATCTCTTGAAGTCCACACAACGAATATTTGATAATAGAAAGGAAAGTGTTAGATATTGTTTTCAAGATTTTGTTTTCTATAATATTTTCAAGTTAATTATCACACTCAATTTTTTATTCTAGGGGTACATGTTTGGCACCAAAGCTTGAGAACCAATTGTATTTATGATATCTTGAGTTTCTCAATTTTCTATGCTTATAGTTTCTTCCAGGTTGATTTTTATAAATGCACAAAAATCATCTCATTAATGAGGAATTTGGAGTAAGCTATGTGGAAGACATACCTTCAATGATTCCTGAGATTTGTATTGTCAATTTTATACAACCAGTGAATGGCTTAGTCTTCATCAGGTCAGTTTACTTTGTTGTTCGACATCTTTTATATACAAAATAAATAACTCTTTTAATATTAGCATATTATTTATTTATTTATTTATTCTTAGATATTTGAAAATAGAAAAAGAGAACATGATTTAGAGAAAATAAGAAAGAAGAATAATTTTATAATGTAATTTTGACCAACTATCTTAAGAAAATAAGCATATTATGAGAAATAGAATCTATTTTGGAGCTAGTTAATTAGGACCAACTATCTGCTAATAATAAGCATATTTTGATGAAGGAATTTAGAGCTAGTTGATTGTGCTATTGTAAATTGACTTCAAGTGTTTCATGTGAAAGATTACCTGCCCACCAAAAAATGTGGGAGATTACGAATGTCTTTGACTAAGTTGTCTCAATAGCTAAGCTTATAATTGATTTATATGAGGTTAGAGATGCCACCAATGGTTCTATTGCTTGTAATGTTGGTCTTTTATTTTTGAAGTTGACATTTTACCTACTTACATGCTTGACTTTACTATGATATTGCATGTCAGGAACCAATTGCAATGCAGCAACATGCAACATTAAGAGGTAACACTAGATTGAGTATGTGTGCAACTTGATTAAGTGTTTTTATTTCAATTTTCCTTAAATTCAATTTAGTGTTCTTATTCAATTTGATTTTAATTCTTCTTAACTAACAAAAAAATAAAAACAACGAACTCACCTTAAAGCTCACTAGTCACAACTCACAAGACTCACAAGTAGAATAACAGACACAAGCACGCAGGAAAGGTAACAACAAAAATCTTGTGCAAACTAGGTAAAATGACTGAACTTAAACAATTTTTCTTGTTGTGGTCTAATGTAATTACCAAGTATTAAGAAATGGTTTGCTTGTATAAGAGACTTTGAGTTCCAACAAGTTACTCTAGTCTTGTGTTCTTGATTTATATAAGCAGACAAGAGGTCTTGAAGTTATTTTGATAATACTTATTTAATTAATCAAGGTCCTTTTAACATATAGCATGTTACCCTCTAAGTTACCAGCCCTACGCAGTGAAATTCGATGAGTAGCATAAAAAGGTGAAATTAGATATTATTTAATTGAAACAATAGCATTAGCAGACTTGTGCTCTTACTAGTTTTATGCAATGATATTTTCCATATGGTTCATGGTGACCGATGATGGAGTATTGGAGGTAGTGATTTGTGTTCACTTGACACTAGATTATCCAACTAATTTGTAATGTCCTTTGAATTTGTGAAAAGCCATAAATAAAATTAGTGTTGATAACCTGAAATTTCTCTTTAAGGAAGTTTATTATTTCTTTATCACCATTAATCTATCTTTTCAATTGTCTTAAAGTTTTAAAGTGCATAATCTTGTAGTTTATCAAACCTATTAAATTCTTCAAATTTTTAAATTTAATACAATTTGAATTTAAAAAATTCTTATATGCTTTCAGTTTTAATCTAAAACAATATCGTTTCTATTTTCAAAATAAAAAAGTTCTTACTACCAAATAGGAACACATAATAAGTGCCACAAAAGATTAAAGTGAATCTTGAAATTTGACAAAAGAATGTAGAGAAATTAATTTGCATTGAAGGATAGTAGTGTTAATAGGGAATGCCGAATATTTTACATTGAAATTGACCATTAGTAGAACGGGTTATAATGAGAACAAAAGATATATAGTTTTAGTTTTATGTTTTTTATTTGCTTTTAGAATCTTGAGATAATGGAACTTTGGTATGATAAATTAATGCAAGTTATTTCAATTGTGGTAGTTGAACTATAATACTAGTGTATATGACTTTTAAGACGTAAAATTATAAACCACATACATTATTTCAGATTAATTTATTTATTTTCACTCTTTTTTTAGAGGAATGATTTTTAGTAAATATTATACCTCTGTCCTTAGTATGAAATTGAGGTATGAGATTGTGTAAATGTTTATGTCTGCAGTAGATGCTCTTGGCTCATGTTAACTAGAGAGTAAGAATTATTTTGTTACAAATTTTTTAGTGACATTTAGTATTTCTAAATTCAAAAAAATATACTAACTTTATTTTTATCATTAAAAAAGGATAATGTTGGTTGTGACAAGATTGTAAAAAACGCAAAGTAAATATAGATTTGTTTGATGATTTGATAGTCATCACCACAAGATTTTCGAGAAACAAAGAGATAAAAGTTTTAAATTCCTTACAATGTTCCACTTGCATTTCATCTCCAACTTCTAATACATATAATATTATTTTTTATTTGGTCATGCGACATCTTATATGTTAACTCTAATAGCACAACATATAAATGAATTGGTTTTCAAATTCAATTCAAGCCAGTTATTAAATTATGTGCTAGTTAATATCTAGTTTATATTAACATAAAAAAAAGAAGAAGAAACAAAAATAAAAACATTAAAAGAAAGTATATATATGCATTAAATTGTTTACATATAGTTGAATTTATACCATAAAGAATCTAAAGATGAATAAAAGAAATTCATAAAATAGACTCATGACACAAAAGACATGTGTTAGATCTATCTAACCATTTTATAATGCAATGGTCATAATAGTTATGAAAACAAGACAACATAACCAATTTTGACCTATCTAATAACTCCATAATACATATAAACATGTCATTTCTTCAAATTCCATCGTTCCTTCTTCGATTTATATTCTTGGAAGATTGTGAGTAGTTTCAAAATTTGTTCTTGTCATTGAAACCTCCCTAATATCATTGATGTTTTTTTTCATCAAGAATAAAATGTATCTCGACGGTGTTCAAAAAACCCAAAAATTGAACCAAACTGCCGAACCGAACCGAACTGGTTTTGAACTGAACTGGTTTAAGAACCGAACTGTTTTCGAACTGATTTTTTAAAACTAGAACTGAACCGAATCGGTTTTCAGTTCGAAAAACCGAACCGAACTGATTTTTTTAAAAAAAAATTTGAACCGAATTTTTTTTAGAAGTAATTAGGAGTAATTATATAAATTTTGGCCTATATGAACAAAAAAAATTAAGTTAAACCAGTTCGGTTCGGTTCAAAATAATAAATCGGTACACCACTTTTATAAACCGGTTCGGTTCGGTTCTTTGAACTTAAAACCGGTTCAGTTCAATTTTTCCAAACTGAAAATCAGTTCGGTTCAATTTTTAAACGGTTCTAGTTCAAAACTGAAATTTGCCCACCCCTATATCTCGTACAATATTATAAAAAAACGACACTCAATTGACTTCTTCAATTACTCCTATTGCTCTTATTGCATGATAATGTTGGTTCTCCATTTATATAGAAGTAAATGTTGAATATTTTTTGTACGAAAATATATAAAGAAATAAAAATAATTAACATTTGAAAAATTATATAGAAGTAAATGTTGATTATTTTTTGCACTAAAAATATGTAAAGAAATAGGAACAATTAGCAACAAAAAATAAAAATAAGTGAAGGTGATAAATAATATAATTTTAGTATTAACGAGAAATAAGGTAAACAAAAATGCAAAATCCTTTTTTTTTTTTAAAAAAAAAAGATAAAAGCGTGCAAAACGACGGAGTGGCTAGCGTTGATGAAAATAGAAAAGGAAGAAACAGAAATAAAAGAGGTCAAATTAGCGTAACTTGTAGGGTTTTTCTTTCAACGCTAACTAATTAAATTAGCGTGAATAGAATAATAGAGGGTAAGTGTTCAAATTTATAGGTAATTTGTAGGGTTTTTCTTTCAACAGTAACTAATTAAATTGAACAAGCCTTGTTTGGATTACAAGTAAGTATCTAAACCCATAAGGACAGTGGATTTCCCCTTTTCTTGATTTTTATTATTGATTTAATTTGATTAATTGGAAATAAAGCAATAGAGAGATGAATTTGTGTACATGATACTTTATATGTGTGTTATTAATATTAGTTCTATGCATATCATAAGCTCCTAAGGATGAGAGAGATGTATAGTCCAATGGTTTGGTATTATTGTCGCATGTTATCCTTTTATCAGCATATTGTTGCATCTTTAGGAAAATTGTAGAAGTAAGAACATATTATTCATTTTTTAGGAAATACAGTCTAATCCAGCTCCTATTGCAGTATCCACATCACAGGTCACGGAAGATGATAAGCACCAGAGTGTTATCCCCGAGATCTCTGAGGAAACAATATCCATTGTTGATTGCCATAGTGATGGATATGATGCTCATGATGTCCAAAATAAACTTGCAGAACTAGCTGCACAGGTTAGATTGATTTTCTGCAGGAGGATGAGATGAACTTTGACATATTAACCAAAAGAAAGTCTATTAGATGACAGATTATTCTCCCCAGCTCTGGTGCATATGCCCCAAGAATTTCATTACCAAGCAAACAATTAATCAGATGGCGGTTGTGAGCTCCAATATGGTACAAATGAGATAAATATTTCAGACTTCTTAATTGTGGTCAAATCTTATTTTACCTTGTAGCCAGCTACTTATCCTGAAGAGGCAATTGCCAGAAGGATTCCTCGTGTGACAGCACCAGAATCTCGCAGCACCTTTGACTGTAGTGGTGATGATGATAGAAAGACCAAGGTTGTATCATTAAAGAAAAATATCCAGAACGTTAGTAGTTTTTAATACTAATGCTAGGTATAAAAACTAGTTAGTTTGTAATTGTAACAATTAATTTAAAGTTTTCAATATCCACTTTGATTTGATTTGATTTTTATAAGTGTTGGTTTTTTTCTTTAAAATGTTACTCTATAAAATCTTATTTTCGACCTCTAAACCTGTTGGTCTGAACTTAAATTTCGACAAATAGATAAATGTAAATATTTTATATGAAGGATTTAAGATACTTTCTAAACAAACAAAATTTCACTATCACTATATTTTGAGACATCAGCTTTCCTTTAGGAACCAAATAAAAACAAGAAACAATTGTACCATAACTATATATGTCATCAATTATATTCTCTAAACCCTCGTACATAAACTCTTGCTTTATTTTCTTAGAGTCACATTACAAATATCAATTACCAACCAAATATGCTGCGCATACATAAGCTAAGCTACTGAAACAATAAAAAAACTGCTAAGCTAGGCTGAATGTAATCTGAGCTATTTGAAGGTTCGGTGGCAACTATTTAGATTACAACAAATATTAAAATAAAATAAAATATAAATATCAACCAAATAAATTGAGCCTAATTAAAATCAAGAGTAGCAAGTCACAATTATGTACAATTGAAGTTCAACCATTACTAATGCTCCACGAATTTGTCCAATTTTTCAAAGCAACACTTTATGAAAATAGAAAATCATAATGAAATTGATCAAGAAAATATTGGTATCAAACGTTCTAGGCAAAATAGTTGAGGAAACTCAGAATTTAAAAGAAATTGATCAAGAAAATGTTGTTTTTCGTTTTCGTCAACACCATCAACAGAGTCATAATAACACCACCGACTTGCCGTACAACTAACTTTTCACTACATATCTTTTACATCGTTCACAAGAGATTTAAATTTGATATTCCATCAAATATTATATAGGAATTCTGCAGAAATAATCCAGACTGGATCAATTAGAGGTACTTAACTATCAGGGAATAGTAAAAGGTTATGAAATGAGACTACAATTAGTTACTCATGGAACAGAACAAAATTTGAGATGTCTCTTCTGCTTTTGAAACCCAAATCATGCCATTTCATAACCCAAATTTTTATATTTATGTTAATAGCTGTCACAAAATTATATTTTCCTAGAGGATTTTGTAAGTGGTTGTAATGTTACTCTACAATACAACCCTTTCATTCCAAATACAACAATAACAACCAATAGTCCTCTTAGTAGCTATTATGATGTCATAGGTTTTTATGCAGGAAGACTAAAACTCAAAACAAGAATCATACATACATGATAACGAAATGAGCGAGGAATTTGTTTTATCATATTTCGTCAAGGAAAGTCTCATTTACTTAAGAGAATGAGATGGAAAGGATGGTTGTTAACCCTATAGAACAATACTATCTTTCAAATGATATTCAGTATCAAGTTTTCTCTAATTAAGCGGGACATATTGAAATCATGTTGAAGCATGACCCAAATAATATTCAATTTTTTGCTAAAAAGAAAAACTCACAGCATTGACTTTCTGCGTGAATCTTCCAATCAATTGAATCAATTGAATGATCGCAAAGGATAAGATATAAAGCCTCACATACAACCAATGAAAACTGTGAGGTTCAAGAAGCAAGATGAAGAAAGAGAAGACCTGAAATGAAGAATTGATATCTGCATATTTGTATCAGAGTGCAAAAGAGAAAAAACTCTGAAAACCATAGCTGCTGCCATGATCTTACCACATAGAGATTGTGAAGGATCTGCACAGTTTTTGTGCAACATTTTATACCATACGGATTTTGATTGGTTAAACATTTCTTGTGGGTACATTACAATGCTTGTTTTCAGACCACATAAGAATGCTAAACCATTTTGCAGCAACCAAACTTATAAACCAACCAAAAATGTTGCGCATACATAAGCTAAGCTACTGAAGCAATAAAATAACTGCTAAGCTAGACATATCTACGACTTGTGAGCATCCACTCCCTTCATGGCTCTCACAAGAAGATCTGTCTTACTATGCTTCTAAATTTGATAAATCAGGATTCACAGGTGGCCTTAACTACAATGCTTGTTTTCAGACCACATAAGAATGCTGAACCATTATGCAGCAAAATCACAAAGCATAATAGTATTTGGATATAATTGGTTAAATTAGATAATAATATACCACAAAGCAACAACCCAACAACTTGTAATTATTGCTTATTCCAAAATCATCTTTCTAGTTTCATAACAATATTTCTGTTTCTGTTTTCATAAATGGTTACGACAATATTCCTTCCCCATTTAATTCTAGAATATTTATTGTTCATAATACAATTCGAAAACAGGTATGTGCTGCAAATCAGGATCACAGTCAAGACTATTGCAGGCAATATGATGAGCATTATGAGTCCATTTCCACCAAGCTATACTTATACCAGTCAAACAATTTCCGCAAATGATTTGTGCTAATTTGTTATAACTGCGACTGGACATAACCTCATAGTGACCAGAATCATGACCAACATAAATACTTTGCATCCAAAGCAAACCCAACAACATACCAAAACCCAAATGAGTCCAAACACTTGAGCAACCAACAACACCATAAACAACAATAGCAAGCACAATAGCAACAGATGTTAAATTCTTGCAGAGCTATGACGCTACCACACACTTTGAAACCACAGTAAAAGATGTACAGTAAGTAAAATCTCAAGAATCATAAAAATTACAAAAAGACAAATGAAGGAAAATATCATATGATTTTGGGAACAATTAAAAAAGTAAAATCTAAATTATAAATACACAGCGTGAAACATAAAAATCTAAATTACAAATGCAAAAGATTTACTCTAAAAATAAAAAGATTTACTCTAAAAAAAAAAAAGATCTTATTACCGTTGAAATGAATTCCCGCGAGAGAGCGCGCATTTCCTTGGGCTTCTTTTATTATTTGTGATCCAATGGTTCTTCAATTTAGTTACCGTTGAAAAACCAAAACTACAAATTTCCTATAAATTAGGGCACTTGTCTTTATTGTTCCATTAATTCCAATTCTTCTTCTGCAAACTGTTCTTTTGAGATCAATTGAAAGTTCCTATTTCCTTCTTTATTCATCTTCTTCGTTTAAGAGACCTCTTCTCACACTCTCTGCCGCATCCGCCACTGTGTCAACGCTGCTTCTGTTGTTTCGTTCTTCATCTCTTCTCTTTCTAAGGTTTCTTTTCTTTTCTTTTCAATCTCAATCATACTTTTCTTTTCTTTTCTTTTTTACTTTTTCTTTCATTTTTTTCCCGATGAAATGAAACTGTTATTTTTATTTTTTTTTTATTTTTTTATTTTTCTTGTGTTGACTCATCCACTGTATCAATTTTTTTCATTACTTTTAATATTTTATTTATATATTTTCTACTCTTCTTATTTGATTTTTTTCTAATTATTTTCAGTGCAAAACAAAAGAAAAAAACTTTAATTTGGAGAAATGGAACAACAACATTATAGAAGAATGGTTATATTGGGAGAAAATGAAAGAGTCACAATTGAATTGTTTTATCCTATTATCAATGGTGTTTATGAAATGATTCCTGCTATTCCTCTTCGCACTCTTAAAAGAAACATCATTTTCTCACATATGTGTATCGAAGATGATCACTTTGTTCTTTGTGAAAGCAACGACAACCATATCAATGAGGTTCATCGTAGAATGAAAACTCAAGATATCATACCAATTTATGCTCAAGGTGGCCACTACGTTATTCAAGAAAACAATATCAATCAGACAGAAAGAACAAATGTCGAACCTACTCGAAGATGCTCTATTCAGAATCTTGAAACAATTACGATTAATGAAGAAACTACTGCTGAGACTTTAACATGTTCCATATGCCTTGAGGAGTTTTTGTTGGGATCGAAAGCAATTCGTTTAGCTAGTCCATGTTCACATATTTATCATCAAAATTGTATTATGAAATGGCTTAATAGATCAAACACATGCCCTTTGTGTCGTAGGCCTATCTCATGTATTCTCTTATTTTGTTAATACAAAAGTTTTCTTTTTATTATATTTGAGTATTTTTTACTTTCGTCTCTTTCATTTTCTTTTATATTAGTGAATATATGGTATTCTATATATGAGATCACTTCATCCTATGCCATAAACAAAATTATTTTTATAATTATTTTGATAAATTCCATCACAAAATATCAATGAATTTCACTTATTCAAATTAATCAAATAATATTATACTATTAATTAACTTGCTAAATTACGATATCAACTATAGTTATAATAAAAACATAACTAATCCATGTACGTTTCAAAATATTAAAAAAAAAATTCAATTAAGAGCATATAAGACTACAATTGAAAAGTAAAACAATTATCATTAAAGGATTCGTGAGATGAAATAAAGAAAAAATAGACAAATATTGCACTCTATCATCTACAACCCTATTATCAATTAAAATTATTTAGACTTAGAATATGTAACTTGAATTTCATACAAAATTTGGTAAATTAATCTTATGTTTGATCTTTAGGTAAATTTGTAAAACCTATATCTTGTTTATGTTCTCACTTCAGAGATTCGTACAAATAATCTTTGTAGGAAATATCTTCTATATCATTATTTCATTCCTATTTTT
>JBBPBR010000002.1:22896827-22914868 GCA_037974775.1 Cicer pinnatifidum
TAATAAATCATACCATAATTAATTTGAGTATAGTTTAATGTAATTTAAAATAGTTCGCCTAATACTCAAGTCAAACCATTATCTTTTGTCAATATTGTCAATATTGATATCTTAAAAATTGTGTTGTGTTTAAATGCATTTTAATAATTATATATATTATTTTTGTCCTTGGATTTAATAAACTTGTTTTAATCGTATAAAAATTTGAATTTAATTTGTATGCATCGACAATGTCAAGATATTTTCCACTTTCAATTAACCATAATTGTAAAATTATTAAAACCATTTGTGTTTTATCCTAATTACTTTTAAAGTCATGCTTATAAATAGTTGTGATGTGTTGATAGTGTAAAACGTTTTACACTAACAATGCATAATAAGTAAACTCTAAAAACTTTAGTGATTTAAAAAAAATAGATTTTTAAAAACTAATTTTTAATTATTAAAAAGGTCAACCCAAATTTGATCTATTACTTCATTTTAATAAGCAATAGGGTTTTGACTATCAATATATTTTTGTACATTTACAACTTCAAATTCATATATACAATACAATAATATTTTTTATTTTATTTATCGATTAAACTTTTGGACACCCTAATATTTCATTTCAAGATCCATCAATGTTAAAAATATTTGTATAAAAAAAATTCTCAAATCAAGAGTTTGACCCCTAATACGAACGGAGGAGAGGAGGTGCTAACGATGAATTTAGGAGAAAATAATGGTGGACACGTGTGTGCTGAAAATTGAGACCAAAAGGTGGGCTTCACGTGCGAGGAGAGAAGTGGTGCTTAAAACCCTCATCTTCTATTCCCATCACTACAATTTTTTTTGTCTTTTCTAATCTCTATCATTTTAATTTATCTATTATATTAGTGAATATATGGTATTCTATATATGACATCACTTCATCCTATACCATAAACAAAATTATTTTTATAATTATTTTAATAAATTCAATCACAAAATGTCAATGAATAATATTTATTCAAATTAATCAAATAAAAAAACATAAGTCAAGATATCAATCGTAATATACATCAATAATAAAAACATAATTAACACTTTAACTGTGAGCATATGAAATTAATAAAACCCATGAATTTCATATGTTTTAAGAATTATTTATAAGTTTTATATAATTTTGAAATTTAATTGGAGAGAAAGTAACACTTTAACTGTGAACATACTCCTGATTTAGACTTAGTGTTTTGATGTAGGTTAAAATTAGGTTTGCATATTTGAAAGTTATGGAAATGCATTAAAACAATTTTAGAATCCATGAACCAATTTGTGGTATGTATGAATGGACTTACACATGTCATGTACTTGATTCATAAATTTGATAGAGATGAAAACTCATTTATTACTTAGAAAACTCTTTCTCATGTACTTAATTCATAAATTTGATAGAGATGAAAACTCATTTATTACTTAGAAAACTCTTTGATTAGTAAATGGATCAACTTATATATGGGTCAAGTTTTGATTATGTGTGAATCGACTTACACAAATTTAATTATTTTTTTAAGTTGCATTGACTTGTATTTTATCATTTGATCCATCTCTTGGAATAAACTTATTTGAATAAAAACTTATTTGAATAAACTTATTTGAACAAAAGTATTTGAGAGTAATAAATATAAAAAATCACATGATAAATATATTGAGAGCTGTACAATCAGATCTGGATTTACAAACAACTATTCTTGGAATGGCGGTGTATTTGTTGTTGTAGAATAAGTATATTTATAGTGAGAGTTCGGTTTACGGAAGACAAGTTGCTCACCTCTAGGGTACTAACCAGTCGGGTGATCCTGATTCTCATCTGAGGGCAAATCCTAGATTTCTACAATAATTGTAAAGGTCACCAACCAAAATTAACAAATATCACATAGCATTTAAGTTTTTTATGTACAAAATAACCTTTCAACTTAGTATACTCTTTGAAAGGGTTTTCATATGTCAAACATGCATAATCAAAGTTGAAAAATGAAATTTTTAACAAAACTGCACTATCGTATTCGAATACAACAACATCCTTGTATTCGAATACAATGTTGTTTTAGAAGTCAGTAGCAAAATCAAGACATCTATATTCGAATACAACATTCTTGTAGTCGAATACAATGCTATTTCAGAAGTCAGTAGCAAAATCAGGACATCTGTATTCGAATACAACCTTCTTGTATTCGAATACAATAGCAAAAAACAACAGAAATCAGCTTTTAAATGGTTTCGTAATCAGTCAACACTTACACACAAATCCAAACAATCATGCTTACCAATTAGGGCACAATCACAACCACAAATGAGCAGACATATACAATCATCACAGTATATCAAACATCACTCGCGTGATAAACACCATAATGCAATGCTTATATGTCCAAAATGCATGAATTCCGGAATTCCAACTAAAACCCTCCTCGAAGGGGCGTAAATTATAATCGTACCGCTTATCACAGACCAATACTAATTACCGAGGTGCCACCTATCACGGGTCAACACGATTTACTAAAAAGCGTAAATCATAAACGTACCGCCTGTCACAGACCAGTACTGTTTACCAAGGTGCCACCTATCACAGATCAACACAATTTACTAAAAAACGTAAATCGTAAACGTACCGTCTATCACATACCAATACTGTTTATTGAGGTGTCACCTATCACGAGTCAACACGATTTACTAAAAAGCGTAAATCGTAAACGTACCGCCTATCACAGACCAATACTGTTTACCGAGGTGCCACCTATCACGGGTCAACACGATTTACTAAAAATGTGCAGTCTATCACATACCTACACGACGCGAAAATCCCCGCAAGGATAAGATGAGCCAACAAATCACATGACATCATCTCGTGGCCCATCACGGTCACCACTATCACCATGGCACCATCGCGGTCACCATGTACTATGAAATGCATGAGCATACTCTGATTCTTTCCACAACAATCATTAAGTAAATGCATATATTAAAAGATTCCCCATTTTTAATACTCATTTAACACTAATGATTTTCAAATTCAACACAGAGCATACTCAAACATATATTTTCCACCACCACACATCAAATTTAATCCACAATTCACGTTAAATTTGATTAATTCAAATTCGACAAAAACCACACCAAACTCAATCGTCAATCACCCATAAATTTCCACAAAATTCAAACATAACTCATGCCAAATTAATTTTGACAAACCACTCCTCAACACATCAAATTCAATCAACACTTTACATTAAATTCATTTTTCACAAGTCCACACATAAAACACATCAAATTTAATTTCCTCAAAACACACATAAATGAATTAAATTCCTTTTCCACAAAATCATATATCAAATTCACCAAATTCCAGCTCCACAAATACACATATATCATCGTATATGCAAGCTAAGAATTTGGAAGGAGCCCTTACTTTAACAGTAGCTTTAACAAGCGATTACGGCACCACGATTAATTCCGATAAAATCTCCCCTCGCGTCATCGGTTCCAAAGTTAGTTCACTAGCACCGTAGCGGTAAAGATAATGGCGAAAACAAATTTTTTAATTTTCACTAATTATTTCCCAAAATCATGTTAATGTAAATGAAAACAAACAACAAACCAGAAATGCTCTAAAAGTTAAAATTATGCCTAAATAACAAAGTTAGTATTAATCATAGTAGAATACTATTTTATGCATTTTCATTGATTAAAATTTAAAACTTGACAAACAATATGCAGCAAGTTGTCTTTGAGTATGATTTAAATTATAATCAATATTACAAAAAAGATAGTTTAAACTGGATTGGCACTAATTAATATTTATTATAATTTAAAAGGCATCCAAATAAAAACTTTGTTTCTTGATACAGAATCAACTCAGTTTTAAATGGAAGATTTTACTAACCTTTATTCTCCAAATTCAAATTGCAAGACCAACATTTTCATCATCCATCCACAAAAAAACTCATATGTCAATGTAAAATAAATTTGTTAAAAAGAATCTATATAAAAAAGCAATCATGATATAGCAACCTAAACTTATAAGCATTAGAGAGATAGGAAACATAAATAGAAGCAAAAACAAAGTTAGGCAAGTCGCTGAGCCGGTCCCTTTCCAATTTTATAACACTTTCAATCCGCATCTTTTCAACTTTTTCCAATCTTTCTTTTCCTTCAGCCATACCAAACCTAAAATATTTAAACAAAAATACCATAAACTTTTTGTGTAGAATACCATTCTAATTACCACCATTTTCATATGTTTTCAACAACTAAGGGGCCATTTACTTTGTGAAAACATTTTCTGCTTTCATTTCTTAAATTGTGTTAATTTTATTCGTTAATAAGGAGGTCAGAGACTTTTAAAGTGAACAATTTGTCTGCATTTCTAGAAAAAATGAAAATATAAAAAACAAAGTTTTTATTATTTCCGAAAATACATCTTTATTAAATGACATTTCATCTTATCTCTATAACAATGGTTTATTTCAAGAGTCTTTTATCAAAGTAAAATGCACACACATTTTAGGAAATGAATACAGAAAATGTTTTCACAATGTAAACGGGCCTTAATATGTTGTCTAATAAGACAATATTCAAGAAGTACTCGATAGTTGATGTTTGTTATCTTTCGCAACATGTTGAGGTGCTTTAGATTCTTCTTCAAGGGCAACGTGATTATTTGATGGAAGATTCTAGATTGCAATAATCTTTGAAAATGATGAATGAATTGATCTTTCTTTGGCTCAATATATACATAAGTTGTGCTTTAAGATTATTAAGATATGTCATCTTAATATTACAAATTTTCAAAGGGTTCCTATATGTGGAAAAGAATGTATTCCAAACTACCTAGACAGTTGAGATTCTTCCTCAGGGGCTATGTGGTGTTCAAAGAGAACGATTGAGGATCCATAAATTATGTCGCAAGAACGATCCAAATATCGGTGAGTATTTTCTACCAATACTTTGTTATGCTACAACCAACAATACTTTGTTTAAGCGATCACTTCACTATTATGTAGTGTTAATTTCATTTGAAAGAATATGCGTAAAATAGATCGCTTCAAACGAGAGTTAGGATACATGGTTTTCATACAATTCTCCAGTTGTTGGGAACGAGGGGAGTACAAGCTTCTAGTTGACAATGGGAAATGTTAGTACAACCTTAATTTTTGACAATAGGAAATGCTACTTAAGGGTGATTCTTGAGATTATTGTTGATAATACTATTTAATTTAAATATATTTATGTATCTCATACTAATATGTAGGTATTTCGATCATTGAATGTCCTTATCCTTGTGATAATACATGTAACCATCTAGTTTTCAGTTGAGCCAAAGTTAATCCATCATCATTAGTGGAGGATTAGCTATTTGAGAATGTTGGAGCAAATCCTCTTTATTGCTTAGCATTTAACATCATATGTATTATTCAGCTGCAGGAGAGATCTAACTCATATCTATAGTTTGATTGTTACTGATTATAATATTTCAAATTTAGCTTGATTATAAAGATGTTTATCCAAACAATTAAGAAAAAAGGGATAAGTTTATTGATGTATTTATGAGAACAACATAAATATAAGTCATTTATATAGAAATTTTATAATGAGATATGCTAGTACAGATCTATGAGTTGAGTTTAGTAGACAAAATGTATTTACAAAATAACGGGGAATTTAAAGGTATTTCAATAGTATTTTAATTAAATATTTCAAAAATGTAATTATAATAATGTTTTCATACACTTTTAATTGAAATTTTCATGTAAATAAAAAACTATAAATAACCGATGCATACCTTTTTTGTATAGTTTTCTTCGAAAACTATGTTGACACGGTTTTACCTACAGATTTTCATTCGAAACAATGTTGCATACATTTAGAATACATTCGCAGCAATATACTGCATATTTTTTCTGCATAAAAATTCCCAAGAAAATGCCTTAAGTATATTAAATGTTTTCTACGGAATTTATTTACTTTTTCCGCAGAGTTATCCATAGGTGTCTTACCGACAGATTTAGAAATCCTCCAGAATCAATTATCTAGGAAGGTTTTATGTGGGAAAATAGTTCCTTAGATAACTTCGCAGGTAAATGTGTTTTTTGAGGATTTTTAACTTAAAGCCGCAAGAAATTCCGTAGGTAAAACCTTAATTACTAGTAGTGACTCATATATAACACAATATATTTAACACCATCAAAGTATATTTCCTGAGTTTTTTTTACTAAAATCATAATGAAGTTTAAAAAATCTTAAACCTGTAAAGTTGATAGAGAGAAGTCTTATCTTAAAGGAAAAAGAGTGTTGCAAATATTTATATCCTTTAATTTAAATTAGTTTAAAATATTGAGGATTAATGATTTTTTTTACGAATAAAAATGGTGTATGTTAATAATTTTCAATCATTTTGAGAATCATTTGGATTTGTCTTGGTTGAGATTGGATGCTATGCAGTTTCAGGTTTTGAATAATAGTGAGACAAATAATTTGTTGGGTCGTTTGGCAGAGGAATGTGGTGTGGGATTGCGACAATCATGATAGTAGGGTCTATATGGTGTCAATTTCGGAATTATAGAAGTGTTTTGGGTTTATAATAATGTTGATTTCATGCGATTCTTGAGTGATTTTCACGACAATGAATAATTGGTAAAAGGGTTGAACTACACCTTTTATAGTATTGAAACCAAAGAAATACAATCCTCAAAAGCTGTCTGATTTGAGATCTATTTCACTGGTGGGTTGTATGTACAAAATTTTGTCAAAGGTTTTGGCAAATATACTTAAAAGGGTAATTGGGAAGGTAACCTTAGAATCTCAATCCATTTTCGTAAAAGGATGACATATTTTAGATGAGATTTTGATAGCTAATGAGGTAAAAATTCATAATACTCATATAGTTTTGTAATTTTTAAGTGAGTAGCACTTGGGAATAGTTGAAATTTGAAAGAAACAAAGTTGTAAGTTCGGTGAGGCTAAAGAACACACGAAGTATAACTAACCTATGTGAGAGGTTAATCTGTTTGATCTATAGTAAAAACTCACAAGTGTGTGAGGACTTGACTTAGCCTTCATTGGGTGAACCAATATAAAATTGAGTGTGTCATCTTCTATACTTTTTTTTTTTTTATTCAGCTCATATTTAAAGTCTTAAATTTTCATCATCTGACTCTTGTCCTCTCAGAGAGGATATTGATTTAAACACTTGAAAAAAAAAAATTAAAACAACAATATCCCTATTCAACTATCTTCATATTGATCATTACAACCATCCGTGTTCCCCTAATCTGCCTACCCTATCATCATTGCATACCTATTCAACGGTTGGTTTATCTGCTCATATTCCTCTTCCTCTAACGATCACAACATTTCAAACCTTCTCCCTCAAAACTCCTATAACATAAACCTCTTTCTTCATTTTTTTTTCCTTTGTCCAACTATCTTCATATTTCGTACACAAATGGTTCGAACTAAACTTTCAGCTAAACGTAAACACTCTAATAAGACTCCAGATAACATCCATGATGACTATTCAAGAAATGAGTATGATAGCCACGAAGAGGATCACTCAGAGGAAACTCTTCAATTAGAACCTGTAGACGTGATTCATCCTCCTCTACATGTTGCAACCATCTCAGCTATCATATCAACTTTTCCTTATCTCAGATCTAAAAGGTTCGCATCCTTCAACACTTCATTTTCTACCCTTGTCAAAAAATCTTCCAGAATCTTGTTTGGGGTCGTATCTTCAAAGAAACCTATCCAACAAGACAACATTATTCCCATCATTGATCTGATGACTCAGAGCAAACGATATATACATAATCAATTCCTAAACCACCCTCTGCAAATTCCTCTTCCAAGGCTTCTTCTCCGAACAAATCACACACATGTCCTTCCAATAAATCTTCCAAAGTTTCAATGTTTTCCAAAGTTTCAATGTTTGACTCTTCCACCTTGGAGAAAAACTATTTTTCAAAATGGCAAGACAAATTTGTGGCCAATAGCAAAATCATTGACCTTGATGACTTGAAAAAGGGGAGGATTCAATGTTGAAAATTTTTGATCAACTTGGTTGGACCTCTTTCCTACGTATCAACGAACCTAAATATCCTCGCTTGTTAGAGCTTTTTATGCCGCATCAAAATGAAATACAGGTTGCAACATTGTGCTCAAAGGGGTTCATATGGAAATCAACCTAACTTCTTTGTGTCAAATATTAGATATTCGTGATGAAGGATCACATTGCTTCTTTGAAACATGGTATTCTCAATGTAATATCACACGCACCGCTGTCCTCCAAAACTCCTTGATTAATCCTCCTAAACCTCAAGTAGCTTCCATCCTCCTCCTAATGTGTCGTATCCTCCACAATATTTGTGTGCACTCCATTGTGCCTCAGGTTGGGAGCTTCGAGAAAGTCATTGAGCTTGACTTCTTGCTAATCCATCACCTCATGTCTGGCACACCTTTTCATTTGGGCAACATCATTTTTTGTTTCATGTTAAATGTTGCTATTGTGGGTCGATATACTCCTTATGGGATGATCCTGACCAAAGTCTTCAAGTTCTTCAAAGTTACTCTTGAAGATGAACCATCAATTTATTTTAACAACACTTTTTCAATGAGAAATGTGAAATAAATGAAGCTTCAACCTCCGGACCAATCCCACTCAAAAACATCCATGAAAACAGCTTATGCCTCCACAAAGTCATCATTTGCATCACCATATGCATCCAAGAAGAAGAGGAAAATGTTATAGCTAAAATTGCTTTTAGCGTGTTATAGCTAAAAAGAAGAATCTGTCATCATTTTCTAGTGTGTTTTGAATCACTATCCTCTTTATTTGAATTGCTTTTTTTTTTTCTAGCCACTAACCTCTTCATTTAAATTGCTTTTTTTTTTCATTAATTCTTTGACACTTATTTATCTTCTCTTTATAACTAAAAATCATTGTTTTAGTGATGATGAATATTTTGCAACATTTAAGGTTCATCCTTGTTGTAGTTAAAATATTTCTAAAAGGGAGGTTGAATAAAGATATTGTTGTTTTAAAAAACAAATCTCACGTGTTTTGGATCACTAGAGGATGAGAATCCGGGGATAGATATTTAAGCCATTAAATTTGAGCTAAATAAATGAAAGAGAAAGTATAGACAATGACACACACAACTTTTAGACTGGTTCACCCAATAAAGGCTACATCCAGTCCTCACACACTTGTGAGTTTTACTAATGATCAAATTGATTAATCTCTCACAGAGGTTGCTTACACTTTGTGTATTCTTTAGCCTCACCAAGCTTACAACCTTGTTCTTACAAGTTCCAACTATTTCCAAGTAACTCACGTGGAAACTACAAAGTGATATGAATATGATGTTTCTCTTTACTTAACACTTTATAAAAAGATATTTCAAATATCTAGTGTAAGATTATAGAAAGTATAATCAAATGATGGAAATTGCTCTTGATAGCTTTAAGAATCTTGTTCTTTTTATGCAATGTTGTTGTGTGTTTTATGATGAAGAGCTATCTGCCTTTTATAGAGATCTTGTAATGCTCTTTCCAAGTGACAAATGTTTTATGATTGTTTGGGTCTTCAATAAAAAAGTCCAAGGTCATTGATCATAATTACAAAATTGTCATCCAGCTATCCTTGGATTGATTTAGTCCATCTTCGGACAGGAGATTCAAACCTCCTAGGAACTTGGACGTGAGTTGTCCTTTTCTTTTTCCTTTCTTCAAGACATGTAAGACTATATCTTTGTCTTGTTAGCTACTGCCTTTTTGTAAGTTGATGTTGGGTCGTTTTCAACATAGGAGAGTGATGTGTTGGGTCCTTTCAACATCTAAGGATGATGTTGACTATAGGTCCATCCTTTAACATCGTATACGCCGTCCTCGTACCTATTAAATTTGTCACCTGACTTCTTTGTTTAAATTGCTTTATTTATTCATTTTTTAATACTGATTTGTCTTATCTTTATGAATAAAAAATATTGTTTTAGTGAGGATGAATATTTTTCAACTTTGAAGGTTTATCCTATTGTATGCATATCCTCCAAATTTGAACACTTGAATCAGATTTTTCCCCTTTGTATCTTAATGATGAATAACCTGTTTTCTTATATGAACTCACTCAAAAGCACAAATTAGTCATTAACCACAATCATAATCTTTTAAATAATTTTGTTATCATTAAAACCATTTAAGAGAGATTTTGTCTCAACAATCCTTTTAGGAGTTCATCCTCTTGTATGCATATCCTCTAGATTTGCATACTTGATTTAAAGAATCAGATTTTTCTCCTTTTTATCTTAATGATGAATAACCTATTTTCTTATATGAACTCATTCAAAAACACATATTAGTCATTAACCACAATCATAATCTTTTAAATAATTTTGTTATCATTAAAACCATTTGAGAGACGTTTTGTCTCAACAAAAACTTCAAAAATCTTCTAAAAAAATTCCACCACTTCAACCTGAAATCGTCCAACCTCCACCTGAGTATACTATTTCTCACCCCATACAAGAACCGTTGTTTTCTAATGATTGCACCTCGACTCCATCTCGTGACTCTGTTGATCCACCCTTACCTCAATCTCCAACGCTTAATATATTTTCCTCCACTCATGAAGAAGTTCCTCCGATTGAGGATGCCCTAGAGGACGCTCCTCCACGGCTTATGGAGGATGGTGAAAAGCTTTATTTTGATCTCAATTTAACTCACCATCAATTCTCACCAATAATTTGTCATGCGGCTGTGACTGGTGAAAATTCCCAAAATTTACAGGAAACCTTCATGATGCCTCCATATCCCCACTAAGTCCATCGCATCCTCCTCAAGTAAATTTGGCTATTATTATTCCTTTTGAAGCAAATTTTCTTCCTCCTCAAATAATTGATGTTTTTACATCTACTCCAACTGTTGTCAAACCCTCCCAGACTATGTCGGAGATTACTGGTCACTTTAGTTCCATTGATTCTTTTTTTGCCACAACCAATGATCACTTGTCCAAGGATAAAGTTGGCAGCTTGCAAAACAAAAGTACGAGTATCAATGACAAACCAAAAGACAATCGCCCCAACACGAGGACGGAAGAAAGGCAGAGTCAAAAGGAGATAAGGCTTCTCAAAAAGATCAGAAAGGATCAGAAGAAATTGTTTGTCAATTTCACCAACTTCCAACACACCATATCTCAATTTGGCCTCATTCTTGAATAGGTAACCAAACCTATGGTCCCTACCATTGTACTTGGAGACCATCCTCTAGTGCTTCCGGCCCAACTTCCTCCTACTGTTGTTCCTCGCCCATCAACATTCTCCTTGTTTGATGATTCCTCTTCATCGAAGTGATCTTGTGGCTCTTTAATTTTTTTATTTTTTTTATGTTGGCTAAATTCAGGGGAAGAAAGATTATGAAGTCTATTGGTCTAGAAAAATATTTTGTCAACTTTTGTTTTCGCCTTAAAAGGATACTGTTTGAATCTTTGTTCGCTTCTTCCTAATGTTTATTTTTGTAGTATGTTTATTTTGAAACAATTTTTGTTTATCATTGTTTCAGTTTAATGAAAGTCTATTTTATTTCAAAATTGCATATCTAAAAAACACTTCTATACAAATGTTTAAAAGGGAAAAAATTTCAAAAATGTTACTTGTATGATTGAGGGGGAGCTTAATTATTTCATCATTGTCGTTACAAGAATCATAATCTAAAGAATTTTTTCATCATAAAAAAGAGGGACATTGTTGAGACAAAATATCTCTCAAATGGTTTTAATGATAACAAAATTATTTAAAAGATTATGATTTTGGTTAATGACTAATCTGTGTTTTTGAGTGAATTCATATTAGAAAAAGTTACTCATCATTAAGATAAAAAAGGAGAAAAATCTGACTCAATCCATCAAGTTTTCAAAATTGGAGGATAAACAAACAAGAGGATGAACTTTCAAATATGTAAAATATTCAACGTCACTGAAACAATGATTTCTTGTCATAAAGAGAAGATCAATCAGTGTCAAAGTATGAAAGGAAAAGCAATTTAAAAGAAGAGGTCAAAGGCTAGAGTTTATATGATAGAGGATGGACTATAAGAGGATGAACCTCTAGCTCACTTCATCCCACATGTTGAAAATAACCCAACACATCAATATACAAAAAGGTTGTACTTACAAGACAAAAATAGATTCTTACATATCTTGAAGAATGAAAAAAAAAAAAAAAAAAAAGGACAACTAGATGACATTTTTGTAATTAAGATTAATAACCTTGGACTTTTGATTAAGTCCCCAACGGTTATATAATGTTTTACACATGGATAGAGCATCACAAAACTCTATTAAAGGAAGAGAGCTCTTCATCATCAAAAATAAGACAACATATCATAAAAAGAGCAATTCTAAAAGCTATCAAGAACATTTTCATTATCTCTTTATACTTTCTATAGTCTTACACTATATCTTTGAAATATCCTTTTAGAAAGTGTTGGTAAAGAGAAAAATCATAATACTCATATCATTTTGTAATTTCCAAGTGAGTAGTAACACTTGGGAATAGTTGAAACTTGTAAGAACAAAGTTGTAAGCTTGGTGAGGCTAAAGAACACACGAAGTGTAACTAACCTTTGTGAGAAGTTAATCCGTTTGATCCTAAATAGTAAAAACTCACAAATGTATGAAGACTGGGCGTAGCCTTCATTGGGTGAACTAGTATAAAGTTGAGTGTATCATCTTCTATACCCTCTTTTTTTATTTATTTAGCTCATATTTAAAGTCTTAAATTTTCATCATTTGACTCTCGTCCTCTCATAGAGGATATTGATTTGAACACTTGAGAAAATTTTAAAACAACAATATCCCTATTCAACCCCCCTTTTAGTGATATTTTAGCTACTTCAATATTTAATTATTGCGAGTTAAAATTAATGTAATATTATCGTAAGTTTTAATTCAATATACAAATTTTAATATTATTTTACTGAATAATTTGTGTTGGGTTTAATTTTATTTCAAATATAAACTTAAAATATCACAATTGTGTATAATTTTTTTTATAGTATTTATTATTTTATCTACCAACAAAAAAATCAAATTAATGCATAATCTATCATTAAATTTTTCATCAAGATTTATCAGTTAAGTTTTTTTCAGTCCCCTAATTGTGAACTTCTAGATTCACCTTAGCTAAACATATCAAACAATAAAACAAGTGATTCGAAATAAATACTAAAATTGCCCTCGTGGATTAGATTAACCAAACAATTGCCAATTTGGCTGAACCATTCTCTACATGAAAAATATGTACAATCTAAACGTTCAAACTTAGAGCGGCGAAAACATAAGAACCTTATGTAAGAGGTTGGAGAAAACAATTTTTAAAGAACATTAATGCATTTCATCAATAATCATAGATTCAAAAACAAATTAACTTGTCGGCAAAACAAATATATTATGTTCTCAATTCAAACTTAAATCTTAACAATTCTATATGTGATTTTCAAGTGTTACTTATCACTTTGTCTATCGACAAAGAAAACTATGTAAAAAAAGAGCTTTTGAAAATATAAAATTGGCCGAAATACACTATTACTCTTTTTTGATAGTATATTTGACATCATATGAACGAAAATGGATGAGTGATCAACTTGTTTGTCCATGACTGATTGACTGCAGATGTCTTTTGGATCTTTCAAAATACTTGAGTAACTTATTCTCTCACCCGCTATATTCATAAAAGCCTCAAAAAATCTAGATATGTTTATTTTGTCAAAATACACCTAAAGATTTTGACCAATTCAGAAAATAACGAAGGTGGGAGAAAAAACTCTCAAATACTTCATCCAATTATTATAGTAAAGATATGATAAATGACAGAATATTAGGGAACCGACGTTGTTTAGTAGATAAGACTTGTTTGATGTTTTATCTAATAAGAACCAACACATACACAAACAATACCAGAATTTCAAGAACAAAAATATTTAGGATCACATAACTTACCAACCTTGCAGACACTACAAAATGAAGTTTTTCGAAATTCATTGCAAAATAACTACAGATGTTTACAAACCAGCACCACAATAGCTGGAGCTCAATTTGGAATATACGAAATTTCCGGAAATATAAAAAGCATCTTGAATTAATTTTTTTCTAAGGAGCCTCTCGTATCATAGAAAAATAAAATAGGAAAAAATATTCCATTACTATCAATGGGAATCAAGTGTTTTTTTGACCATGTTGTAGGCCAAATCAAAACCAAAGTGATTTGATGAAAATAAATAAAACCCCAAACTAAACTATTGCACCAAACCCTTCTGCTTGAAAATATCAAACATGGCAGCTCCAATTTTAGCAGGGGACTCCACAATTGTGACTCCAGCTTCCCTGAGGGTTCTGATTTTGTCTTGAGCAGTACCCTTACCACCCGACACGATAGCTTCACAAGCAAATCAAAGTTGCGCAATTAATATCATAGAACAAATGAAGCAAAATGAGTATATACACGATCCAGGGAGAGCCAATGTAAAAGCCGGAATTGCTATATCGTCATCACTAAAGGAACATTTGGAAAAGCTTATTTAAAATTAGACTTATCTCAAGGTAAAAACACTTGTGTAAGTGTTTAAAGAAGCTTGGGAAAAAAGTTTATGACATGCCCATAAATTGTTTTTACTATTACAAAACTTACCACCATATCTTCCTCAATTGGAAAAACAGCTTATACATAAAATTATATATGATAAGTGCTAATTGGATAGTCTAATAATTTCAGATGCTCTAAAACATGGACAAATATGTGCAATCTCCCCATGCTAATGTTGGAAAACAAAAATTTACCTCCTGCATGACCCATACGACGGCCAGGGGGAGCAGTTAATCCAGCAATAAATGCAACAGTGGGCTTCTCAGTCCCGCTTTCCTGCATAGTCATTCATAAAATCAGTTAAACTTTAGAAATAGTCTTTTGAAAAGACAATATGATACCATGAGCATGTGTTTGTTCTTTCCTTTTGTATAGAATGAAAGATATATCCAACACAAATAACTATCACCATTCCCCAGATAAAAACGCCTAATGAACTTAGGACCCTTTCCAAGAGTTATCAAAGAAACATGTTGGACAACTTTAGCAATGTCCCTTCCTCACGAGACAGAAACTTATTTAAAATTTTCAGATACTGATAACTACGTAAAAGGCAGATTTATGCACAGTTAACAACAATTAAGAGGAACCTTAATTAGTGCAGCAGCATCTTCTTCTGCAGTTCCTCCTATCTCTCCAATGAGAATGATACCTGAATTACACAAACAAACAGTAATGATAAATGACCATCCCATTAATCCTACCGGAATAATTCATTAGGAAAAGAAACTACACACAGAAGACAACAACAATATTTCATGGATAAACTAATACAATACAATTATATAGATGACACAATAAAATATGACGAAGTACCTTCTGTCTGAGGATCTGCTATGAACTTTGTAAGGCAATCAACAAAGTTTGTTCCATTGAAGGGATCTCCTCCAATACCCACACAAGTGGATTGTCCAAGGCCAACAGCGGTTGTTTGGTAAACCTGAATAGTTATAAACAAATACATGGCTTATTCAAGGGTAACCACCATACTGTATGCATCAAAAGAACTTCAGATTTCAAATGGTAATAACTCCCAAGATAAGCCTGTTACTCAATAAAAGACATGAATAAGTTGTTTTCTTTTTGAAAGCTGCAAATAAATTTAAATAGATTAATGAAAGTTGAGATTTTCTTTTTAACGCATGAAACAACAGTAAATTGACCAAGGGAAAAAAACCAAGTTGGTAATAGATTTCAATTCTGCCGTGGGGGGAGAGAAACCACGACATATGACAAGTGCACAAGATTCACATGGATGTGCAGTCACAACTCCATGTAAGAAAGTGTAACACAGACAGAACTAACTCAAGTACAATGTGTCAACATTTTCCTTGACATATCGCTGACGCATCATCCTCCCATGAGGAGAGTGACTGGGGAACCCAATTTGAACAAACAAATCTTATCAACAGAACATATGATATCAATGGAAGATGGCATAATAGGGCCGAAGGCCAAAATTCCACCTTAGAAAGACACTATTGCACCCTATGGCGCTACCATGGTGGTGGGCCTCCCTTCACAAACTGTCTATGTCTATGGCAGTTGGCAAAAAATCCGCCACGCGTCCACGCCATTCTGCCATAGCCGCAATTAAACAAAACTGTCTCATACACTACTACAACAAATTCAATAGTCTACCCAACATAAAAAGCAAGGACTCACCGCTTCATATGTCACTTTTCAAACAAACCCAATTTGACAAACTCAGAAACAAGTTCCTATAATCTTTAGAAACCTCAGAGACCTTGAAATCACTAAGGTAATAGCCAGTGAAAAATTTGTCCAGATATTTCCATGCTGTACCAGGATGATATGCTATGAATGCATCAGTTACATCCTGGTCAGCAAGATTCAACAAAGGAATTTCTCCACCAGGGTGTTCTTTTGCCCAATCTGAAACGTTATAAACCTTACCCTGAATTGAGATCCATAGAACCCCTTTTTTGTCATGCTTCTTCAGTTCCTCAGATGTTATAAACTTCTTCTCAACCTCCATGGTGAAAATACAAAAACCAACACCAACAACAGCAACAAAAAAACAAAATCAACCCAAATGAGTAAAAAGCAGAAAAAAGTATGAAACTCACAAAAGGGTATCTGAATCTGTAATTTGAATGAGATCCTGCTACAATGTAAACAAAATTGTGAAAACCAAGGAAACCCTATAAATGGTTGTTAAAAAAGACAACCTGAAAGGGTTCTTTGGAAAACGCTTAGTTTTGCAAAGATCTAATGAGCCTTTTGTAGGGTCATTAGATCCTACAACAGGTTCATAAAGTTGGAAAAGTTGCGCTTGCAGTATGTATTATGAGCCATCCTATTCCAGACACCAATGACTCTCACTCAGCACAAGTCATTCTGCCACAGAAGCAGCTTGGTCGTAAATCGGATATGTAAGTTTGCTTTGAACTTCTAATTAGGTTCCTTCAGTTTCAAGTAACTACTTACAAATTCTGAAATTAAATGAATGGACTTTTACTAATTTCCATGGTTATTTTAGGTATCTTTTCTGCTGCTCTTTTCTGATTTCCATCTCTACAGTAAGTACTATGTAGAATCTCTAATAAACATGTTTTCTTTTCTTGTTTGTTACATCTCCTAACCATTGTAAAGGGTGCTTGAAATTTCATACGACAGATATCCAATGTAGAATTAAATTTCTTACCTTATTTTTATCTTTTGAAAATTGTCATCACCTGAAATTAAATTCTTGCAGAGCTATGATGCTACCACACACTTTGAAACCACAGTAAAAGATGTACAGTAAGTAAAATCTCAAGAATCATAAAAATTACAAAAAAGACAAATGAAGGAAAATATCATATGATTTTGGGAACAAATTAAAAAAGATAAATACAGAGCATAAAACATAAAAATCTAAATTACAAATGCAAAAGATTTACTCTAAAAATAAAAAGATTTACTGTAAAAAAAAAAAAGATCTTATTAGCGTTGAAATGAATTCCCGCGAGAGAGCGCGCATTTCCTTGGGCTTCTTTTATTATTTGTGATCCAATGGTTCTTCAATTTAGTTACCGTTGAAAAACCATACCTACAAATTTCCTATAAATTAGGGCACTAGTCTTTATTGTTCCATTAATTCCAATTCTTCTTCTGCAAACTGTTCTTTTGAGATCAATTGAAAGTTCCTATTTCCTTCTTCGTTTAAGACAGCTCTTCTCACACTCTCTGCCGCATCCGCCACTGTGTCAACGCTGCTTCTGTTGTTTCGTTCTTCATCGCTATTCTTTCTAAGGTTTCTTTTTCAATCTCAATCATACTTTTCTTTCTATTTTACTTTTTCTTTCTTTTTTTTTTTTTTCCGATGAAATGAAATTGTTATTTTTTCTTTTTCTTGTGTTGACTCATCCACTGTGTCAACTT
>JBBPBR010000002.1:22920627-22948848 GCA_037974775.1 Cicer pinnatifidum
CATGAAATCAAACCCTATAAGTTTTTAGCAAAATTACTTGTTTAATTTTAATTATTTTATTAGGAGAGATAACATACTACAGTTATTTGAATGTAATATGAACATATTTTAAAATTTATTTGAACTATCTATATTTTAAAATATATCTTGCGACCCTTTCATTTATTTAATAGTCCAAGATTATTGTTTTTTCTTCCATATAGTACCTTTATGTCCCATTATGTGTATAGTCCAAGATTAACATTAAGATTAGTCTTTGTTTTTTTTTCATATAACCATCCACATAGTTTGTGAGGAGATTGCATATAAATATCTACGTCATGAATTCGATCCTGCATTAAAGGAAATTAAATTGGCAATCTTGCACTTTAAATTAATTCAACATTACTAGGATCAAATTTGTAACTATATGTCAATATATTGAGGACCTCGCCTTGTAATATATTGACACCATTAATATTGTTCATAGCTTCATTAATAGAAAGGATGAGTATGAGTCTATGTATTACTAAGAGTAGCCATTATTATTGATTGATGAAGATAAAATGAGATCTAGTGGATATATGCTCTATTTCGGATATATGATCTAATGGATATACACATTTATTTCACCATGCCTCCGTTGAAAAACTTATTTGAATTAACTTATTTGGACAAAAGTATTGACAATAATAAATATAAAAAAATCACAGAACAAATATAGTGAGAGTTGTATAATCAGATATCACAGAACAATTACAGTGAGAGTTGTAGAAACAGATCCTAAGTATATTTATAGTGAGAGTTAGGTTTACAAAAGACAAGAAAGTTATTGCTCACCTCCTTACCAATGGTTGCAACCATGGTCACCTAGCTTTCACTTTAGCTGAAGCTATCCACATTGAATACGTGAGTGTTGCTGATTATGAGTCTCGAAAAAGTGTTTTAAAAATAATTTTCAACAGCCAAAGATATTGGGTTGAGTTGCGGACTAAGTTAAAGTGGTACAACTATCAACCACGACGTCCTTAATTTAAAACATTCTAGTTACAAATTTTATTGACGTTCTACTGCAATTACAAATTGTATTGATGCTTTACTGCACTGTAGAAAATCATTCTAAAATTACACCATTAATATGGCTATTACGACCACTTATAAGTTTTGTACTAATACCACTTGTAAATCAAAAGGGAATACGACACAAAGATCGCTCTAAAATCGAAGGGACAACAATGATTTAGGATCATAACCTTTTCATATGATGTATTCTCAAAAGTTCGTGCGTTAATGGTCATGCACGTCTATCCTAGTATAATAAACGCTCTAGAAATTATGTCTCAAATAGATGAATTTATCAAGAGTACTATTGTAGCTAGATATTCCACTCCACATTAAATATAGATCTCATTAAGAGTTTCTATTATTTCATCATTTCATCCTTCATGATCCTTGCTTCTCTGATTTATAATAGTATGATCAACTTATATCACTTCAATTTTTGGGCAGCAACCAATTCAACACCCTCAAATGCATCAAATTTTTTCTTAAAAAAGTTGAGCATGGATTTATTAAAGTTAATGGCAAAAACAAATTTTGTTCCATGCAAAACCTTCTAACATTCATCTAAAACCTTCAACTGCTTCTTGGTAACTAACTCGTTTAGTTAGTTTGGATATCCAACCAACTCCACAAGGTAATTACTAATCTACCCTTCCTTAGGAATTCTATCATTCTTTATATAATTTTGTTGCTATTATGTATTTTATTGTAAATGCAAAACCGAAATATAGTTTGGATCTTACTTCTAAAAGGGCCTTATGCTAATGCCAACACTTTTTCATAAGTATTCATGTTTTTTTTTTAATAAAAAGTTAGAGTGCATAAAATTTTAGATTTGTGTAAAATTTTACTATCTATATGATATAAACTTTCAATTCAACAAAAAATTGAAAAAAAAGAGTAAAATTAAAAGAAATAGAGATGATTGATTGAGTGAAATTTGGATCGAGAGGATCCAAACTCCACCTATCATAGTATTCATGTGCTTGTACACAATTGGGTTTAATACAAATGGAATGATTTTAGGGGTGTTCGTAGGTAAGACTCACTTAATTGACCCGATGACCTAACCCAACTCAAAGTGTTTGGTTTGAGTTTTTTTTAGTAATCCAGAGGTCGACTTGGAGGTAAGGAAACCTTGACCAAGAACTATTCTATCTAGGATTCGAATTTGGGTTTTTTTGAACATTTTGTCCTTAATTGAAGTTCATTAACCAATTGAGTGCAATCAAGTGCTGAATTTTTAAACTATGGAATTTAGTCTAATGTTATAATTTTCATGAAATAGAATATCATGTAATTATTATATATATTCTTTTGGAATTTGTAAAATGTTTTATGCCATATCCAGGTTGAGTTAGTTTTGGTTTGAGGGAAAATTTATGGGTTTTTGACCCAATCTTTACCGATTAAATATGATTGGGTCGGATAACAGGTTTGGCCGAAACCAACCCAACCTAATCAATCCATTTATACTCCTAAATGATTTAAGAGGAGTGCTAGCAACATTCTTTCAAACATTCTTTCAAACAAGTCTCTAAATGTTCAAACTTTCTATTGGGAAGACCTATGACTAACTGCTTACTAACAAGTCTATTCAAATGATCTATATGAATGTGTGCAACACGTTTATGCCATAACCATGTTTCATCAACATTTGATAATAAGCAACAAACAGAATCAACAGGCACAACATTTAAATCTAGCATGTAAATATTGTTAATCCTATCACCAACCAGTTTGATACTCTTATCATGTTTGTTCTCAATAATGCAGGAAAGTGGTGAAAAGCTTACTTGAAAACCATTGTCACAAAGCTGACTTATACTTAGAAGGTTGTGTTTCAGCCCTTCCACGTATAAGACATTTTTGATGATAGTAGTTGATTCGTTGCCTATGTCACCAATTCCGCAGATCTTACCCATATTGTTGTCACCGTATTTGACAAATCCACCTTCTTTTAGACTTAGGGACAGGAACATAGACTTGTCCCCTGTCATATGCTTTGAGCACCCACTATCAAGGTACCATTGGTGCCTTGTGGATCTCAAGCATACCTGCAACAAAATCAGAAATTCGTTTTAGGTACCCAATATAAATTGGGTCCTGGGGGTCAGTTTCAGAATTTTGTGTCTTGAGCTTCCAAATCTGTTTACATCCTCTGTTGGCAAGCTTTTTAAATTTGCAATTGTAAACAACATGTCCTTTTCTACAACAGAAATGACAAGTGACATCAGAGGATGCATACTGTTTTGGTTTGACAAAGACACTATGCATATGACTTGATTTACCATGCATATGCGGTTGGTTATGCTTGACATTCCTATATCCAATGCCATGTTTGTTATGATTATGTTTAGCATGCATATGCGGTTTGTATCCTAATCCAGATTTCTCATTCACATTCCTTTGATTAGCAAGAAGTAAGTCTAACTGGTTTTTACTGTTGTTAAACTTATCTAAATCACTATGCAATGCATGATTTTCATTTTTCAGATTTTCATGTGTAACCTTAAGTGATTCATGCTCAAGTCTAATCTCATCATACAATATGCATTTTTGTTCTAGTAGCTTCTTAGTACTAACTAACTGCTTAACAGATTTAACATATTCGTCATGCAGTTCACTAAATGCATTTTGTAGCTCATCATATGAAGGATTAGATGAACTTACTTCGCTTTCTGAATCTGAGTCTGTTTTAGCCATGAGACACATATTTGCTTGTTCTTCTTCAGAAGATGAAGAGGATTCGCTGTCATTGTCGTTTTAGCCATGCAACATAAGCTTTTCTGGAATTAGGGGCTGGGTCCTTGCCTTTGTTCTTTGCAGTTCTGTTTTTATTTTGCAGCTTGTAACACTCAGACTTTATGTGGCTTGTTTTTCCACATTCATAGCAAGTAATTGTCTTGGTGTCACTAGTCTTAGAACTGGATGGCTTTCTGAACTTGTTGTCCTTCTTTTTCAGAAACTTCTTAAACTTCTTGACAAGTAAACCCAATTCAGATTCTTCATCAATTTCATTGCTTGACTCATCCGAGCAGCTTTCTTGTTCAGCTTTAGATTGGTGTGTCTGGACTTTCAGAGACAACCCTTTCCTTTTCCTGTCAATCTGCTCAGATTCATTGAGTCTTTGTAATTCCATTTCATGCTCCCTCAATTTTCCAAACAGTGTAGCTATAGCCATACTTCCAAGGTCTTTTGATTCTGCAATGGCAGTAATTTTTGGCTGTCATTCCCTAGTTAAACATCGCATGACTTTACTAATTTGTTGATCATTGTCTATTTCCTTTCCTAATGCATTCAGGTTGTTGACAATGTGCGTAAATCTGGTTTGCATGTCGTTAATTGATTCCTCTTTCTTCATACTGAACAGCTCGTACTCATGCATCAAGGTGTTTACACGAGCTCTTTTCACATCTGTGGTTCCTTCGTGTGTTTGTTGAAGGGTGTCCCACATTTCCTTTGTTGTCTTTCAATTAGAGACCCTGAAAAACTCATCAGCAGAAAGTGCCGAGGTTATAATATTCTTAGCTTTAGCGTTATAACCTACCTTCTTCTTATCATCATCATTCCAGTCAGAAGTGGTTTTGGAGATTAAAGGTGGATAAGGAGGGGTTGTCGTATAAAGATTTGTTGAAAAATATGGGTTATAAGATGGAGCATTGGGTATTAGGTAGGAGTGTGTGTAATGCCTCAATTGGTGGAAAGAAGTATATAGTATAGAGAATGGGAGGATCCAACTTTTTATAATCAATTACCTACTAATATATCAAACAAGCTTGGGGATGAGAAATGATCTTTATTTTGCAGTATCCGTGCTTAGAAGTAGTGGTTTAGTTAGTAGAATTTTTAGTTTGGCGATCATAATCAAGTGTTAAGTGTTAGTGGCTAATGTCATGCATTTTAATAGATTAGATGTGTTTGAGTTAATCTTTACATATGTAATTTTGAGTAATTTTTTTTTTAAGTTTCATACTTTTATTTTTTGTCTCTATTTTTAAATTAAATTATTTATACTTTTTAAAATTTTAAATCATTCTTTATATGTATGTTTAGAATATTATAAAAAAACAAACACAAAGGTGCAAATAATGTATTATCTACTTGTCCACTTTCAAAGTTTTTTTAAGCAAGAAGTTATTTAGTCTATCATACCATGCTTAGGTGCTTGTTTTAGACCATATAGAGATTTTCTAAGTTTAAAAACATGATTTCGAGATTCAAAACTTTCAAAATTTGGGGGTTATTTAACATAGACTTCTTCATTTATATAACCATTTAGAAAATCAATTTTAACATCCATTTGAAATAATGTAATGTTGTTATTTGTAGCACAAGAAAGTAGGATACAAACAGCTTCTAACTTGGCTACTGGAGCAAATGTTTCAGTGTAATCAATGCCCTCTTGTTGATTGTAGCCTTGTGCGACAAATTCTGTCTTGTTTCTAACCACTTCATCTTTTTCATTTAGCTTGTTTCTAAAAATTAATAGGGACAAACACAAAGGTGCAAATAGTGTATTATCTACTTGTCCTCTTTTAAAGTTTTTTTTTTAAGCAAGAAGTTACTAAGTCAATCATACAATGCTCTAGGATCTTGTTTTAGACCATACAAATGTTTTCTAAGTTTAAAAATATGATTTGGAAATTCAAAACTTTCAAAATCTGGGGGTTGTTTAACATAGAGTTCTTCACTTATATAACCATTTAAAAAATCAATTTTAACATCCATTTGAAATAATATAATGTTGTTATTTGTAGCAAAAGAAAGTAGGATACAAATAGTTTCTAACTATGCTACTAGAGCAAATGTTTCAGTGTAATCAATGCTCTCTTGTTGATTGTAGCCTCGTGCGACAATTCCTGTCTTGTTTCTAACCACTTCATCGTTTTCATTTAGCTTGTTTCTGAAAATTAATAGGGACAAACACAAAGGTGCAAATAGTGCATTATCTACTTGTGCTCTTTCAAAGTTTTTTTTAAGCAAGAAGTTACTAAGTCAATCATACAATGCTCTAGGATCTTGTTTTAGACCATACAAATATTTTCTAAATTTAAAAACATGATTTGAAAATTCAGAACTTTCAAAATCTATGGGTTGTTTAACATAAATTTCTTCACTTATATAACCATTTAGAAAATCAATTTTAACATTCATTTGAAATAAATGTAATGTTATTATCTGCAACAAAAGAAAGTAGGATACAAATAGCTTCTAACTTGGCTACTGGAGCAAATATCTCAGTGTAATCAATGCCCTCTTGTTGATTGTGGCCTTGTGCGACAAGTCTTGTCTTGTTTCTGACCACTTCACCTTTTTCATTTAGCTTGTTTCTAAATATCCACTTGGTTCCAATAATATCCACTAAGTACTAGATGCCAAATATCATTCCTCTTAAATTCATTTAACTCTTTTTGTATTACAAGAATCCATCCATCATCTGTCAATGATTCATTAATAGATGTAGGCTCAATTGATGAGAGTAAGCCAAACAAAGTGATATCTTTTAGAGATGATCTGATCCTCAAAGAATCACTTGGACTTCCAATTATTAGAATTTCAGGATGAGATAACTTGTACTTCCATCTAGATCTTCCTTATGACTTATCTTGATTATTTTTTACTTAATCAAATTGATCCTTTGAAGATTTATCATATTCTTTTGATTTGCTTGTATCCTATAATTGCAATGTCATTATCTTGCTTTGACCTTTCAAGGTCAAGTTGTTTGTCATCAAATTTAACATGTATGGATTCTTCCACAATATGAGTTTCCCTCAAACAATTTATAAGCCTAAGATATTTTTGAGTATCCAATGAAGGTGCACTTTTGAGATCTAGAATCAAATTTACCAAGGTTCATTTAACTTCAATCATTAGTTAATTTAAGAAATTATTTGACATATTTTGTTGATTCTAGTTGTTGGATTTAATAAAATTATTTTGTTCTTATTTATTTTACTAAATAGAGATGTTTCGTAGTTTTGTGTTGTTTCTTTGCTTTAGTGCAGTGCTGAATTTTGGTGAGAAATCAACATGACCTATGTGGAGTATTTCAGTCATATCTGGAGTTGTAGATGTCCAATTGGAGTCAAACCAAGTGAAAATGAAAGATACAATCCATAGCTACAACTTTCGTGAAGACATCAAAACCAAATTAGGACTCCAAAGAAGCGAAACATGCAGTATACGCCAGATATAAGAGGTTTTGCGCCTGAAGTGCAAAACCAGCGCCATGGGCATATTTCCGCACCACTGGATCTTTCAGATTGCACTTGAAGCATGCCTGGGGCGCGTGACGTGTATCAGAATTCATTAAAATTGTTGTGTGGTATGACCTCAGTTTGACAGAAATTATGCAGAATAATGCCTATTCTAACAATATGCGCAGCAGTTTAATAAATTCGAAATTTACTAAACAAAATATTAAACAAGGTCCCAAAAAGATCAATCCTAAAGAAAATCAACAATAACACTTATTGTTTAAAATGAAGAGTGCAGCATATACATTTATCATTCAAGATATTGATTCACATACAAGCATGCTAAGACAACCTTTCATGTAATGACAAGATACGCATAAATTTATTTACGCATACAATCAATCTCAATAAAATAAGCAATGCAGAAATTAAAAAGAGATATGGGAAAGAAAATGGTACACAATAATTTTTATACTGGTTCAGCCGTTGTTGAACGGCCTACGTCCAGTCCTAAGATCAACTCCGATCTTAGCCTTTCCACTAGAATATCTCAGAATCAGTTTACAGATGTTCCAGCTCCTCGCCTATCAATCTTAAACTATTCTTTCTATTCTATTCTTATCTCCCTGAATCCCAGAGTCTCTCTCCCATAAACTCTTCCAAGATTTCAGTCAAGTGTCTTCTTGATGAGATCCCTCAATCACAAAAGATCACTACCAGTAAAGACTGGATTTCTCAATGTTATTTGATTACAGAAATCGTTTACAGATGTTCTAAAACAGAAATACACAGAGTTTGTCAAGCAGGCTTCTTCTCTAAATGACTTTCTCTTTGCAATCTTTTTCAGCCTTTGTTGATCATGAATGAATAAGGGTCAAGTCTGAAAAAGCAGAGTTCAATGTTATCTTTAATGTGAGAAAGTGACTATTAGAAAGTTCGATGAATGTCAAAGTGTATTGGATATTCTTTTTTAATATTAAGAAGAAAAACTTGAAAAACAGTTTATATAGATTCAGAAAAAAAACAACACATGAATCGATTTACCCAATCGATTTATTAAAGTTATAAAGCATACTAATCGATTTGCCAAATCGATATCGCGAGTCTTGTTTTTCTTGAATCTTGAAACTGCAGAAACTAATCGATTTACCTAATCGATTATTTTAAAGCATTCTTCAGATTTTGAATAACAGTTCATATTTGAATCGATTTGCATAATTGATTTGGTATGTTTTGTTCCAACAACGAGATCAAAACAATCGATTCAAACATTCACATAATCGATTTGGCCAGGACTAAGTCTTCTCTGTTTGTTAAAACTTTTGTGCTAATCGATTTGGTCAATCGATTTCACTAATTACAGAGAGACCTTAAATCATTTAATCGATGTGCCTAATCGATTATGAACTTATGTCTGAAGAACAATGTATCAGTTTGTTTCATTCAATCGATTTACCAAATCGATTAATGTCAAACTTATTTCAAAATAAATATATCAATGGATTGTGCTAATTGATTGTGTATGTCCCAGACCAAGTTCATTTTAAAACTTATTTTGTTAAATCGATTTGCCTAATCGATTTGTTAATTACTGGTTTGGTTCTGTGACTTTCACAATCGATTGTGTCAATCGATTTAAAACAATCAGAATAAAATTGTGATTGGAACAATCGATTTGCCAAATCGATTAGCTTGCAAGGCATGCTACTGACTTGCACAATTTAATTTCAGTCAATGTGCCAATCGATTTGCCTAATCGATTTAAGAAATCAGTTCAGGCTTTGTGATTTACACAATCGATTTGCCTAATCGATTTAAGGCTAACTGGCTCTCTGACTTGCACAATTTATTTTCTAATAAATGTACCAATCGATTTGCCGAATCGATTGATAGCATACTTGATTTTCAGAAAATGTGCAAATCGATTTTGCCAATCGATTGATTAATCACATATTACATATATTCCTACAACCCTTTTACATAATCGATTTGTCTAATCGATTTTCTCTGTGATTCTTCAAACTTTGTTCATTCCTTGAGTTCCAAGCCATTGTCTCAAGTTTGTAGGGTTGAGTTGTTGTTCCTGAAATTTTACTCAGTTCAAAATGTTAGATTTATCACATGATGTATGTTTGTCAATAATATAAAAAATGGACTTATGTCTAACAAAAAGAACATTTTTTTTCATTTTTGAGGCATCTTTTTGACATTAGGGAAGTTTAGAGACTTGTGCCCTAGTAGAAAAACTCAAAGACGATTGTTACTAACCCCATTAAGGCATTTTTATCAAGAATCATTCATGAATTTTTTTTTTTTTTTTTGTAATTCTTCTCTAATCTCTATATTTTTTTATCTCTGTCGTGATTAACTATATCTTATTTGTTAGGGATGAGTGAAACAAAATGAAATCCTTATTTTTCTGATTTGATTTCTAGTTATATGAATGAGTTAATTGAGTTATTTTTTTCATCTCTAGGCTTATTGTTTTTTATTACTTGATCAACTTTAAAATGTTCTACGATTCGTTGTTTTAAATGGAAGTGGACTTTACAAATGCTAGAGATGAGAATTCAAGATAATGTAGTCTAGGAATAAATGCAGGTTATGAAACCAATTAATTTAGTTGCAAAGTCATTAGTTTAATAAGATAATTCTTGTACTTTAAGGCTTAATTCTAATCTTAAATCCATTAAGGAATTAGGAGTTACTTAAGAATTAAAAGTTATGTCACTAAGATATTAGGGCAAGAATAATAAAGAGAATTCGACAATAATTTAATAAATGAATTTAGTAATTAGGATCAAGTTAGAAACCAAGGTTGGAATCGAAGTGAAAATCGTCCCTGACAATTTGCTTATTATAAAAGTTCAATTCTATTACTTTTGCTAATTTTAAATATTATTTCAGTTAATTCGGAAAATTTTTGTTCAATTTTAGTAATTAAACAGAACTCGATAGTTAAACGTAATCTTTGAGTTTGACACTTGGTAATGTCGTTTTATATTACTTACAGCGATTCAATACACTTGCTGAAATGTTATTAGTTATCTTTAGTGTTCAACATATAAGTAACAAGTACAACCAAATTGTTTAAAATAAGATATGTTAGGTTTTTTACCTTTCCATAATTCATATGGTGTTTTATTCAATATAGATCTAATTAAGACTCTATTTTGAATATGATAGGGAGTATTAATTGCTTTAGCTCAAAAGTATTTTGCAACATTCATATCATTTAACATGGTTCTGGTTTGGAGTGATCTATTGTTTCTTACTACAACTCCATTTTGTTGGGGTGTTCTAAGAGAAGAGAAGTTGTGAGAGATGTTAGACATATGTTTGTTTTTGATATTATTGACAAACATACATCTTGAAATAAATCTAACATTGCAAACTGAGAAAAATTTCAGGAACAACAATTCAATCCTACCAACTTGAGACAATTGCTTGGAACTCAAGAAATCAACAAAAGCTTGAAGATCCATAAGCAAATCGATTAGTAAAATAGATTCTGTAACAGGGTTGAATGTTATTATGCAGTCTGGGATTAACCAATCGATTGGCAAAATCGATTTGCACATTATCAATCGATTAGCCAAATCGATTGGTACACTTATTAGAAAATAAATTGTGCAAGTCAGAGAGCCAGTTTGCCACAAATCGATTAGGCAAATCGATTGTGTAAATCACCAAGACTGAACTGATTGTTTACATCGATTAGACAAATCGATTGGTACATTTACTAAAATTAAAATGTGCAAGTCAGTGGCATGTCTTGCAAGCAATCGATTTGGAAAATCGATTAAACCAATCACTTCTTTATTTTGTTTTGTCTAAATCGATTGACACAATCGATTGTGAATGTCCCAGAGCCAAACCAATGTTTAATAAATCGATTAGGCAAATCGATTCACTAAAACAAGTTTCAAAATAACCTTGGTCTGGAACATACACAGTCGATTAACACAATCGACTTATATTCTTCTTTTGATATAAATGTTGGCATCAATCGACTTGGTAAATCGATTGAATGAACCAACTGATGAAATATGCTTCAGACTTAAAGTCCACAATCGATTGACCAAATCGATTGGTACAAAAAGTTTTAGAAACAGAGATGACTGAAATGGTTGAATCGATTAAGTACATCGATTGTTTTGATCTCGTTGTTTGAACAAAACACTTCAAGTCGATTTTGACAATCGATTCAATTATATACATTCATCAAATTCTGAAGATCTCATTTAAAATAATCGATTGGGTAAATCGATTAGTTTGTGCAGTTTCAAGATTCAAGAAAAACAAGATTTGCGAAATCGATTGGATCAATCGATTAGGATGCTATATAACTTTAATGAATCGATTGGGCAAATCGATTCATGTTTTGTTTTTCCTGAAACTATATAAACTGCTTTCATTCACTTCTTCTCATAACATACATAACCACAACAACACATAATATCAATTACAATCATACACCACTAATTCTTTCTCATCTGATATTACTTTGAACGTCTTTTTCAGTCATGAACAATCTACATTTGTGATCAACAAGGATGGAAAAAGACTGAATTGAGAAAGATTGCTTTGAGAAGAAGGAAGATCAAGAACTTTGTAAAATTGATATGTTTCAATTTCTGTAAACCATTTTCTGTAACGAAATTACTTTGATAAAATCCAGTTGCTACTGGTGGTGTTCTTCGAGGTTGAGGATAGTCAACAAGAAGACGCTTGACTGAATTCTTGGTCAAGTTTATGGGACTTAAACTTGGGAATTCAGGGAGGGAAAGATAGAACAGGTAGAATAGTTTAAGATTGGTGCGAGGCGCTGTGTATAATCTGTAAACTGATTCTAAGAAGTTCTATAAGAAAGGCTAAGATCCAGTTGGATCTTGGGACTGGATGTAAGTCGTCACGAGACGTTTAAATTTATGCAATTATTACGTTTGTGATATTGATTGAATGCATGATAAAGATTCTGTGTTAAGTGAATTTACATGACTGATTGCCTTAACATGATTGCATGAAAATCAATATCTTGAATAATAATTGTTTCTGATGCATTTCTCCATATATACCATGATCAATATAATTTGACATTCATTAGAATTGTATATTAGGGACCTTTTTTAATGTTGTGTTTAATAAATTTACAATTTGTTAAACTGCTGCGCATATCTGTAAGAATAGGCATTCTTCCGCATATTTTTCTATCAAACAGAGGTTACATATACCATCAATTGGTATCAGAGCCTATTTTTGTTAGAGTAACTCTCATAAAAAATCATGACCTCTGATTTCCTAGGAGAAGGTGCATCATTAGCTAGGCCTCCCGCCTTTAACGGGGCCGCATACATGTATTGGAAACAACGCATGTTAATTTTTCTTGAAGCTAGTGGTATTGACATTTTAGATGCAATAGAAAATGGACCTTTTGTGCCAACCATAGCAGGTACAGGTGGATCAGCAATCCTAAAGCCAAAAAGTGACTGGTCTGAGGATGACAAAAAGAAGGTTGGGTACAACGCCAAAGCCAAGAACATTATAACTGCAGCCTTGAGTCATGATGAATTCTTTAGAGTCTCAAATTGCAAAACAGCAAAACAAATGTGGGATACACTTCAGCAAACGCATGAAGGAACCACAGTCGTAAAGAGAGCTCGGATAAATACTCTCATGCACGAGTACGAATTGTTTAGCATGAAGAAAGAAGAATCAGTAAACGACATGCAGACCCGATTCACGCACATAGTCAACAACCTAAATGCCTTAGGCAAAGAGATTGATAATGATCAGCAAATCACCAAGGTGATGAGGTGTTTGACTAGGGAATGGCAACCAAAAATCACTGCCATTGCAGAATCTAAGGATCTAGGAAGCATGACAATAGCTACATTGTTTGGAAAACTGAGAGAGCATGAGATGGAACTACATCGACTCAATGAAGCTGAGCAAGTTGACAGGAAACGTAAAGGATTGTCGTTGAAAGCCCAAACACATCAGTCTAAATCTGAACATGAGACCAGCTCAGATGAATCAAGCAGTGAGGATGATGAGGAACCTGAACTGGGGTTACTTGTCAAGAGATTTAAGATATTTCTGAAAAAGAAAGACAGTAAATTCAGAAAACAATCCAGCTCGAAAAGCAATGACAGTAAAACGATCACATGCTACGAATGTGGCAAACCTGGTCATATAAAAGCTGATTGTTACAAGCTGCAGAACAAAAACAGAAATTCCAAAACTAAAGGCAAAGAACCAGCTCAGAAAAACAGAAAAGCATATATTGCATGGAATGACAACGAAGAATCCTCCACATCTTCCGAAACTGAAGAAGCAAATATGTGCCTCATGGCTAACTCGGATTCTGAATCAGAAAGTGAGGTAAGCTCTCAATATAATCCTTCTTTTGATGAACTGCAAGATGCATTTAACGAACTGCATACTGAATATGTTAAATCTGTTAAGCAGTTAGTTAGCACTAAGAAAATGCTTGAACAACAATGTATGTTGCATGATCAAATGAAAACTGATTATAAAAAGATTGAGGACTTATGTGAACAATTGAAAAAGGTCTCACATGATAAATCTGCCAAATGCATTGATCTTGAGAATTGTGTTGCATTATTGAAGTCTGATTTATTGAAATTCTCTAGTAGCAAGGATAAACTGGATGATATTCTTAGCAACCAGAGAAATGTCAATATAAAATCTGGACTTGGTTTTAACCGCAAAAAGCATGCAAATCAGAATATGACTAAACATGGCATAGGATATGATAATGTGAAACATCACCAGAAATTTGCTAAGTCTAGTCACATGCATAATGTCTTTGTCAAACCAAAACAATATGCATCCTCTGCTGTCACTTGTCATTTCTGTTGTAGAAAAGGACATTTTGATTACAATTGCAAATTTAAAAGACTTGCCAATAGAGGATGTAAACAGATTTGGAAGATTAAGACACAAGATGTTAAAATTGACCCCCTAGGACCCAATTTGTATTGGGGACCTAAATTTAAATTCTAATCCTATTGCAGGTATGCTTGAGATCCACAAAACACCAATGGTATCTTGATAGTGGATGCTCAAAGCATATGACAGGGGACAAATCTATGTTCATGTCCCTAAGCCTAAAAGAAGATGGATTTGTCAAATACGGTGACAACAATAAGGGTAAGATCTGCGGAATTGGTGACATAGGCAGCGAATCAACTGTTATCATCAAAAATGTCTTATACGTAGAAGGATTGAAGCACAATCTTCTAAGCATAAGTCAACTGTGTGATAACGGCTTTCAAGTGAGTTTTTCTCCACTTTCCTGCATTATTGAGTATGAACTTGATAAAAGCATGAAACTGGTAGGTAATAGAGTTAATAATATTTACATGTTGGACTTAACTGCTATGCCTGCTAATTTTGTTAGTTGCTTATTATCAAATGCTGATGAAACATGGTTATGGCATAAACGCATTGCACACATTCATATTGAGCATTTGAATAGACTTGTTAGCAAGCAGTTAGTCATAGGTCTTCCCAATAGAAAGTTTTCTAAGGATAGGCTGTGTGATTCTTGTGAGAAAAGCAAGCTTGTCAAGTCTTCTTTTCCCCCAATAGATATGGTCAAAACCAATAGGGTTTTACAACTTATCCACATGGATTTGTTTGGACCATCCCAAGTGAGAAGTTTTGGAGGTAACTTGTATGGATTTGTGTTAATCGATGACTATTCTAGATTCACTTGGACCTACTTTCTGACTCATAAAAGTGACACTTTTTCTGTTTTCAAAAAGTTCGCAAAATTAGTTCAAAATGAAACAAGTCAGAAAATTATGTCCATCAAAAGTTATCATGGAGGTGAATTCCAAAATTATTCTTTTGATACTTACTGTGAAGAGAATGGCATACATCACATGTTTTCAGCCCCTAGGACACCTCAGCAAAATGGTGTAGTGGAGAGGAAGAATAGGTCTTTAGAAGAGTTGGCTAGGACCATGCTGAAAGATTCAAATACTCCCAAGTATTTTTGGGCTGATGCGATTAACACTGCCACACATGTTATCAACAGGGTGTTGATTAGGCCCATACTTAAGAAAACTCCTTATGAGTTGTTCAAGGGTAGAAAGCCTAATATTTCCTACTTTAGAGTGTTTGGTTGCAAGTGCTTTGTTTTGAATAATGGTAAAGAACACCTAGGCAAGTTTGATCCCAAGGCAGATGAGGGTATATTTCTAGGTTATTCCCAAACTAGCAAAGCCTATAGAATCTATAACAAGAGAACAAAAACAATTGAAGAGTCAGTTCATGTGAAATTTGATGAACTTTTCAAAGACAACTTGAACAATACTCCTTCTATTGTTGATGCTACTTTGGATGAAGTTATAGAATCTGAACCTTTAGAACCAAAGGAACCTACACCTCCAACAAACAGTGACTGTGTTGAACCTATTAGAATAGATGAGTTACCTAAGGAGTGGAAGTTCAATAGAAACCATCCCATAGATAACATCATAGGTGACATCTCTAAAGGAGTGGCAACTAGAAAGAACCTTAGTCACTTTTGTAACCTTACAGCCTTTGTATCTCAGATTGAGCCTAAGAACATTAAGGAAGCCTTACTAGATAGTGAGTGGATACTTGCTATGCAAGAGGAGTTAAACCAGTTTGAGAGAAACAAGGTGTGGCAGCTAGTACCTAAACCAGAAAACCAGCACATTATAGGAACTAGATGGGTGTTTAGGAACAAGCTAGATGAGAATGGTGTTATAACTAGAAACAAAGCTAGGTTAGTGGCCAAGGGTTACAACCAAGAGGAGGGAATAGATTTTGATGAAACCTATGCCCCTGTAGCAAGACTAGAAGCCATTAGAATACTCCTTGCCTATGCTTGTATATTGGACTTTAAGCTTTATCAAATGGATGTGAAAAGTGCCTTTCTCAATGGTGAGATCCAAGAGGAAGTTTTTGTTAGCCAAACACCTGGCTTTGAAAATCCAAAATTTCCAAATCATGTGTACAAGCTAACAAAAGTCCTCTATGGATTGAAACAAGCTCCTAGAGCTTGGTATGAGAAACTTAGCAATTTCCTCATTTCACAAAACTTTTTGAGAGGAAATGTGGACAAGACACTTTTCATACAAACTAATGATAAAGATATCTTGCTGGTCCAAGTTTATGTTGATGACATAATCTTTGGATCTACAAATGATAAGTTGTGCAAAAATTTTGAAAATTTGATGAAAGGTCAATTTGAAATGTCAATGATGGGTGAACTATCATACTTTTTGGGATTTCAAATTAACCAAAGCAAGCAAGGTATCTTCATTAGTCAAACAAAATATTGTAATGATTTGATAAAGAAATTCTCCTTTGATAGCTTCAAGCCCATTGATACTCCAATGAGCCAAGGAAACCTTCTAGATAGAGATGAGATGGGTAAACCAGTGGATGTTACAAGGTATAGAGGCATGATAGGATCATTGCTCTATCTCACAGCAAGCAGACCTGACATTATCTTCAGTGTTTGCTTGTGTGCGAGGTATCAATCCAATCCTAAAGAGTCTCACCTTAGTGCAGTCAAGAGGATTTTCAGGTATTTAGTTGGGACTAGGAGCCTTGGATTATGGTATCCTAAGGGATCAACTTGTTCTTTGGTTGGGTATTCGGATTCAGACTTTGCAGGATGCAAACTGGATAGGAAAAGTACCTCTGGTACTTGTCATTTGCTAGGTAATTCACTTGTATCTTGGTTCAGCAAGAAGCAAACCAGTATTGCTTTGTCAACAACAGAAGCTGAGTACATTGCAGCTGGAAGTTGCTGTGCTCAGATCATGTGGATGAAACAACATCTGTTAGATTTTGGTGTGAACTTAGGAACTGTTCCTATCTTGTGCGACAACACAAGTGCGATCAGTATCACTAAGAATCCAGTTATGCATTCCCGGACCAAACATATCGAGATTCGGCATCACTTCGTTCGAGATCAGTTTCAGTGTGGGAACATCAAGTTAGAGTACGTCAACACAACTGAACAACTAGCAGACATCTTCACCAAAGCATTGCCAAAGGAAAGCTTCCATCATATAAGGATGAAATTGGGCATAATAGATCCTAGTCAGATCTGATTTATGTGTCTAATCGATTGGGTAAATCGATTGTCCTGTGGATACACAGGAAAATGTTTTATAAAATCGATTTCCCTAATCGACTTGACCCATAATATGTCTATTTTTCTCAAAGTTTGCACGCGAAATCGATTTGGGAAATCGATTGGCCATCTCCAGTAAGCTTCAGATGTTCTTATTCTCCTAGTTAAATCGATTTGGGAAATCGATTGACTTAAATAAGTGTGGATTTTTATTTAAAGAATCGATTTGGATAATCGATGCTGAGACAAGGTAACTTCTGGACTGAGATGAAAGTTTTCTGAACATGCTTGATAAATTTGGTTTGTGTTTCTTTTTTTTAAAAGAATCGATTTGGGAAATCGATTCTGAGATGGATTCTGAGATGAACTGGTATGAAAGCTGCTAAGTTGTTACCGTTACGTTTTTTTTACTAGCCGTTGCAGGATCTAACGGCTCTGATGATTGGACTTCCCCAGTAACGGTCATCTAATCGATTGGACCAATCGATTGATGCATATGCTTCTATAAAAGGAACAGTGACAATCGATTCCAATCACTTCCTCAAATCGATTTCACCTTCATACTTTCTGCAAAATCACTCAAATCCTCTATGATTTTCTGATTTCCACCCACATAAACCTCCTTCTCTGATTTATCTTTGTTTGTTTCAAGATCACATATTCACAAATGGCACGTGTAAAACAAACTCAACCCAGAACTCCTTCTCTTTCTCCTTCTTCTTCTTCTTCAAGTGGGAGGACTCCATCTCCACCACCCACTCTTCCAAAAAGGGTTCCAATCCCTACACACAAGATTGTTGCTCAAGACAAAGGCAAAGGTATTGCCCCAGAGCAAGGAAAACCAAAGAAAAGGAAAGAGGCTCCAACTGAAAAGTTGTTAGCCGATGCGATGAAGGAGATAACGCATAAGAAGCAGAAGAAAAAGGGTGCTTCTTCAACACCACAGAAGAAGACTACTCGACATTCGTCAAAAGGAAGATTCAGCTCGCGTTCATGAAGATTCAAGCTGAGGAATTCATGAAGCTCGCGTTCTGGATTTCAGCTACTTTGACAACGATGGTTTTACGTTTCAAAACCATCTCAGATTTCATGGATTGGAAGATTTCTTGTCCTGCTCACTCGACTCTTATCCAAACTTGATTTGAGCATTCTACGCTACATTCAAGATGACGGATACATGATTCAAAGCAACAGTAAAAGGGAAGAAGATTTCTATGTCATTTGAAGAATTCTCGAACCTGTCGGGACTCCCTTACTTTGGAAACTCTGTTGACGGCAGCACCGAAGCCGACGCTAATGACGACGGATGGGAAGAGTATATGGATAGGCAAACAGCCGTGCAGGATCTAATGGTCGAAGGGTTTGTGGAATCCGTTTCACTTCCAATAGGCCAGATGAAGGTTCAGCAACGTATGCTGATGTACGCACTCACCCGGATGCTTGTCCCGCGTTCCAGAAATCACGCGGTTGTCCAACGGCTGGACATTGTACTACTGTGGGGTCTGTGCAAAGAGCTCAAGATGAGCTGGGCATGGATCGTTCTTCGGCACATGCTGGAAGCAGCTCAAGGAAAGCTGGTGCTTCAGTATCCACAGCTAGTCACAAAGATTCTCACCCACTTCAAGGTATCTCTCAAGGGTGAAGAAGTGTCCAAAACCATTCTGACATTTGGTGAATCCATCATGAACCAAATGCAGCTGCGCAAAGTGAATGGCGTTTGGAAGCAACCTCAAGCCAATGCTGAACAAACCCAGCAAAGTGTTGAACCATCTGCTGCAGAGTCAGTTTCAGCAGAATTTGAGGTGCTCACCAAACTGCTTGAATTTATGGCAGCTCAAGCGGCTCACAACGCCAAGATGGAGGCATTGAATGAGAGAATGGAGGCTGCAATTCAGAAGATTCAAGCCGATCAGAACCAGATTGCACAAGACGTGGCAGCTATTCAGGAACATCTGGGCATTAAGTTGTCCTTCAGCGATGTTGCTGAAATCGGAAGACAAGCGGCTGAAGAACCTGCTCCAACACACGTAGATGTTGCTGCAACTCATGATGAGGAGACACCTACTGAGGATAATACAGCGGTCTCAGCCTCATCCCCAGATAATAATGAGGACCACCAAACTCTAGGCGTTTAGGACTTTAGGTTTCTTAGTTGTTTTGTTGTTTTCTATTTTGCTCTTCTTTTTGTAATGAATTAGTTGAATGTAATTGACTTTTGATTAATGAAATATTTGAGCATTTTGATCATATTGACTGCTGCATTTCATTTTGATATTGTCCAGTGTGCGCCATAATCTGTTTCTGTTTATTGATCTAATCCAAAATGTTTTTAACTAAGTTTATAATCATACTGTATTTACTGCTCTTGTTACTAATCTTTTCAAGTTTCATTGTACAGCAGTATTCAGGTTTGCTACCAATTCAGGGGGAGCAAACTTTTCTCTTTTACCTCTTTTTGCCTTAATTTACAAAGGGGGAGAGAAATTATAACTTGTACTAACTTTATGTTATGCTACTTAACAGTTTTTTATATACCTTCTAACAGTTCAAATACCAGTAGTAAGCCTTGATACTATCTGCATATTACTCTGATACGTTCTGTTATTGTCTAATGCTCTAACCCTTATGTTACTACATGGATATTGCATTTAGGGGGAGCTTCACTAAAACTGTTACAAATGTTTTCCTTTGAAATGTTTCTCAAGTTAAAATTGAATGTTTGTCACTTAAATAAAAAAGGGGGAGATTGTTAGACATATGTTCGTTTTTGATATTATTGACAAACATACAACTTGAAATAAATCTAACATTGCAAACTGAGAAAAATTTCAGGAACAACAATTCAATCCTACCAACTTGAGACAATTGCTTGGAACTCAAGAAATCAACAAAAGCTTGAAGATCCATAAGCAAATCGATTAGTAAAATCGATTCTGTAACAGGGTTGAATGTTATTATGCAGTTTGGGATTAACCAATCGATTGGCAAAATCGATTTGCACATTATCAATCGATTAGCCAAATCGATTGGTACACTTATTAGAAAATAAATTGTGCAAGTCAGAGAGCCAGTTTGCCACAAATCGATTAGGCAAATCGATTGTGTAAATCACCAAGACTGAACTGATTGTTTACATCGATTAGACAAATCGATTGGTACATTTACTAAAATTAAAATGTGCAAGTCAGTGGCATGTCTTGCAAGCAATCGATTTGGAAAATCGATTAAACCAATCACTTCTTTATTTTGTTTTGTCTAAATCGATTGACACAATCGATTGTGAATGTCCCAGAGCCAAACCAATGTTTAATAAATCGATTAGGCAAATCGATTCACTAAAACAAGTTTTAATAAATGTTGGCATCAATCGACTTGGTAAATCGATTGAATGAACCAACTGATGAAATGTGCTTCAGACTTAAAGTCCACAATCGATTGACCAAATCGATTGGTACAAAAAGTTTTAGAAACAGATATGACTGAAATGGTTGAATCGATTAAGTACATCGATTTTTTTGATCTCGTTGTTTGAACAAAACACTTCAAGTCGATTATGACAATCAATTCAATTATATACATTCATCAAAGTCTGAAGATCTCATTTAAAATAATCGATTGGGTAAATCGATTAGTTTGTGCAGTTTCAAGATTCAAGAAAAACAAGATTTGTAACACCCCGTTTTTCAAAGCGAGGGTGTATATTTTTTTTTTCAAAAGAAATTAAAATACAACAGAGAATTAAACAAGGTAAAGCCTTTGGATACATATTTTAGTCATTATAATTTACAAACAGCGGAAAAGTTTTTCAAAATATGAATCCAAAGCATGCCCTGATATCAACACTAGTACATATACATTCTTCCAACTTCACATAAAAGTAGCCCAAAAGAAAGACATATGTGTCCTAGGTGACAGCCTGGTCTGATCATTCTATACATAACAAAAACTATACGCCTTGAGTATTCTCCACGCGCCCCGTGAGATTCTCCTAACGTAGCTCCAATCAAACACTTCCATCCACATTCCCATCCGGAGGGTACGAACCGGTAGGATCATCCTGACTCTCATCTGAGGGCAAAGCCCAGATTTCCACAATAGTTGTAAAGGGTCACCAACCGAAAATTAACAGTTAACACATAACATTTAAGCTTTTAAATGCACAAATAGCCTTCTCAACTTATCATGCATCTTAGAAGGATTTTCCATATGCTAAAAGTTCATGCCATACTTGCCAAATAAAAATGAAATCAAAATAAAGTTCTCAATCCATCAAGTAATATATAATTGACCAAAACATTAATAAATCACTTGAGCAATCAATTATCTAACTCAGGATAAGATTCTCCACTGAGCCAATCGATTGGGGAAATCAATTTCCTGGAAGTTTTTAGTGAAAATTGAACTCTGGGCTTAAATCAATCGATTGGGTAAATCGATTGACTCAATCGATTGGGTAAATCGATTGACAGACAGGACAGAACCCCTGTAATGAATCCAATCGATTGGACAAATCGATTTTTGGAAGACAAAGCCCCTGACTTGAATCCAATCGATTTACCAAATCGATTTCTTAAATGATTTTGAAATATAACTTACAAAATCGATTGGGTAAATCGATTTCGTGCAAAACAGAGCCCCTGTAACTCATCAAATCGATTGGGTAAATCGATTTCCCTGTATATTCTTTCAAAAATACATAAACCAACTCAATCATATTCAAACACCACTCCAAACCTTAACACTTAGCAATACCCGTATAATCACCACGACATTACGAGTTTCGAAAACGTTTTACAATCTAACATACTATCACACAAATCCAAAACATAACTCTTAGTACAATCAACACAATCACAATTTGAATCAAACACACTTACACATAAGTTCAAAACATAACACTTAGCAAAATCGACACAATCATAATTTGAATCAACCACGACTCGTGTGCCAAGCACCCTAATGCAATGCGTATATGCCAAAATGCATGGACTCGGAATTCCAAACCAAAACCCTCCTCGAAGGGCCGTAAATCATAATTGTACCGCCTATCGCAGGCCAAAGTACCAATTACCGAGGTACCACCTATCACGGGTCAGCACGATTTACTAAAGAGCGTAAATCATAAACGTACCACCTATCACGGGTCAGTACAGTTTACCGAGGTGCCACCTATCACGGGTCAACACGATTTACTAAAAGAAAAAGCGTAAGTCGCAAGGGTACCGCCTATCACAGGCCAAAGTACTACTTACCGAGGTGCCACCTATCACGGGTCAGCACAACTTACAAAAAAGTAAATCGTAAACGTACCACCTATCACGGGTCAATACAGTTTACCGAGGTGCCACCTATCACGGGTTCAGCACAATTTACCAAATGAAATGCATGAGCATACACTAACTCCATTCACAACAATCGTTAAGTAAATGCAGCTATTAAAAGATTCCCCATTTTTAATACTCATTTAACTTAACGATTTTTCACGCCAAACGTTAAGCAAACAGACATATTAAGAGATTCCCCATTCTTAATATACTTTTGACTTAAACGATTTCCACAACAAAACATTCAGTAAACAACACATTAAGAGATTCCCCATTCTTAATGCTCATTTAATGAAACGATTTTCAAAAAACAACATTTAAGCAAACAAGACATTAAGAGATTCCCCATTCTTAATTCTCATTCAACTTAAACGATTTTTCCAAAACAAACGTTAAGTAACCGAGACCTTAAGAGATTCCCCATTCTTAACGCCCAGTTAACTTAAACGATTCTCAAAACAAACTTCAAGTAAATAAGACCTTAAGAGATTCCCCATTCTTAATTCTTATTTAACTTAAACGATTTTCCAAAACACACATTAGGTAAACGAGACGTTAAGAGATTCCCCATTCTTAATACTCGTTTAACTCTAATGGTTTTCACGACAACATTAAGTAAATGAGTCATTAAGAGATTCCCCATTCTTAATACTCATTTACCTTAAACGATTTTCACAAACTCACATTAAGTAAACAAGAAATTAAGAGATTCCTCATTCTTAATACTCATTTAACTTAATGGTTTTCAAATTCCACACCAAACAAACTCAAACGTACTTTCACATTCAATCCATAACTCACACAAAATCACTTTTCCACACAACCACACAAAACACATCTCAAACATATTATCAAATTCAATCCACGATTCACACCAAATCACATCAAACAACAAACATCAAGTATGAACACGCCATGTACGATGAACACAAATCAACGCAATCATAACACTCAAATACATCAAATTTCATTTACTCAAAATTATACATAAACAAGTTAAATTCATTTTCCCCAATTCGATACACCAACCCTAATCAAATTCTTCTCCACACAACCACAAGTAAGTCCCTAAATGCAAACTAAAAGTTTGGAAGGAGCCCTTACCTTCACGTTAGCTGTAACGTGCGATTACAGTACCGTGAGCAAATCCGGTAAAATCTCCGCTCGCAACGCCGCTTCCCAAGTTGGTCCCCTAGCACCGTAGCATGGTAGTGAACAACTTTCCCTTCTATCTCTTCGCGAAACGAAGCTTAGATCTAGATAAAACGGGGATGTTTGTGTTTGACGGTTTTGAAATCCCTAATACCGTTTTCGAATCCGGGAGAAAGGAAGAAGCTGGAAACTTGATCTTTCTCACCCACTAGCCTTGGGTTTCAATTTTTGAACTCAAATGAAGCAAAGAAAGCAAAGAAAAGTATAACCATGGAGGAAGGAGGAAGTTGGCGCGAGAGACAGGGAGAGGAAAATGTTTTTAGGTTTTCCTTCAGTTTTCCTTCAGTTTTCCTTTCTCCTTCCTTTCTATTTCTTTTCTCTTTATATTTCCTCCCTTTCCTTTTCTCCTCTTTCTATTTCTATTTCCTTTCTATTCCTCCACACAAACATATATATACATATTTGTATATATATTACAATTAACAAATATCTCAAAATATCTAGATATTTATTAAAATTACCATTTCACCCATAACTTCTCCAAACCACTTTTTGTTAAAAATATCTACTCTCGTCGCAACTCAGTTGATAGATGCAATTTTTAGCAGCTTGAGATATTTTTAACAAAACTCTATAGAATTAAATTCTTCGTACAAGATTCACCGCAGTTAAATTAATTTACTCATCGACGAGTAATTTTAATCGGGCATCAAAATATCTTTTTGGTCATTTAAACTCCCAAAACATTAATAACTTTGGCTAAAAAGCCCCTGAGTTCAATACCAAAATCCACTAAAATACCTAAAGTATAATTTAAAATTAGGGGTCTTACAAGATTCGCGAAATCGATTGGATCAATCGATTAGGATGCTATATAACTTTAATGAATCGATTGGGCAAATCGATTCATGTTTTGTTTTTCCTGAAACTATATAAACTGCTTTCATTCACTTCTTCTCATAACATACATAACCACAACAATACATAATATCAATTACAATCATACACCACTAATTCTTGCTCATATGATATTACTTTGAACATCTTTTTCAGTCATGAACAATCTACATTTGTGATCAACAAGGATGGAAAAAGACTGAATTGAGAAAGATTGCTTTGAGAAGAAGGAAGATCAAGAACTTTGTAAAATTGATATGTTTCAATTTCTGTAAACCATTTTCTGTAACGAAATTACTTTGAGAAAATCCAGTTGCTACTGGTGGTGTTCTTCGAGGTTGAGGGTAGTCAACAAGAAGACGCTTGACTGAATTCTTGGTCAAGTTTATGGGACTTAAACTTGGGAATTCAGGGAGGGAAAGATAGAACAGGTAGAATAGTTTAAGATTGGTGCGAGGCGCTGTGTATAATCTGTAAACTAATTCTAAGAAGTTCTATAAGAAATGCTAAGATCCAGTTGGATCTTGGGACTGGATGTAAGTCGTCACGAGACGACTGAACCAGTATAAAAGTCCGCGTACACTTTTCTTTCCCTTATCTCGTTTAAATTTCTGCAATTATTACGTTTGTGATATTGATTGAATGCATGATAAAGATTCTGTGTTAAGTGAATTTACATGACTAATTGCCTTAACATGATTGCATGAAAATCAATATCTTGAATAATAATTGTTTCTGATGCATTTCTCCATATATACCATGATCCATATAATTTGACATTCATTAGAATTGTATATTAGGGACCTTGTTTAATGTTGTGTTTAATAAATTTACAATTTGTTAAACTGCTGCGCATATCTGTTAGAATAGGCATTCTTCCGCATATTTTTATATCAAACAGAGGTTACATATACCATCAAGAGATTCCATTCTCATCACAAATCCATCTTTCTAACTAATTGCCTTGCATGTTTTTTGATTGCATATAATGTTATAATTATTATCACTTAACTAACTGATGAGTATTCATCATATGTATATTATTTATTGTTTTTAGTCTTATTTATCTTTTATTCATTAGTTAATTTAAGTACTTATTTGATATATTTTGTTTTTTTTATTTAATGACATATTTATGTTTTTATTTCCTTGATTAAGTAGAGAGTTTTCTTAGTTTTGCGTTGTTACTTTGTTTTAGTTCAGTGCTGAATTTTGGTGAGAAATCAACATGATCTATGTGGAGTATTTAATCTATATTTGGAGTTTTATATGTCTGTTTGGAGTCAAACCAAGTGCAAATGAAAGATACGATGCATAGCTACAATTTTCATGAAGACACAAGAACCAAATTCAAACTAGAAAGAGGAGATAAATGCAGTATACGTCAGACAACAGATGTTGAGCACCTGAAGCACGAAGACCTGTGCCTGGGGAGCATTTCGGCCATCCTAGATCTGTTTACTTGCACCTGAGGCGCGTGGCACGCGGCTGAATGTTTAAAAGCGTTTTTTTTTCTCTTCAATTTTTAGGGATCTTTTTTACTATTGGGAGGTGGAGAGACTTGTGCCCTTGTAGAAAAACTCAAAGAAGACCATTTCTAACATCATTGGAGCAGTTTTATCAAGAATCATTCATTAATCTTTCTTGTAATTCTTCTCCGATATCTATCTTTTCTATCTCTGTCATGAGTAGTAAATCCTATTTTTTAGGGATGAATGTAACAAGATGAAACCCTTATTTTTTTGATTTGATTTCTAGTTATATGAATGAGTTTATTGAATTATTAGGGAAAGTACAACTCAATGAGCCTGATCATGGCGGTCTGATGTTGAGCCTTAAGGCAAGATTGTTAGACCTTGGAGGTATTCGGGTGGGAAATTCATAGGTGACGTGGAGGTCGCACTCAAAATGTCGGGAGCTACCATGCAACACACGTTTACCTCGACTGTCACATATATGTGTATCGAGTTGAGTTGAGGGGATCTATGAGGACAGAGCCAATTTGAATTGTCTGTACATCGGGATGGTGACATAGTATCAAGCCTCCTAACCAAGTACTTCAGAGTTAGAATGGTACCACATTGTGAAGTAGAGTTTAAGCTCATGTATTGCATTGCATTTCCTTGTGATTGTTTTGCTGTGATTGATGTGTTTCAAGGGTAATAATAATTACTCTTAGATGATTTGATGCATATTATGATGAAATGATTATTTTACTTGAGTGACTTTGATGTTATAATATGATACTATTTACTTAAATATTTTGATGTATCGTAATGTGATTATGATACGATCTATTATGATTGTTTGCATGTTTTTATTACTTACATTATACTATTAACATGATTTCAAAACTCATCTCCTTCTTTGTTTGTGTTTGACTCGCTTGACTCTGCGTTTGCGAAATCGCAGTTATTACAGGTTAGTAAGTCTTGAAGTAAAAGTTTGGGAGAAGCCCGCTTTGATAGGTGATATTGAGAATAAGGGTTGTAATTTGTATTTTATTTATTTAATTTGAAACGATTTTTTGTATGAAAACCTTTTAAGTACTAGTAAATTTTTAGAATTAAATCAAGTAATTATACTTAAATCAAGCTTATTAAGATTGCACTATTTTATAGGAGTAAAGAAGTTTAAAATGTTCCTTTTGATTTTTGAAAAATGTGATATCATAAATTAATTATAAAAATTTTATTTTCTTGAAAATATATTTTATTTATCCGTTATAAATTTTATGAAAATATAATATAAATTATTATATATATTATTTGTGGATTAGAGTATCACACTAGAGTTAGAAATGTAAATTTTGGAGGCACAAGAGTTATGGTGGGAGAAGAACATGATCATGAGGCAAGAGTAGTAGTTGTTTCTCCAACAACTACGGAAATTAATCGAAGTATATCAAATTTAGAAACTAAATCAATAATTCATTAAATAAATATAATATTAAATTTTAAGGACTAATTCAGTGTCTTTAAATTTGATTTCATACATGCACTATGGTATTTTTTTTTTTTAGCAGTTTATGACAGTGTTAGAGTTAGAAATGTGAATTTTGGAGGCACAAGAGTTATGAGAGAAGAACATGATCATGAGGCAAGAGTGATAGTTGTTTCTCCAACTACTACTGAAGTTAATCAAAGTAAATCAATGCAACATAAGGTTAATTTAGATAGAAAAATGAATTTGGAGGAAGATCCTCAAAGTAAATTTCACATTAAAAAAAAACTAAAAATCGAAATAAAAATTTGGATTGAGTTGTTTTTGAAGTGAACTGATTTATAAAATTTGAGAATTAAACTGATTTTATATTAATTTATAAAATTTGAGAACTAAACTGTTTTCAGATTGATTTTTTAAAATTAGAACTAAATCGAATCAATTTGCAGTTTTCAAAAATCAAATCGAATCATTTTAGTTTAAAAAAATCAAATTCAATTGATTTTTAGTTAGA
>JBBPBR010000002.1:22949429-22964904 GCA_037974775.1 Cicer pinnatifidum
ATTAGTAATATTTAGAATTATGTTAAAGATCCGAATCAAATTATTGAACTCTTCATCTTTGCACTCCTTAACTCATATATCACTGTTATTAAATTAACTTTTTATCTCCTAATAATGTTAAATTCTTTAGTCTATAAATTAGTTTGATTTCTAAAAAGAAAAATTGGTTTGATGAATAAATTTCAAAGACAGAGAAAATAAAATAAGATAAAAATTGGCAACTTATTTTTAATAGGGTTAAATTTGTTGAGTTTACCTTTTAAGTTTAGTAATTATAAAAAATGAATTTTTAGCCCAAATGAATAGTAATAATTCTAAGTTGCTAAAGATAGACAGGGATGTTTGCTTTTATGCAAAAAAAAGTAGTAAGTGGCAAAAGAAAATATATTTTTATTTATTTATTTTTAATAAAATATTTATCATTTATTTATTTATAATTTTTTATAATAAATAAATATAAACCAACATTATTAATAAATTAAAGGATAAAGTAGTGAACAACTCCTGCATGATCAAAGATAAATTAGGTGTTACATTTTATGGAAGAAGTTAATTCCTACAACATGGCAAACATATACATTGATAAAGGAAATAGACAAACCATGAAGATAGATGGTATCAACTAAGGTTGGCCCCAATTTGTGGTTTTTATTTGGTTTTTATTTTTGATTTTAATTAATGTTGTAAAGTGATTCTTTTGTTTCATTGATAAAAGAAAATGTTCAAAGTGGTAGGTTGATAAAGACTTGTTGGTTTGTATTAAATTTTGGCATAATCTCAAGGGACCTCTTTTTGTCATTGTTGAATGCATATATCAAAATCTATATCCAAATATGTCCACATTATTTAATGCTTAATTTTAAAAAAAAATGATTCCTATATTTTTTTGGAAAATATATTACCTTACATCAAAATTCATATTGATCAGAAGAACAATTCATTGGGAGAATTTTAAATAATGAAAAGAAAAGTAAAAAGAATGTGAGAAAAATAGAAGAAGAAAGAATAAAAATGTAACTTGAATATTTTGAAGATAAATATTTTGAATTAGATTTTTCAAGTTATAGCCAGACTACTCGTTTTACTTTTTATGTTGATATGTTTTACTTTTCATTAAAAGTGTAGTTTTTGCATGTGGTAGTAGTTAATAAGAATGAGAAGAATAATACTTATATAGAAAAATGGGAAACCAAAATAAAGTGGTTAATAAATATTTAATTTCATTTCAATGTCAACTTTCTTTGAATTTTTAAGGTTTGTCTTATTTTGATGTGTCTTATGAACAAATTAATTTTTAATTTATTTGTTATAGAAAAATGACATCTTATTGATTTTTATACAACTAAAATAGAATTATATACTTTTATTTTATAATTTCTTCATTTGATAACTTTTATTTTTATGTGGCTCTAACTTAGTATTAGCATTCCTCATCAGTATTTGTATTTTGTATATATTACTTGAAGAGGTCCAAGTTTCTAAAATATTAATGGTATTATTTATTTTGTTTAAATACAGTTTTGATCTTTTATTATAATAAATCCAGAATTTGTGTCCTCGTTTTTTTTTTCTTTGTGTAATTTCCCCATGAATTTGACTCTCTTGTATGATATGACACCAATTTAAGTGATGCACAATAATACTATGGCATTTGTGGGAGTCATGTTCTATTTTATTGTTTATTAAATTGTCTAAAACAATTTTATTAATTTTTGAAATTAAAAATATTATTAACTTGTGAAATTAATCAATCCAAAATCCCACATCGCTCAACATGAAAAAAGGTACAAGTATTAATAAATTCAATATCACTAATAATGATACACTTTTGGTGTCATATAAAAACAAATACTTTTGATTCATATATAGATGCTATGTTTTCATTTTCATATTTTCACATTAATTTATCCCTCAAAGGGCTATTGTCGCATGTAGCGAGTCTTAAATGAATTGTTGGAAAATACAGTTTTTTCATTCACAATATAGTATACTCATGAGTTCAAACGTTTTCTCACATCTTACATTATAGCAATGTTTATTTTTATGCAACAAATATATAAAAATGCATTTTTTAGAGATAAGAGGCAAAAAGAAATAAAATATATCCGTCATTCTTTATTTTTGATAAGAAATAAGAATGTATATGTCTTCCAACTCAAGTTACTCAACCACACATTGCTCTTCCGTAAGAGACAGAGGTCACTATCAACCCAAATTCAGTACATGTGCTGGAAATGGTTCCTTTAATGTGTTAATACCAAACCATTTTTTCATACAAATTTTTCGAACTAAAATCAGGAATATCACCACACCAAATGTAACATGTTTAAAAATAATCTTAAAAGATGCCAATTGGTTTGAAAACCAATAATATCTCATAAAGATGTGAGAAACCATGAAAAAGAAAAAATTAATTCCCACCAAATGCATCATTTAGTCCTCAATTTCAAAGAACTATGTTAGGAGAAAAGAAAGATGGGACTACTTAGAATATAATATTTAAAAATGTTTCTTACACCCCTCACTTTACTACTCACAACTCTCTTTAAAAAAAAAAACCAAAAGGCCTTTGCATATTTATAATAATCTTTAACTCCATTTATTCCGTCATCACCATTCTTATTATCTCATAACTCATATCACAAAATCACCATAACCCACTCATCATAACTAATAATCATTAAAAAATCACATCACTCACTCATAACTTACACCCCATCACTTTCCTCTTCACATTGTGATTAAAGTGACTCAAGAAGAGATGTTTATTGTTTTGTTTTTGAGTTTGTAAATTTTTTCAAAATCTAGAGATTTTATGTGAACTCAGTTCACATACGTTGTAACCTTACGTGAACTGAACTCACGAACATTGTAAAATTATAAAAATCTCAAGTAGTATGTGAATTAAGTCCACGTTAACGTACATGATTTAAGATTGCATAATTAATGCATTTTGATACTCATAGGTGGTACGAGAACTCAATTCACGTAAGTTTACGTGAAATGAGTTCACGTACGTTTACATGAATTAAAATCAAATAAATGTACATGAACTGAATTCACATAAACGTACGTGAACCCAGTTCACGTAGGCATACTTGATTTGAGTTCACGTATCAGAATTATATAGTCCTAAATTTTTTATGTTCCCTTTTGGATGTAGATAAATGGACCAAGGTGGATACAACAGTGACCAAATGTATGAAGGTTTTGAACATGATTTTGAGGATATGGATGATGATTTGGAATGTGATTTCGATGAAATATATGATTTTGGAACTTGATTTTGATGCAATGAATGATGGTGTTGAATATGAAATTGAAGATGCTATGAACAACGAAGGTGAACCTGTTATGGTTGATTTGACTAATGTGTTTAGCATTGTTATGATGTTTGATACGTGAGATGATTTATTGAAATGGGCTAGAAATTTTGGAAGGAAAAATGGAATTATCGTTGTCATTTGTAGATCTGAAACTGCGACAACACGACCAAGAATAAAGACAAAATTAATTCTTAGATGTGAAATAAGCGGTAAATATAGACATTGGAAGAATTCTAAACCTACGAGGATGAAGTTAGCTATCTTTGAAGGAATTTGTAGTAGCTATTATATTTTTAATGATTATGTACATGACCAGTGTTTAATTCCTCACAAGGAAAGATTTATTGAGGCGTGGACAAATAGAGTTATGCACTTTGGGAACACCACAACACAAAGAGTTGAGTCGGCACTTTGGAGTTTGAAAAGGATATTACAAGACAATATTGGTGATATATGCAACATTTGAGAAACCATCAATAGCATAATTGTATAAGAATAGAGTGAGATAATCACATCATTTGAAAAGAGTATAATTCAAAAGGTCAATCGACATTGTAACAGATTGTACGTCAATTTGCATGGTGTTGTGTCTAAAAATGCAATAGATCACATTGCAGCAAAGTTTGATCGCGTGAAGTATGTACGTATAGATAAGTCTAAATGTCATTCCACGATTATGACAACACATGGTCTACCTTGTGCATGAAAAATAGCCAGGTATAGTATCATCCCACTATTAAGACAAAATCTCAATTTAAATGTTTTGATGATAATTAAACAAAAGATTAATTGAAGATTATTAATTATGATTCTAAATATTTTGATATTTAATATGTGCATTTGAGTGTGTTAAAACAAGATAGGTATCAAACATCACAAATCAGATCTCATTAAAATCAAAGAAAGTAGTTCTGGAAAACGAAGATTGATCTTGAAGCAGTTATGAAAAACGAAGATCGATCTTGAACTATTGCTGAGAAACGAAGAATGATCTTCGTTTATAGCATAAACAAGAATATTCAGTTTCCTCGTAAAAGATTGGATCCTAGAAACATTATTCATCTCATATCCTCAAATAGAATTAGCAAGGATCAATCTAAATTATATTTGTTCCAGAATTCGAAGAATCCAAGATATGCTTCATTAAAAGCATAATACAAGATCATTCTTCTTATAAAGCAAGTACAAGTACAAAACTACAAGCTATAAAGTACACTACTGATTGTACCTTTCTAAACCTGCACAAGTGACTGAAAAGCATGCATTCCACTCAAGCAACTAACACAATCACAAAGTACAAGATAGTTCATCCCAAACAAATTCGAAGAACAATCTTGGATCTCAAGAACGATCTTAGATGCAGTTGTGATCACTCTTGCTTTTTGGCAAACTTTATCCAACAACAACTATCTCATGATAGTTGACCCTATTTCAATGGTCATATGAGTTGTCCCAAAGTATCTTGAAGTCTATAAATGTAGCTTCAAGATGAAGAACAATACACAACTTAAATCACAAAGAAAAGCATCAATCATATCAATCTTACTCACGTATCTCAATATTGTTCTTTAAGCTTGCTATTTTCAATCTTTGTGTCGTGAATCAGTAACAACTAAGTTCTATTTACATAATCTATTTCTCAAACAAGAGTTGAGTAAATACTCAGATTCTAAATAGTCTCAAATCCATCACTTTGTAACTCAAGGTTATTTTGTCAACATAATCTTGAGTAATTTGTAAAAAATCCTTTTCATGTTTTGAAAGGTAATTTGTTAAAGCCTTTCTGAAATAGTAAGGTTGAGCTGAAGAAATCCTTTCTAGGTAGAAGGGTAGAAACTGTGTAAAGATCAAGATTGATCTGTGAAAGTAGTGTCATAACCAAGAACAATCTTGCCTTTGAGCACATAGTGGAAAATCTCACTCTTGTGAGGACTGGACGTAACCCGTGTTTGAGTGAACCAGGATACATGCTTGCATAATCTCTTTATCTTTTTCTCTATTTACTTTATGCTAGATAATTAGATTTTAGTTTGATAAAATTGATATTGCTATTTTTTAACAAACCAAGATCGATCTTCATTATCACCAAGATCAATCTTGGATTAAATTCTTAACCTCAAAACATAAATTTTTCTAAAAAGGCAATTATAATTCAAACCCCCTTCCTTATAATTGACATTGTTACTTCACCCACGTTCCATTCCGTTAGACGCTATTCATTAACGGTATGAACGGTAGGTTTTGCAACTAAAGATCTTCATGGATTGGTTCTCTATGAATGATGTATGAATGTGAAATTATGTGAAACCAATCCATGTAATCATTCGAGCAGTATACATGTCCCTGTACAACTGCGCCATCATCCACTACATGCACAGCGTACTGCGTAAACATTATTTCAATTTCATCTAGTGTGGTCGTCTGACCCACTATCTCTAACAATGAGCAAGGAATCGTTTGGACATGACCATATTGACGCAATACCCCAATTTCCATATGAGCATACATATTCGGACCCCAGTGTATCCACCCTCGAAATAAAAAAAAACCTCTTAAAACAATTGCTTCACTCGATGCTCCGCATATGGTGTCCAGCATACCCGATCAACGTGAATCTCGTCAATATCTTTCCTAAATGAAAGAACCAAATCTTTGTTGGGATAAAATGATAACTAAACAAAGGTTAATCAATACTTCTAATTATGATTCTAAGTGTTTTTGTATTTAACACGTGTATTTGAGTGTATTAATCAAAATCAAGTACCTTGCATTACAAAACAGATCATGTTAAAATAAAGAAAGCTAATTTAGAGAAATAAAGAACATTCCTGCTTTCAGCAAGAATATTCTTGCTTTATAGTTGATCTTATCCTTTCACTTAGTCATGACAGCTAGACCATCTCCAACGGCTAAATGAGTTGTCATAAGCCTTCTTGAAGCCTATAAATAAAGCCTCAAGATGATGAACAAATCAGAGTTTCAAAAGCAAAGCAATACATCACTCATTCAATCATACTCGAATCTTCTTGAGTTTCTCAATCATTTGCAGCTCTGTTTTTAGATTGATAATAGAATTCGTTTCTACTGAGTTCTAAAATCTAGAATTTATTCTCAAACACGAGTTGAGCATACTCCGATTCTAATTATCTCAAAATCATTACTTTGTAACTCATGACTATATTGTTGACATAAAATGAGTAGTTTGTAAAAATCCTTTTATGTTTAAAAGGTAGCTTGTAAAAATACTTTCTGAAAGAGTGTAAGGTAACCTATGGAAATCCTTTCTAGGTAGAAAGGTAGTACTTTGTAACATATCAAGATTTAAAATCTATTTGAAAACCAAGAATCATCTTGCTTTGAGCACTTAGTGGAAATTCTCACAATTATGAGGACATCACGTAACGCGTGTTGGGTGAACTAGAATATATCTCCGATATCTATTTACTTTTCATCTTCTAATCACCTTTTTATATAGATAAGTTAATATTGTTGTTTTTCACTAACCAAGAGTGTTCTTCGTTTGTAATCAAGATCAATCTTGATTTAAACATTTTAGTTTTTAACAAAAAAAAAATTCAAAAGGGGCAATTATAATTCAATCATTTTCCTTATAATTGACATTGTTACTTCAACCCTTATCCCTTTTTGGCTTTCACATGATCAACAAATGTCCTAAGGACATACCTGTCAACCAGACCACCTGGATATTCATCATAATGTTGAGGTTCATCTATGTCCTCTTGTTGGGCTTCATACTCTACCTCTTGTGCCTCATCTTGTTGGGCCTCTTGTGCTTGTTGTTGCCGTAATCGCCGCTGTTCCCGTCCAGATCTGTTGACATGCTTACCACACTGAGCCTGTGCGGAAGTGGTTGGTCGAATACGATGAACCTCCTCATTAGAAATATCCTCATTTTTGGGTTTCTTAACACTATGTTCACGAACAATTATGAGTTTGGAACAACTTCATAAACGTAAAAAAAACAACAACAACAACAACACCATGAAGATGATGAAACAGAAACAAAAACAAAATTGTACAAAAATAGAAACAACAACATTGTAAAAAAAAAACCAACAACAACAACAACAACATTGATCCTTACTTGATTGAAGATGTTGAAGATGATGAAGGTGATTGAAGATGATAAAGGTGATTGAAGATGATGAATGTGATTGAAGAAGATTGAAGAAGATTGAAGACAATGAATGAAATAGAGAGGTTAAGTTAATGAAGATCAAGATTGAAATAGAGAGGAAAAGGTATTTTGAGTTTTTTTTGTTTTCAAAAATAATTAAGGGGTGTGGATAGTAAAATAGTGGGTGTAGGTAGCAAAATTGTATAATATTTTATTAGTATCATTTAATAAAATTTTATATTAATTATTCGTAACGTCTAATCTAATTTACAAATGTCAGTTAGATTGAATATAGTATTTTGGGTTCGAATATAAAATTTTGCAGTTCTGCATAAATTTTTATTTATTTATAATTTCATCTAAATAAAAAAAGTTATATTAATTCAAAATGCCAATCTTACAATTTATAGTCAATATAATTTTATTCAACACACCGATATGTAGATATATTAAAAATATAAGTGATATTATTCCTATATTTTTAATATAAAGTATATTGTAGTGAAATTACAAAGCCAAAAAGGTCATAGTTGTTTTTTTTTAATAATGAAAATAAGTCGTAGTTATTAAGTATTTATAAATATGGTAGTCTTCATTATGAATTAATAATAATATAAAATATGTTTTTACTACTTCTAGTTTTGATGGTGTGAATGATTTCTTACTTGTTCACTTATACAATTCATATTCATTAAATAAAACTCAAGTGCAATCATTAATAGATCATCATTTATAAAACTTGACAATTTATTTTATAAGATTTGTTTTCATTAAAACATTCATCAAAAGGTTTTTACCTCAACAATATGGATTGTAAATCACCCGCCACTAGGGCAACCACAAGAACAAATCATTCCAGATCAAATTTTTGTAAATCACACAAACATCAAATTTACATTATCATGGATGTTCATAGTTATAACTCAATAACTTCAACACATCAAATATGTACGTGAACAAATATCTCAAAATTACCCCTTTTTATTTTAATAATCCATAGGATTCGAATTTGACTATGTTTTACTGATAACAATTAAAACTCATATCACCAAGAACACAATAACAAAATAATTTTCATTCATTTCACTATAAAGTTTTTAGCGTTCTAAAAATGGACTATTCGTTAATGCATTCAATAATCAATTTTTTCATATCATTAAAATAAAAATATAAAGTTTTCATCAATTTCCTCAAGACACATATATTGTCCATAAAATTCAAGTTTTTAAATTTAAAATACTGAAAAGTCAAGACTTAAAATCAAATACATCATAGTAAACATATTATGAATCATAACTTTATAAAAATTATAATTTCATAATTAAATACTCTAAAACACGTAAAGTACTAAACATTTCCACTATAAACTTATTTATCATGGCATAATAATAAAAATATAACTCTAAAATTAATTTATCAAGATAGAGGTATTACAAAAAAAAAAAATCAAAGCATTATATTTATTTCTTTATGATGAAAATAAAATCAGTCTTTTTCTTTTAAGACATCCAGACATCATATCAATATCTTACGATTCGCTAATTTAATATCTAGCCTAACTCTGCATGGGGAAAAGCCCTTACCTCGAGTGCTTTCCTTCCAAGTGACACTATATCATCCTCGAAAATTTCAACAAGATGAAGGAACAAAAGTTTAGAACCTCGATCCAAATGTGAGGGAATATGAGGATGGTTGTTTGAGTGACTTAGAAAATATTTGAGATAAATGTAATGTTGGTAATGACGTGTCTTACGAAGGAGAGGTGTCTGTGACTAATAAAGGAGGTGTGTAATTGATCAGAGAGAAGGAATAATTCTCTTCATTGAGTTTAATTGCCCCACATAAATTCGGAATTCAATTGGAATAATGTCATTCAATGACCAATCGTTAAGAATTAATTGACATTCATGTACTTATTATTGTTACATTTGAATGGACACAAGAGTAGTGTGGGTGATTCAATTTTGACTTGGTCAAAATTGACTTGATCATTGTTCACTCTAAGACGGATATTTTTACGAATTTTAATTAGTTAATAAAAAAATCCCAATAATTAATTAATTAATATAAAATTACTTCATCAAATAATCAAACATCTAAGGAATAATTATTCTATTATCGTCACACTAAAAGAATAAAAAAGAATAAACAAAACTAAGAGTTTTAATTTAATTAATTAAAATAAGGGTGTTACAATAATGGACCGTTGAACCATTCTATTAAGCTTAATGAGGTATTTTTTTTATTAAGTTATTTAACAATTTAATTGTTGTCTCATTATACAGATAACACATTGTTGAGAAGACTCTAAATTCTATACAGCAATGAGGTTAGTGCATCACTTATGTTTATTATCTCAAGTGCAATCTCTTTCAAATGCTAAAGGTAACGCCGCTCATGATTTCTCTTGAAATATACATATTTTTTATAATTTGTGTATTACTCTAAATTTTATAATAAATATTTTCTTAATGAAATAGGATTTTTGATAATTAATTTGATGTTAAAACTATTTTAGAATATACGTAGATGAACTTTGTGACTAAATTTTGTTATATGAGTGTTTTATATGATACACTAATTTTGTATATATTTGACTAAATAAGTGATGTAAATAATAAATATTATATATTATGATTTTATATATTTTTGTATAAATAATAGTATTTTAGTGTAAATATTTTAAAGAATAAAATTTTAGGCGATTCTACTAGTATATGTGCATTCGTAGTTAATGTGAAATTTTCTTGTATGTTTGACTGATTTTAAGTGTGCACATAATTTATATTTAATTATTTATAAATATATCTTATTTTATTTATTTATTTTACAAATAATTATCTCAATATATTAGTAATTTTAATATTAATTTTTTATTTTATTTTTATATATTTGCTATAGTATAAGGATTTTATATATCTTTATTTTAATTTGGTTAGTAATATAAATTGTTGATGTTATATTTATTTATTTCATCATTTCGACTATTCTATAAAGATGATGTATTTTTATGGAATTATTTTGAAAATGTTATAGTAATAGTAATAAGTATCTATGTTAAGGATAAATATTAAATTTCGAGAGTTTTGTTTAATATTAAATTTATCATTTCGAGAGTTTTGTTTAATATTAAATTTATCTACGTTAAGGATAAATATTATTATGTTAAAATAAGTATTTTTGAGAAAAGTTTCTAGAAAAGTAAAATAAATTAGTTATTTATTAAGGGATTTTAGAAATACTAGAAAATAAATTTTGGATGAGACGACTGTTTACCCCCAATTTTCTACTTCTGCATATTAATTTGGGCTATTATTGTTTGGAATTTTCCTTCCTACACTTACGAGTTACTCATTACACCCATATTTATGTTTTATACTGGACTGTCTGTGTTGGGCCTTACAGTTTTACTCTTGTACCTGTACATTTGCTATCTGCACCCCTCCTTCTGCAATTAAAAAAATAAAAAACAAAAATTTGACTAATGGTAGTCAAATCGCAACAAACCATTTTTCTCTCAAATTTACTTTCGCCAACTCCTTGCTATTTTGAAACGATCTCAACCTCTATCCCACAAAATCGGAGATTGAATCCATTTTTGGCATCAATTTTATCGATTGTGACTCCATTTAATCATAAACAGTTGTATTTCTTTCCTTATGTGAGCTATTTTTGGCCGATTCCGATCACCATGTTTGTCTTCTCAAAAATCTGGCATCATTTTTGGATTTCGCTCATTGAAACCTTCAAGAAGCACTACTTATTTGTATTTTTCGCTGAAGTTGAACCCTTCTGGCACTTCGACGAGTCAATGAGACTTTTCTTTGCAATGTTTTCTCGCCGTTTAGACTCCACTTTTGTTCCTAAAATTATTATTAATTATTTAATATTTATTTTTATGCTCCGCATAATTTATCAGTTACGTCTCAATGATTTTGTGATCTCGCCGTTATTCAGAGTCACTCGCTATACATTGTCGATCTGCAGTTGCTATTGAAATTTTCCATTGATTTATGTGTTTGAGAAAGAATTTAAAGAAGGTAAGGGATGAGAGAGAGTTTGAATTCATGAGTATAATATATTGTGAGATGAACAAGAAAATCGTATTTTTTAGCGATTCATTTGGGCTCGCTACATATGGCAGAATCCCTTTGAGCGATAAATTAATTAATTTACAAATATGGAAATCATGAGATTAAAATATAGAATAGAAATATTTGTAAGGTGTTGATTGATTTAATTTATTTAAATGTGTAGTATTTAATATTATTGTGATAATGGGTGTCAAACGAATTTTATGTATATGTTTGATTAGATGAATTAATGTGATGTGATAATAAAAGATGAATGCATTGTGATAATTCTATATGTAAGTATGGAAGTACGCCTAAGAGGGGGGGGGGGGGATGAATTAGGTGTTAGTAAATTTTCGTGTTTTAGTGATATGGTAGTTGAATTTTCTGAGTTTAATAAAGTGTCTACTAGTAATAAAGTGCAGTAAATAAATGAACACTTAAGATTTATCCTAGTTCCTCTTATAACAAAGGATACGTCCAGTCCTCTTGCACACCACAAGAGATTGATCCACTAATTGTCAGAAAATGTACAACTCCCACCTTGGGATTCTTGCTACAAACTTCTAACAATACTTCTAAGATAGCACACCACTATCTTAGATTAAGCTATCTTTTAGAAAGTCCTACTTTCTCTTACCTCTTACAAGTGATACAATATGATTTGAATAAGAATAAGGTGAGGTATATTGATAAACAATCCATAACAATTCAAGTACTTGAGAACCTTTCTGAATGATATGAAAATGAAATGCAAGTACTTTGTAAAAGATCAAAATTTTGTTCAAAGTTGTTCAAGGTATTGATTCAAGGATTGTTTTTCTTTGATCTGAAGTTATGGGGTATTTATACTCCATAAACATCTCTTCAGATTCGTGGCCATTGATCCAAGAGGTTTGATGAAAAAATACAATGTTCTAGAGCCATTCCAGATCTGAAAAATTGTATTGTTTCCAGTTGTATTCGAATACAGGATTTGTGTATTTGAATACAACTCTATGTAACGTTCAAAAATATTCAAAAATTACACCTTGTATTCGAATACACATTGGTGTAGTCGAATACAGATTAGTGAAAATTTGCCACTGACTTACTTTGTGTTCGACTACAGAAGGTTGTAGTCGAATACACATATAAGGATTTTGGCCACTGACTTGAAGTGTATTCGACTACACATAGTCTAGTCAAATACAACTTTGAGATTTTTGTTTCTGACTTGCATTATATTCGAATACAAGATGCTGAATTCGAATACACTAATGTATTTTGTCAAAAATATGATTTTTAAGACTTTGTTAATGTTGTTTTGACTTTTGAAAATACTTTAAATGCATATGTAAATATGACTTGTTCTCATGTAATTGAAATATTGGTTTGTATCATATACCTTTGCATTTTATCATCTAATGTTTGGATTTGAAGCTTATTAACGAAGATATTTGATCTTCTTTTTGATCTTGTTGCATTGACCATAATTGGTAATCTTTGTCTTCATTAAAAACATGTAGTTTACACTATATGATGATGTATGATTGATGATAGCGATGTTATAAAATTGTTATGAGTTTATATGATAATATATGATTAATGATAGCGATGTTGTGAATTTGTGATGAAAATATTGTAGTAACCCCATATTTGGTGATATTGTTGTGATTCCAATTTGTGTTTGAGATGAAGGTTTTAACGGAGTATCATAGGCCGACAGGGGAGGAAATAATGTTGAGAATTTGTGAAGTGCATATTATTTTGTCATCATATAGGTAGGGCATGACAATCCTAGTGATTCTGGGGAAGTACAACTGAATGAGTCTGATCGTTGTGGTCTATTGTTGAGCCTTAAGATAAGATTGTTAGACCTTGGAGGTATTCGGATGGGAAATTCCTAGGTGACTTGGAGATACCACTTCAAATGTTGAGAGCTATCATGCAACATACGTTTACCTCGACTATCACGTATATGTGTCACAGGTTGAGTTGAGGGGATTTATGAGGACATGGCCAATTTGACTTATGCGTCCACCAGGATGTTGGCATAGTATCAAGCCTTCTAACCAAGTACTTTAGAGTTAGAATGGTACCACATTTTGAAGTATGGTCTAAGCTCATGCATAACATTGGTTTTTCTTGTGATTTTTTTGTTATGATTAATAAGTATCGTGTGCGATAATGATTTCTTTTAGACGATTTGATGTTATAGTGAAATGTATTGATTTTCCTTGAGCATTTTTGACTTTATAATGTGATGTTTTTCTTGAAGAATGTTTGTGTAATGGTATGGTTAATTTATGATTAATTGCGTGTTGTTCTTACTTATATTATACTATCAACATGATTTCGAAACTCACCTCTTTCGTTTTTTGTGTTTGACTAGTTTGGCCATGCATTTGCAAAATCACAGTTATTATAATTTGTGACAAACTCTGCTCTGATAGAATTTGGGAGAAACTCTGCTCTGTTAGGTGATACCAGGAATTTGGGAGAAATTTGGGAGAAACTCTGCTCTGATAGGTGATACCAGGAATTAAGAGTTGTAATTTGTGTTGTACTTTTACTGATTCAATTAGAAACGAGTTTTTTTTGTATGAAAACCGTTTAAGTACTAGTAAGTTTTTGGAATTAAATTAAAAAATTATAGTTAAGTCAAGTTTATTGAGATTGCTCTATTTTAATTTAGGAATAAAGTTGAATTTTTACATGGGGATTTAGAAGAAGGTGATATCCTAAATTAGTTAAGAAAGTTTTTATTTCCTTGGAAACAAATTTTCTTATCCAATGCGAGTTTTCCTTAAAAAAAAACTGTAGTATAATTATATATGTTATTTTGAGATTTAGGATGTCACATTAGTGATATCTGAGCAGGTTTGTCCAGGCCGAATGGGTCAAATGTTAGTTTTGTATGAGTCAGTGTCAGTCGTGCCAGCTGCGTTGCGTGGGTATGTTATTTATTTTCACTATGATTTTTTTTTTCCGTTGTATTATTGCCTTATGGGTTATCTGCTTTTGTGTAATTATGTATGATTTGTGAAGTAGTTATTTAATTATTTTAACTATTTGTTGTTTGCTTACTCTAATTGTGTGGTGAATTATGAGTTCCTACGTAAGTGACTAAATAAACAGTGAAATTAATTGTAAAGATTTGAGTTAATTTTTAATTGTTTCCTTGATTTCCTTAATTACTTATTGAGTTGACTTGTGGTATGTGCGTGTAACTATGAATTTCAGCTCTCTTGTTTCATGTGAATAGTTGAAAATAATTTTTTTTTGTTAACTTGCTATATGTTTGAAATTATTAATTTAATTGAACTAATACTAAGTATCGTTTAATTGATCTTGCTTTTAGGTTGTAACATAATTATTAAAGTTTTGATCTTGCTAATGAAGTCAAGTTAGAAAGTTAGTAGTAGTTTTGAAATATTAGGAAATTCAAATTATTAATAATGATAATTCTTGAATATTAGAGGTTGGAAAAACTTAGAAGTTAAAAAAATGACATTTTGAATGAGTTAAAGTTGACTTATTTTGTAAAATGAAAATAATTTTTGTTTGAATTACTTTTGATCATTTTAAAGAAATTAAATTGAGTTGAATTTTATTGATTTATAACATAACAATAATTATATACTATTGATTTTATTTAATACTTAAAATAGCTGAAAATTTACACCATATTTTGCTTTGTGTTGTTTTAAAGAAAAACAAAAAGATTTGTTGTTATGTTGGTTTAGAGAGGACTAATGTGAATATTGAATATTGAGTGTGTTGGGATATTTGTTTGAAATGATTGATTTACAGATTCTGATATTATGAACTCATTAGAGTTTAACTTGATGTTAGAGTTTTAAATTTTAAGAACTCATTAGTGATTTATAACGGTACTAATAGAAAGAAAGAAAAAAGAGATAGTGAAACTCTTTTAGAAAAGTTTTCTAATTTTT
>JBBPBR010000002.1:22965272-22975862 GCA_037974775.1 Cicer pinnatifidum
AATTTTTTTTTTTTTTTATAAAATTGCGTTTTTTTAGTAGAGACCAAATTTTTAATATTAGAACAAGTCTATAAAATCTTTAAAACTACTTATGTGTTATGCCTTAGATCAATTTTGTGGCCTATTGATTAGTTGATGTGATAAGAAGTTGTTATTTGAAGATTTGTCAATTAGTGTAATTCATTATCATAACGAAGAATATCATATGCTTTGTGTCATGTGCACTACTTTAATGTATATAAATATATGATTTTGTTTTTTTGTAGGTTTTGAGAAAATAAGAAAATAAATTGTGAACTATGTTAGAAGTGTTAATTAATTGGAAAATTCTCTATCTATCTATATATATATAGTTTAAACTTTCTTTCAAAATAGAAATTGAAAAATAATTTTTTTATAGTGATTAATTATTTAGAAATATATTTTTGATTATTAAAATACGAGTAAAATTTTGCACTAAATGATTAGTGATAACTTTTATAATAATTGAAGTATAGAAATAGAATGCCGTATAACCTTGAAAGTGGTTTATGCACTATCTGATTCAATTTGGTTTGATAACGTGTTGTATCTTCTAGTAGATAATTATTTATCTATTTTTCTACTTGGTAATTAAGTATTAGCTTTAGTTTATTGTAACTTTTAAATGATGGGGATTAATACAAAAGAATATTTAATCTTGATCGATTTGGAGCAATTAAACTTCTATGAGAATATGTTACATGGTTAGAATCATCATTTGAGTTATAACATGAACGTAAAATCTTGTTGCTAATTTTTGAATTAGTTATGTGATTGTGTATATGATTATGTGAATATAAACGTGTTTGTGTTTCAAGTGTTCTAAGTGTTTGGAATTAGTGTATAGTGTTTGTAGTAGTTGTATGTGTTTAAAAGTGAAATAATTATATATTTCTATATTTTGATTAATGATTTACATTAATATAAGTGTCATTTTTTGTGTTGTTGTAATAAGTTATAAATTATAAATAAATTATAAATAAATTATTGAGAATGTGTAATTAAGTGGAGTTTGTAGAAATTGTGGCGTCGCCTTCGCACTCTTGAACCAAGTTAAAGATACTTTAATTACCCATGTTTGAATTTGAATGACTACAATTATAGTTGTTTTAACTAATTGACTCCATGAGTAGGAGGGACTAGCTACTCCAATGACTCATCGTCGATAAAAGAAGTAAAAATAACTCATTATTTTGTTATAAGTACCTTTTAATTTTATTCGTTAAATAGTTAAAAATAACATGTTCATTGCATATGTCAATTGAATGAATTTAATTATTAAATATATGTTATTGTGAAAGAGTATCTCTATCATTGACTTTTTTTCTTTCTCCTTGATTATGTATAAATTATATTTTTATAGAGTAATTGATTTTAAATTTATTATAATGTTATTAAGTTGTTAGATGTGTTTAATATTTTTAAAATTGCTCTCTTTGTCAGACTTAAGTTAAATTTGTTGAATGTTTAGTGATAGGATTTAAACTTTATTTTATAGAGTGAAACTAGTAATATTTTGTTTGAAAGAAACAGTTAACATTGACAATGTACTCGGAATGTGTATCATTTAAGCCAACTAAATAAACTAAGTTGTTATTAACTAAATCTATACGATAGGTTTTATATGTAAGATATAGTGAGTAACTCTACGACATTTTATTTCATAATTGGGTGATAAATGTGATATGTGTTTAATTGATTTATTATGTCATGTTAGCCGATCATGCTAAGTTAATTGATTATTGACATATTGTGCTTAAATGACTAGTGAATGTCTTATGTATGTTTATTATATTTTTGGATACTAAGTTTGAATCTTTGAGGGTATTTAGTTATATATTAGTTCGCTTGTTATTCGCCACAAATTTCGAGGACGAAATTTTTCTTTAACAAGGGGAGAATTATAACACCGCAAATTTTAAAATAAATATTTTCTTACTGAATAGGATTTTCGATAATTAATTTGATGTTAAAACTATTTTAGAATATATGTGGATAAACCTTGTGACTAACTTTTGTTATATGGGTGTTTTCTATGATACGTTAATTTTGTATATATTTGACTAAATAAATTATATGAATAAAAAATATTATATTTTATTATTTAATATATTTTTCTATAAATAATAGTATTTTAGTCTAAATATTTTAAAGAATAAGATTTTAGGCGATTCTACATGTATATGTGCGTTCGCAGTTAATGTGATATTTTCTTATATGTTTGACTGATTTTAAGTGTGCACATAATTGATATTTAATTATTTATAAGTATATATTATTTTAATTATTTATTTTATAAATAATTATCTTGATATATTAGTAATTTTAATATTGATGTTCGTTATTTTTATATAGTTGCTATAGTATAAGGATTTTATACATATTTTTATTTGATTTCGTATGTAATATAAATTGTTGATGTTATATCTATTTATTTTATCATTTCGACTATTCTATAAAGATGATGTATTTTTATGTGATTATTTTGAAAAATGTTATAGTAATAATCATAGTTATTATTTTGAATATGAGAATTTTGGTTAAAATTAGATTTATCTATGTTAAGGATAAATAATATTATGTTAAAATAAGTATTTTGGAGAAAAGTTTCTAGAAAAGTAAAATAAATTATTTATTTATTAATGGTTTTTATAAATACTAGAAAATAAATTTTAGAACAGACGACTGTTTACACCTCTATTTTCTACTTCTGCATATTAATTTGGGTTATTACTAGTCGGACTTTTTCTTCCTACACCTGCGAGTTACTCGTTAGACCCCTATTTCTGCCTCAGACTTGACTACCTTTGTTGGGCCTTACATTTTTACTCTTGTACATGTACAAATGCTATCTGCACCCCTCCTTCTGCAATTAAAAAACTAAAAAATGAAAATCAGACTAATGACAGCCAAATCGCAGCAAACCCTTTTTCTATCAAATTAACAGTCACCATATCCTTGTCATTTTGAAATGATCTCAACTGTCACACACAAAATCGACCACAAAATCCATTTTTGGAATCAATTTTATCGATTGTGACTCCGTTCAATCAGAAATAGATGTGTTTCTTTCCTTGAGCGAGCTATTTTGGCCGATTCCGATCACCATGTTTTTCGTCTCATGAAACTGACATCCTTTTTGGATTCGAGTCGTCGAAACATTCAAGAAGCACTACTCATTTGTATTTTTCGGCGAAGTTGACGTCAGATCATTCCGACGCTCCGATGAGTTGGCGAAACTCTTTCTGTAATTTTTTTTCGTCGTTTTGACTCCTTTTTTGTTCTTAAAATTATTATTAATTATTTAACAATTATTTTTATGTTCCGCAGAATTTATCTATTATGTCTCAATGAATTTGTGAACTCGCCGTTATTCGGATTCACTCGTTATACATTGTCGACATGTAGTTGTTGTTTAAATTTTTCATTGATTTCAATATTTGAGAAAACACTTAAATAAGTTAAGGAGTGAGAGAATATTTGAATTCATGAGTATAATATATTGTGAGATGAACGAGAAAACCGTATTTCCCAACGATTTATCCAAGACTCGATACGTATAGCAGTAGCCCTTTAAGCAATAAATTAATTAGTGAAGAAATATGGAAATTGTGAAATTAAATATATAATAGAAGTATTTGTAAGACGTTGATTGATTTAATTTCTTTAAATGTGTGGTTTTTGATATTATTGATTAAATGAGTTTATGTGATGTGATAATAAAATATGGATGAATTGTGATAATTCAATGTGATGATGTATGATTGATGACAGTGATGCTATAAAATTGTGATGAGTTTATGTGATGATATATGATTAATGATAGTGATGTTGTGAATTTGTAATGAGAATATTGAAGTAACCCCATATTTGGTGAAATAGTTGTGATTCTAATTTGTGTTTGAGATAACGGTCTTAATGAAGTATCATAGGCCAATGGGGGAAAAAAATAAATATTAATAATTCGTGAAGTGAAGATTATTTTGCCATCATATAGGTAGGGCCTGACAAACCTAGTGATTATAGGGAAGTACAACTGAATGAGCTTGATCGTGACGGTCTGTTGTTGAGCCTTAAGGAAAGATTGGTAAACCTAGGAGTTATTCGGATGGGAAATTCTTAGGCGACTTGGAGGTATCACTCCAAATATCGGAGCTACCATGCAACACACGTTTACCTCAATTGTCGAGTATATGTGTCTCGGGTTGAGTTGATGGGATTTATAAGGACAAGGTCAATTTGAATTTTTCTTCCACCGTGATGGTGGCATAATATCAAGACTCCTAACCAAGTATTTCAAAGTTAGAATGATACTACATTGTGAAGTAGAGTCTAAGCTCATGTATAACATTGCATTTTCTTGTGATTGTTTTGTTATGATTAATAGGTATCGTGTGCGATAATGATTTCTCTTAGATGACTTGATTTTATAGTGAAATGTATTGATTTTCCTTGAGTATTTTTAACTTTATAATGTGATGTTTTTCCTTGAAGAATGTTTGTTAATGATACGGTTTATTTATGATTAAATGCGTGTTCTTCTTACTTATATTATACCATCAATATGATTTTGAAAGTCATCTCCTTCGTTGTTTGTGTTTGACTAGTTTGGCCCTGCGTGTGTGAAATTGCAGTTATTATAGATTAATGAGTCTTGAAGTCTAAATTTGGGAGAAACTCTACTCTGATAGGTCATATCGGGAATTAAGAGTTGTAATTTGTATTGTACTTTTACTTATTCAATTAGAAATGATTTTTTTTTTGTATGAAATCCTTATAAGTACTAGTAGTTTTTGGAATTAAATGAAGAAATTATAGTTAAGTCAAGTTCAATGAGATTGCTCTGTTTTAATTTATGAATAACGTTGAATACATAATTTTAGTTAGTGTTAAAATTCCAACAAATTAATGAATAATGTTAATTAATATATTTTTAAGGTGTTTGTTTTCAGCGGCGAAAATTTGATTTTAGGGTTAAATAAGATTTTAGGGTTAAATAAGATTTTAATTCCTATAAAAAAATTAATTTTGTTTGTAGTCTCGATAAAAATCATATTTTTTTATCTCTACAAAATTATCATGCCTGCAATTTTAGTCTCTATTGAAATTTGAATATATTTTTTTTGAATGGTTGTTTTTTTTTTTTTTTTGCACACATATTTATGGCATTATAAAAAATTCATCCACAAAAATTGATATCAAAATTTGATTTATAAGTCCATATTTTTATTACTTTTATCTTGAGTTTTCCTTGTGTTATTACTGGTTTTTCAACCAACCATGTTGATGTTGAGGTGGTGGAGAGTAGTGTTGGACTATGATGGTTGACAAGGTGTTATAGATATCTTGAGAGTCATTGTCGGATAGATGCTTGGAATATGTTAGGTAACCTTGCACATGTTTATAATTTACCTTGGTGTATAATTGGGGATTTTAATGACATCTGGTCTTCAGAAGACAAAAAGAACATAGTGGATCGAGCGCAATGGTTAATAAATGGCTTTTGACAAGCAGTTTCTGACTCTGAGTTAACTGATGTGTATATGGATGGTTACCCTTTTATGTGGTTTAAGAGTTTGGAAACTGTACGAGCTGTGGAGGAACAATTGGGTCTTGCTTTGGCTAATTCTTTGTGGCAGGAAATTTTCCCCAATGCAAATCTTGAAAATCTAGTAGCTTTGGTTTCAAATTTTTATCTTTTGTTATTGTGACACGTGGGAAGAAGACCAATAAGTTTGATGATTTTGTTCGATCACAGTGGTTTTTAACTTGTATCTGGATCTTTTTGCTAAACTAGAAACTTGTGCTAATGATATGGCAGCTAGGGATAGAACTAACTGTTATAAGCTTCTTCAAGAAATCCCACAATGATGGAAAACATTAGAAAGAGAATGTCAGTTGGGTAGCAACACAAATTCAGCAATGTTTACTTTTTTTAGGAAACAAATGACTACACAACTAGTTAGGAAAGACACATTTTAGCGACAACATGCTAAATTATTATGGTTGAAGGAAGGGGACCTAAATACTAAGTTTTTCACGTGTTTGCCACATCTAGACACAAGGTAAATCATATTATTTTTTGAGGAAGCAAATGACTACACAACTAGTTAGGAAAGACACTTTTTGGCGACAACAAGCTAAATTATTATGGTTGACGGAAGGGGACCTAAATAATTAAAAAAAAATCACGTGGTTGCCACATCTAGACGCAAGGTAAATCATATTATTTTTCTTGAGGTGATAATGAGAATCGGCTCACCGAAAATGGTGAGTTATATTGTGTTGCTAGAGATTATTTTACTACTCTTTATTAACGCACACAAAGTGTTCATGCTCCTACTTTGAATGCTCTTTCATGTGTTATAGATGCGAAAGATAATGATAAGATGCTTGCTCTATGTCTAATAGAACAACTGCAAGAAGCTATTTTTCTATGGAGGCATATAAGTGTCCGAGCCTGATGGTTTGAACCTAGCATTTTATCATCATTATTTATCTTTGTGTGGATGTGAAATTTTTCAACAATGTTCTAGCTAGCTTATGACAATTGTATTTCCTAGTACACTAAGTATTTCCAATACAACTCAGATCTCGAAAGGTGATGAACAAAAGACCATGAAAGATTGGCGACCTACAGCTCTTTGTAATGTGATTTATAAGACTGTCACAAATGTTCTTGAAAACAAATTAAAAACATCTTATGTATAAATGTGTATCTGATAACCAATCAGCTTTTGTGTCAAATAGGTCCATACTTTACAATCCAATGTCAGCACTTGAAATTGTTCATCACATGATAACCAAGACCCGTGGTAGACTTGGTGACGTCACATTGAAACTGGATACCCACAAAGTTTGCGACCGCTTTGATTGGGGTTGTCTTCGAGAGGTATTGACTGCTTTGGGTTTTTCAAATTAGTGGGTGAATTGGATTGTGCTTTGTGTTGAGTCAGTAGAATACAATGTCATAATGAATAATGAGTGTGTTGGTCCTATTATCCCAAGAAGATGTCTTTGATATGGTGATCCATTATCTTCGTATCTATTCATTTGATGTGCTAAAAGGCTATCAACGTTAAAAGAAAGACGAAAAATGTGGTGACCTCCATGGAGTCAAAGTGTGTCGAAATGCCCAAGTTATTTCACACCTTCTATTTTCAGATGATTGCTTTTTGTTCTTTATAGAATCTATTAGAGAAGTAGAGACTATGAAATGATGTTTTGTAGAAAAAATGTGAATGAAGACTTGAATGGTATGATTACGAACCTTTTAGGTGTGTTCTTGGTATTAGGGAATGGAAAATACTTTGGACAATCCTCGATATTTGGTAGAAGTAAACATATTCTTTCAAATTCATTAAGGACGGAGTTTGGCGGAAAATCAACTCATAGAGTAGTAAACGTCTCTCCTAGGCAGGTCGAGAAGTCCGAAATAAATATGCCTCTAAGCTATTATGTCTTATGTAATGAGCATATTCATGCTTCCCCCTGCTTTAGGGGGTGATTTTGAAACAAGTGATGAATTCATTTTGGTTGGGAAAAAATAGAGGACATGATAGAAGTGTCAATTGGCTAAAGTGGGACTAGCTTGCAATACATAAACGCGATTATAGCATGTGGCAGTGAAATTTTTCATGTATGTTGCGCCTAGCTTATGACTAGTGTATTTCATAGTACAGTAAATATTGCCAATATAGCTCTCATCTCGAAAGATAATGAACAGAAGACCATAAATGATTGGTGGCCTATAGCTCTTTGTAATGTGATTTATAAGATTGTGGCAAAGGTTCTTGCAACAGATTAAAACATGTTATGCATAAATGTGTAATTGATCACCAATCAACTTTAATACCAAATAGGTTCATATTTGACATTGCAATGTAAGCACATGAAATTGTTCATCACATGAAAACCAAGACCCACGGTAGAGTTGGTGATGTTGCGTTGAAATTGGATACCAACAAATTTATGACGACATTTATTGGGGTTACCTTTCGAGAGGTGTTGACTATTTTGGGTTTTTCAAATCAGTGGAAAAATTGGATTATGCTTTGTGTTGTGTCAGTAAAATACAATATCATAGTGAATAATTATTGTTTTAATCCTATTATCCCAGAAAGAGGTCTCCAACAAGGTGATCAATTATCGTCGTATCTATTCATCTTATGTGCTAAAAGACTCTTAATCAAAAATGCAGAAAGTTGTGGTGACCTCTATGGAGTCAAAGTGTGCTGAAATGTCCAATTATTTTCACACCTTCTGTTTGCAGATGACTGCTTCTTTTTATTTAGAGCATCTATTAGAGAAGTAGAGACTATGAAAAATGTTTTGTTTGTTTACAAAGTTGCGTCAGATCAAACTATAAATTTGCAAGAAAAAAAGGTGTTTTGTAGCAAAATGTGAATGAAGACTTGAATGGTATGCTTACGGACCTTCTAGGTGTGCTCTTGGAATTAAGGACTGGAAAAATACTTGGGACTATCCTCAATATTTGGTAGAAGTAAAAAAAATTCTTTCAGATTCATTAAGGACATAGTTTGGCGGAAGATCAAATCACGGAGTAGTAAAAGTCTCTCCTAAGTAGGTCGAGCATTCCTAAATATATATGTTTTTTAAGCTATTATGTTCTATGTAATGAGCACATTCGGGCTACCCCCTGCTTTAGGGGATGATATTGAAAAAAAATGATGAATTCAATTTGGTGGGGCAAAAATAGAGGACATGATAGAGGCATCAATTGGCTAAAGTGGGACAAGCTTGCAACACATAAACGCAATGAGGTTGTGTGTTTTAAAAACATTAGTGCTTTCAATCTCTCCATGCTTGATAAACAAGGTTGCAGGTTGTTATCTAACCTGAAGAACCTTGTCACTCGTCTTTTCCAAGATAAATATTTTTCCTGAAGTGATTTTTTGTTTGCTAACCTTGATCAAAGTCCAATATATGTTTGGAGGAATCTTTAGAGTGCTAAACCTCTTTTGCATATGAGGTCTCAGTGGAGTGTTGAAAACGAATCTATTATCCATTTGTGGAATAAAAAGTGGCTAAGGGATGGGTCTAGCCTTGTTAAACCACTAGAGATGCATGATCAACATGTGCATGTGGTGATAGTTTGATTATGCCTTGACATAAAGAATATAATAGATCCCTAGTAACAACAATTTTTTATCCTAGCACTAGTTAAAATATTCTCAAAACACCTCTTTTTGACTTAAATAGTGAGGATATTAGAATCTGGAAAACCGATTCTAGTGACATGTACAATGTCCGAAGTGCTTACAAGTTCTGTCTGAATGACTTTATTGGTACTTCCAATTTCAAAATGGTAGAAAGTTGGAATCTAATCTGGAAGTTAAAATGTTATGCATGAGCTTAGACTCTACTTCACAATGTGATACCATTCTAACTTTGAAGTACTTGGTTAGGAGGCTTGATACTTTGCCACCCCTAATCTCAACCCGATACACATATACGCGAAAATCAAGGTAAACTTGTCTTGCATGGTAGCTCCCGACATTTGGAGTGCTACCTTAAGTCACCTAAGAAATTTTCACCCAAATATCCTTCAAGCCATGATCAACATTTACCTAAATACCCTTCAAGCCATGATCAACATTTCACACCAAAGTTACTACCAAATGAGCATATACCTCAACACCATTTTGCAACTAGCCATGATCAACATTTACATCAACACCCTTCAAGCCAAGATAGACATTTACCTCAACAACAAAATCAATAATTACCACAATACCCTTCAAGCCAAGATAAACATTTACCTCAATACCCTTCAAGCCATGATCATTTCACACCAAATTTACTATCAACTGAGCCTAAACTTCAACACTCTTCTGCTACAAGCCATGACCATTTTAAACAAGAATTACCAAATGAACCTAAGCTTCAACACTCTTCTAATATAAACCATGACCAATATTTGCCACCACATTCAACTGCAATGAAAACTCATTATCCATCTTCTGGAAGCCATAATCAGTTTAGAAAAGAGTTACCAACTCAACACCATTCTCTACAACATTCCAATGCAATGAAAACTCAATATCCTTCATTTGGAAGCCATGATCAGTTTAGAGAAGAGTTTTCTACCAACAATAATCAAAACAAATTCAGAGTCGAAGAACAACCTCAGCTACATGATGAATCAAATCAAAACAACAGTTACACAGACAAAATCTACTCTGCAACTTCCGCAATAGCCGAAAAAGATGCAACAGCTAAAAATGCAGTTGCATCGAAGCATGGATACGACCAACAAGGCGAAAAAGAAACAAATCAACGAACAGCCAGAGAAACGCCATCGAACCAAAGTAGTTATACAGAGAAAATCTCATATGCAACATCTGCAATAGTCGATAAAGCCACAACAGCTAAAAATGTGGTCGCGTCGAAGCTTGGATATGGCGAACAAGACGAAAACAGAACAAATCAAAACCAGAGTAGCTATACAGAGAAAATCTTAGCTGCAACATCTGCAGTAGCCGATAAAGCCGTAGTAGCTAAAAATGCGGTCGCGTCGAAGCTTGGATATGGGGAACAAGGTGAAAA
>JBBPBR010000002.1:22976249-22991955 GCA_037974775.1 Cicer pinnatifidum
CTAAAAATGTGGTCGCGTCGAAGCTTGGATATGGCGAACAAGACGAAAACAGAACAAATCAAAACCAGAGTAGCTATACAGAGAAAATCTTAGCTGCAACATCTGCAGTAGCCGATAAAGCCGTAGTAGCTAAAAATGCGGTCGCGTCGAAGCTTGGATATGGGGAACAAGGTGAAAACAGAACAAATCAAAATCAGAGTAGTTATACAGAGAAAATCTCATATGCAACATCTGCAATAGCCGATAAAGCCGCAACAGCTATAAATGCGGTCGCGTCGAAGCTTGGATATGGTGAACAAGACGAAAACAGAACAAATCAAAACCAGAGTAGCTATACAGAGAAAATCTCATCTGCAACATCTGCAATCGCGTCGAAGCTTGAATATGGCGAACAAGATGAAAACAGAACAAATCAAAACCAGAGTAGCTATACAGAAAAAATCTCATCTGCAACATCTGCAGTAGCCGATAAAGCCGCAACAACTAAAAATGCGGTCACGTCGAAGCTTGGATATGGCGAACAAGGTGAAAACAGAACAAATCAAAATAGGAGTAGTTATACAGAGAAAATCTCATCTGCAACATCTGTAGTAGCAGATAAAGCTGCACAAGCTAAAAACACGGTAGCTTCAAAGCTTGGTTTCGGAACAGGTCAAACTGAGAGAGATTCAAAGATAACAACCTATGAAGAGAAGAACAAAAGTGATAGAAATTATTCTTCTGAAGTGTCACCTGCAGAATATGGAAAGAGAATTGCAGTTTCCTTGACAAACAAGTTAACTCCAGTTAGTGGAAATGTTAATGAAAGGGTAAGTGGGGGTGTAGAACAGGATAAAGGGGTGTCAATGAAAGAATATTTAGCTGAAAAGTTGAGACATGGTGTGGAAGAGAAGGCTCTTTCTCTGTGGCGGATCTTATGCAAAATATTTGGGGGAGACGGAGAGCGACAAGTATTAACTGAAATATTATAATTGAAATTTAAATATTATAATTGAAATTTTTAAAAGTCATATAGTTTTATTTTTAGAATATCACACAATTCATACATAGTATACAAGTTGAAAAAAAATTATAATTTCAATTTTCACAAGTTACACAATTTTCACAAGTCACACAATTTTCACAAATCACACGATTCAATCAAATAAAATATATTGATTTTATAATTTTCATCTTTGTCAAAAAAATTATTCTTATAAAAATGTATCAATTTTTTTTTTATGTTTAAATATCGTGTCTCTTCTAAAAAAATACACATATTAATTAAAACAATTCACAGTTAAAAAATAGTATCACAATATATCATATATCAATGATTAACATGAAAAAACTTGTTAATAATTAATAGTTGAGTTACTAAGTAGAGTGTTAGAATTTGTTGGTTCGAGATTAGTTAGTTTATCGTTATGTATCAAATAGTTTATGTATATATAGAGACTGTTGTATCACATAGTTCAAATGATACTTTAATAATATACAATTAGTTATTATATATACATATATTTATAAAATAAATTTAAAAATATAGGGGTGCCGTAGCTCCTGCCCGCTCACAAGAAGATTCGCGCTGCTCTTTCTGATGTGATTTATGAGAGTTTGTATAATGATGATGAAAAAGAGGGTAATGATGTGGTGAGACCAAAAGGGAAGGTGATTGAGTCTGAAGAAGTGAAGAAGAGGTTAGGGAGTTGGGATGATGAAAAAGAGAAAGATCATGAAGAGAGTAATAAGGCTATGGTTGATATGGTTAAGGATGTTGTTGGATCTTGGTTTGGTAAACCAGCTGAGAATCAAACCAGTCAAGGTTAGTTCTTCTTTTCATTTCATTTCATAGTTTTGAAAAATCTAATTGGTAGTGTGATTTTGATGGAATATTGGTGATATATAAGATCACATTTAATGTGAATAAATTCAATAGCTACTTAGTGTTGATATTATAGATCCTAGAGGTGTTATCTATTTAAGATAGACATTAATATATTTGTATATTTAAGGTTTAATTGTAGTTTTTGTTTATTTGTTATTATCAATTCAATTGGTCTTCTTATTTTAAAAGATGATAGTTTTAATTTTTTTTATGTTTTTTAACCAATAATCTTTGATATATTTTTAATAATGTGACATACAATTTTATTAGATAAAATTGTTTAAATATATTAGTTATTTATATGTTATTAGTTAAATTAAAAATATGAATTTTAAAGTTGAAATTTGAACTTTTACAATGTTTTATTTTAATTTTATAGGTATTAATTATTCTACATCATTTTATTATATGTTAAATTATTTAAAACATGATGGTAACAGTAACCTCTGTTTGATGAAAAATATGCGGAAGAATGCCTATTCTAAGAGATACGCGCAGCAGTTTAACAAATTGTAAATTTATTAAACACAACATTAAACAAGGTCCCTAATATACAATTCTAATGAATGCAAAAAGTATATGGATCATAGTATATATGGAGAAATGCACCAGAGACAATTATTCAAGATATTGATTTTCATGCAATCATGTTAAGACAATCAATCATGTAAATGCACTTAACACAGAATCTTAATCATGCATTCAATCAATATCAAAAACGTAATAATTGCAGAAATTTAAACGAGATAAGGGAAAGAAAAGTGTACGCGGATATTTATACTGGTTCAGCCGTCCCGTGACGACTTATATCCAGTCCCAAGATCCAAAAGGATCTTAGCCTTTCTTATAGAACTTCTTAGAATCAGTTTACATATTATACACAGTGCCTCGCACCAATCTTAAACTATTCTACTTGTTCTATCTTTCCCTCCCTGAATTCCCAAGTTTAAGTCCCATAAACTTGACCAAGAATTCAGTCAAGCGTCTTCTTGTTGACTACCTTCAACCTCGAAGAACACCACCAGTAACAACTGGATTTTCTCAAAGTAATTTGGTTACAGACAATGGTTTACAGAAATTGAAACATATCAATTTTACAAAGTTCTTGATCTTTCTTCTTCTCAAAGCAATCTTTCTCAATTCAGTCTTTTTCCATCCTTGTTGATCACAAAGTGTATATTGTTCATGGCTGAAAAGGATATTCAAAGTAATATCAGTTGAGAAAGAATTAGTGGTGTATGATTGCAAAGTATTATCAAGTTGTTGAAGTTATTATGTAGTTGTTGTTATTGTTATTGTTATGAGAAGAAGTGAATGAAAGCAGTTTATATAGTTTCAGGAAAAACAACATATGAATCGATTTACCCAATCGATTCATTAAAGTCATATAGCATGCTAATCGATTGCCCCAATCGATTTCGCGAATCTTGTTTTTCTTGAATCTTGAAACTGCACACACTAATCGATTTACCCAATCGATTATTTTAAAGAGTTCTTCAGACTTTGATGACTGTATATAATTGAATCGATTGTCATAATCGACTTGATGTGTTTTGTTCAAACAACGAGATCAAAACAATCGATGTACTTAATCGATTCAACCATTCAGTCATCTCTGTTTCTAAAACTTTTTGTACCAATCGATTTTGTCAATCGATTGTGGACTTTAAGCCTGAAGCACCTTTCATCAGTTGGTACATTCAATCGATATACCAAGTCGATTGATGCCAACATTTAAATCAAAAGACGTATATAAGTCGATTTTGCTAATCGACTGTGTATGTTCCAGACCAAAGTTATTTTGAAACTTGTTTTAGTGAATCGATTTGTCTAATCGATTTAGTAAACATTGGTTTGGCTCTGGGACATTTACAATCAATTGTGTCAATCGATGTTGACAAAACAAAATAAATAAGTGATTGGTTTAATCGATTTGCCAAATCGATTGCCTGCAAAACATGCCACTGACTTGCACATTTTAATTTTAGTAAGTGTATCAATCGATTTGTCTAATCGATGTAAACAATCAGTTCAGTCTTGGTGATTTAATCAATCGATTTGCCTAATCGATTGGTGGCAAACTGGCTCTCTGACTTGCACAATTTATTTTCTAATATGTGTACCAATCGATTTATCTAATCGATTGATAGCCTGTTTGATCTTTCCAAAGTTGTGCAAATCGATTGTGCCAATCGATTGGTTAACCCCAGACTTCATAAAAACATACAACCCTGTTGCAGAATCGATTTTACTAATCGATTTGCTCATGGATCTTCAAGCTTTTGTTGATTTCTTGAGTTCCAAGCATTTGTCTCGAGTATGTAGGATTGAATTGTTGTTCCTGAAATTTTTCTCAGTTTACAATGTTAGATTTATTTCAGGCTGTATGTTTGTCAATAACATCAAAAACGAACATATGTCTAACAATCTCCCCCTTTTTGATTTAAGTGACAAACATGCAATTTTAACTTGAGAAAAAAATTTCAAAGGAAACATTTGTAACAGTTTTAGCGAAGCTCCCCCTAAATTCAATATTCATGTAGTAAAATAAGGATTAGAGCATCAGATAATAACAGAACTTATCAGAGATAAGATATCAGAACTGTTAGAAGATAAGACAGATAAAACTGTTAAAAAATAAGGTTAGTACAAGTTATAATTTCTCTCCCCCTTTGTCAATTAAGGCAAAAAGTGGTGAAAGAGAAATGTTTGCTCCCCCTGAGGTGGTAGCAAACCTGTATACTGCTATACAATGAAGTTTGAAAAGATTAGTAACAAAAGCAGTAACAAAAGTATGATTATAAACTTAGTTGAAAACAATTTTGGATTAGATCAATAAACAAAAACAGATTATGGCACGCACTAGACAATATGAAAATGAAATGCAGCAGTCAATATGATCAACAAGCTCAAATAGTTCATTAATCAAAAAATCAATATTACATTCAATAGATTCATTACCAAAAAAAGAGCAAAAAGAAACAAAACAAAACAAGAAAGCTAAGAAACTTAAAATCCTAAACGCCTAGAGTTGTTGGTCCTCATTATTAGCTGGGGATGAGGCTGAGATTGCTGTATTATCCTCAGCATGTGTCTCCTCACCATGAGTTGCAGCAACCTCTACGTGTGTTGGAGCAGGTTCTTCAGCCGCCTGTCTTCCTATTTCAGCAACATCGCTGAAGGACAACTTAATGCCCAGATGTTCCTGAATAGTTGCCACGTCTTGCGCAATCTGATTTTGATCAGATTGAATCTTCTGAATTGCAGCCTCAATCCTTTCATTCGATGCCTCCATCTTGGCGTTGTGAACCGCTTGAGCTGCCATAAATTCAAGCAGTTTGGTGAGCACCTCAGATTCTGCTGAAACAGACTCCGTAGCTGGTGGTTCAACACATTGTTGGGTTTGTTCAGTAGTGGCTTGAGGTCGCTTCCAAACGCCGTTCACCTTTCGCAGCTGCATTTCGTTCACGATGGATTCACCAAATGTTAGAATTGTCTTGGACACTTCTTCACCCTTTAGAGATACCTTGAAGTGGGTGAGAATCTTCGTGACTAGCTGTGGATACGGAAGCACCAACTTTCCTTGAGATGCTTCCAGCATGTGCCGAAGAACGATCCATGCCCAGCTCATCTTGAGCTCTTTGCACAGACCCCACAGTAGCACAATGTCCGGCCGTTGGACAACCGCGTGATTTCCGGAACGTGGAACCAGCATCCGGGTGAGTGCGTACATCAGCATTCGTTGCTGAACCTTCATCTGGCCTATTGGGAGTGAAACAGATTCCACGAACCCTTCGACCATGAGATCCTGCACGGCTGCTTGCCTATCCAGATACTCTTCCCATCCGTCGTCATCGACGTCGGCTTTGGTGCTGCCGTCTACAGAATTTCCAAAGTAGGGAAGTCCCGACAGATTCGAGAACTCTTCAAATGTCATAGAAATCTTCTTCCCTTTGACTGTCGCTTTGAAACCTGTATCCGTCATCTTGAATGTAGAGTAGAATGCGCGAATGAGGTTCGGATACGCGTCGAGTGAGCAGGACAAGAAATCTTCTAATCCATGAAACTTGAGATGGTTTTGAAAAGAGAAACCATCGCTGTCAAAGTAGCTGAAATCCAAGACGCGAGCTTCATGAATCTTCCGTTTGACGAAAGCCGGTGGAAGCTTGAATTCCTCAGCTTGCTTAGGTTGAGGAGCAACAGTTTTCTTCTGTGGAGTAGTCTTCTTCTGTGGTGTTGAAGAAGTACTCTTTTTCTTCTTTTTATGCGATATCTCCTTCACCGCATCGGCTAACAACTTCTCAGTTGGAGCCTCTTTTCTCTTCTTAGGTTTACCATGATCTGGGGCAATACCTTTACCTTTGTCTTGAGCGGCAATTTTATGCGTAGGTATTGATACCCTTTTTGGAAGAGTGGGTGGTGGAGACGGAGTCCTCCCACTAGAAGAAGAGGAAGAAGGAGAAAGAGAAGGAGTTCGGGGTTGAGTTTGCTTAACACGTGCCATTTGTGAAAAAGGTGATTGTGAAAAGGCAAAGAAAAATTAAGAAATGTAGTGTATGTGGGTTGAAAGCAGAGAATTAGGGAGAATTTGAGTGATTTTGCAAAAAGTTTGAAGATGAAATCGATTAGAGGAAGTGATTGGATGTGGGTGAAATCGATTGTCACTGTTCCTTTTATAGAAGAAAATGCAGAAATCGATTGGTCCAATCGATTTGATGACCGTTACTGGGGAAGTCCAATCATCAGAGCCGTTAGATCCTGCAACGGCTAGTTAAAACTGTAACGGTAACAATGTCAATCGATTTATTCAGTTACTCAATCGATTTCCCTAATCGATTTCGTATTAACTCAACAGCTTTCATACCAGTTCAACTCAGAATCCATCTCAGAATCGATTTCCCAAATCGATTCTTTAAAAAAGAAATACAAACCAACTTAATCAATCGATTTCCCAAATCGATTGCGAGCATGTTTAGAGAACTTTCATCTCAGTGCCGAGGATACCTGCCTCAGCATCGATTATCCAAATCGATTCTTTAAATAAAAAATCCACATTTATTTAAGTCAATCGATTTCCCAAATCGATTTCGCGTGCAAATTTTGATAAAATAGACATATTATGGGTCAAGTCGATTAGGGCAATCGATTTTATAACATATTTTCCTGTGTAATCACAGGACAATCGATTTACCCAATCGATTAGACACATAAATCAGATCTGACTAGGATCTATTATGCCCAATTTCATCCTAATGTGATGGAAGCTTTCCTTTGGCAATGCTTTGGTGAAGATGTCTGCTAGCTGTTCAGTTGTGTTGACGTATTCTAACTTGATGTTCCCACACTGAAACTGATCTCGAATGAAATGATGTCGAATCTCGATATGCTTGGTCTTGGAATGCATAACTGGGTTCTTAGTGATACTGATCGCACTTGTGTTGTCGCACAAGATAGGAACAGTTCCTAAGTTCACACCAAAATCTAATAGATGTTGCTTCATCCACATGATCTGAGCACAGCAACTTCCAGTTGCAATGTACTCAGCTTCTGTTGTTGACAAAGCGATACTGGTTTGCTTCTTGCTGAACCAAGATACAAGTGAATTACCTAGCAAATGACAAGTACCAGAGGTACTTTTCCTATCCAGTTTGCACCCTGCAAAGTCTGAATCCGAATACCCAACCAAAGAACAAGTTGATCCCTTAGGATACCATAATCCAAGGCTTCTAGTCCCAACTAAATACCTGAAAATCCTCTTGACTGCACTAAGGTGAGACTCTTTAGGATTTGATTGATACCTCGCACACAAACAAACACTGAAAATGATGTCAGGCCTGCTTGCTGTGAGATATAGCAATGATCCTATCATGCCTCTATACCTTGTAACATCCACTGGTTTACCCAACTCATCTCTATCTAAAAGGTTTCCTTGGCTCATTGGAGTATCAATGGGCTTGAAGCTATCAAAGGAGAATTTCTTTATCAAATCATTACAATATTTTGTTTGACTAATGAAGATACCTTGCTTGCTTTGGTTAATTTGAAATCCCATAAAGTATGATAGTTCACCCATCATTGACATTTCAAATTGACCTTTCATTAGATTTTCAAAATTTTTGCACAACTTATCATTTGTGGATCCAAATATTATGTCATCAACATAAACTTGGTCCAGCAAGATATCTTTATCATTAGTTTGTATGAAAAGTGTCTTGTCCACATTTCCTCTCAAAAAGTTTTGTGAAATGAGGAAATTACTAAGTTTCTTATACCAACCTCTAGGAGCTTGTTTCAATCCATAGAGGGCTTTTGTTAGCTTGTACACATGATTTGGATATTCTGGATTTTCAAAGCCATGTGTTTGGCTAACAAAAACTTTCTCGTTAGTTTCAATTTATTGAGGTATTTGATTCTATCACTAATGCTACTTTCTCGTTAGTTTGTGACATTAATCGTGGTACATTTCAATTTGTTTTTCTGGTTCACTTGATTTTCTGTTTGTTTAGAGTCAGAGATTTAGGTTGAAGCTAATTTTAACTTCGCTTAGGGTTTTGAATGTCCAACTTGTTATTGTGTATGTTTAGGAAATGATGTTTCTAACTTGATCTCACATACTACGTTTGATATTGCTGGTCATAGTCACCAACTTATGTTTGATATATTAACATGGGAGTATGTCCACAACATGAGTAAGCTGAAATTCCTCCAATTTTTATGTTTTTCATGAAATCAAATTTGTATCAATTGAAAGAAGTTTCTAATTTTTTTCCTCATGATACTATAGCTTGTTGTGGGAAAGCTTTGACTGGTAGAGAGCACCTACTTTTTTATGGAAGACTTAAAAATCTTAAAGGTTCAGTCTTGACTCAAGTAAGTTCACTCACTGGAACTCTTACTGTTTGAGATATTAAGATTATTATCAGTGTGTTCGGAGTTTAATTATGTTAGGAGTGTTAAGTTATACAAATTCTACCTTTCAAAATATAAATAGGTGTTTAAGGTTATTGAAAGCAATGAAATTAGAAAGTTGGTATGTCATAATTCTTATGCGATGTTTTAAGACAACGGTGTGAAGAAGAAGAAGAAGAACATAATTCCATATTATCATTTGTTTGTCAGGGATATTTTAACTATTTAGCTTTCATTATGTTGTTCTAGGCAGTAGAAGAGTCTTGGAAGAGTTTAAACCTTTTCCATGGAGGGATTGCTGATAAACAAGCTGGAAAATACAGTGGTGGGATGAAGAGGAGGCTTAGTGTTGCAATTTCATTAATTGGGGACCCCAAAGTTTGTGATTCTTTTCAACCGAATCTGATAATTTTTTCTTTTTCATATTTTAAAAAAAAATATGATTAAGTTTTCTTATTATGTAAATGCCAATTTAAATTTAGGTTGTTTATATGGATGAGCCAAGTACTGGATTAGGCCCTGCTTCAAGAAAATGTTTATGGAATGTTACCAAGCTTGCAAAACAGGATCGTGGCATCATTCTGACAAGTATTCTCTCGCTCTTTCATGGATTTTGTCCCACTATATTCTACTTGTTGTTTATGCTTTAGATATATTAGCTAGCCTGTGTTATATTTGATTCCATAACATGATAAATTTTGATTTTATGCTTTCAGGACATTCTATGGAAGAGGCGGAGGCCTTATGCAATCGATTAGGAGTATTTGTAAATGGTAACTTGCATTGCATCAGAAATCCAAAGGAGGTACTTGCTAAAGTGATATGCTTTAATCAAAGTGTATTTCAAAATGAAATTGTTAAACGGGTTTGCTCATAAACTGTTATTTTAATGATCCGGATTCCCCAAATTGGATGCATTTATGCAGTCAACAGCTCAACATTAACAGTTTATGGTTTTTAGATCTTGATTGAACGACTCAGATTTTCAGTTCACTAAAATGGTTTTAAAAGTATTTAAAATGCTCACTTGAATTTGAGCCAATCGGTAAAGATCGAACTATGCAGTACTGACTACGTGAATGAAAGAATCCTTAACTGCACGATATCAGTAAGGTCATTTATCAGCATTTATATGGTTAATGTATGCAGGTTTGAATGCAACTTTAAAACTCCAAGCTGCATACACTTGTACTGTTTTTTCAATTTAGTGACAAATATAAAGTGCCAATTAAAACCATGTATATTTTGACTTATTATAGCTACTTTTGTTGTTTTGTCATAGCTAAAAGCCAAATATGGAGGAACTTATGTGTTGACAATGACAACATCTTCGGATCGCGAGAAGAATGTAGAGAACATGGTACAATTGCTCTCTCCAAATGGCAACAAGATATACTGTCTTTCTGGAACTCAGAAAAAGAGATGGTCGAGACCAACAAAAGTTTAACTTTTTTGATGCAACATTTAGGATTTGTTGAATCTTCTTCTCGTCTAAGTTCATCACCACAACCCAACGATGAAACTGATTAAGATAGTGGGGATGAGGACATTGGTAGTGATCATATTGAGTAGTATTGTTTTTATTTTGTTATATTGGTTGTATCATGTACTTGGTTATACTTAGTTTTTTTTTTGGATCATGTTTTAATTAATACTTAGTTATGATTTGTGAACATGATATAAATTTTGTTTAGAATTATCACAATAGTTGGATCATGTGTTAATAAATATTTAGTTTTGATTTGAAAACATGATATAAATTTTGTTTTGGAGTATTGCAATATAAAGACTAATATTAAATATTTTTAAAATGTATTTATAATAAAATTTTCATATATTTTTAGTTAAATTTTTATATAAATAAAAAATCAGGCAAATTCGTTTAATGTGGAAATTTAAGCTTTTGAAAATAATTTTGATACGAAATTACCTGCGGATTTTCATGCGACATATATTAAAATTTGTATGGATATACCTGCAGATTTTCATGCGAAATATATTTGTAGGAACTATACTGCAGATACTTCTGCATGAAAAGTTGTAAGAAAATTGTCTAAAGTTTTCTTAAATGTTCCTGCTGATTTTATTTAAGTTTCCTGCGGATTTAACCGCAGGTAATTTATCTGCGGATATTGAAATCCTCAGGTAACAATTATCCACGAAAATTTTACGTGGAGATAAGGTTCTGTCAGAAAATCCGCAGGTAACATCCTTTTCTGCGGAATATTTGCTTAATTCCGAAGAAAAAACGCAGATTTCTAATTGTGATAACAAGAGAATCAATAATAAATTGTATTAAATATTATAAGCAATCGTACAATTTACGTTAGAGAAATTAAAAAAGAAATATCAATTATTTTATGTTTTGATAATTAAATAAAATAATAAACTAAAAAATTTGTTTTATAAATTAGAAATAATAATAATTTGTTTTATAAATCTTCTACATAATTTTCTTTTTTAACACATTATTAAAAATAATAATTCTCTATCAAATTTTATTCTAAAATTCTATTTGAATATCAAAATTGAAGACAAATAAAATAAAAAAAATTATTTTTATGATTCAACTTAAATAAAAGAATCAAAACTACAATTAAATTATTTTAAAAAATTAATTCCTTAATTTCATAAATTGTTTAAAAAGAAGTGATTCTTTTGTTCACCTAACTTTTCTTATCTTGTGAGCCTTCTGCAATCATCTGGGGGCCAACATTAATGCACGACTCCCTAAGATTAAAGTGGATTTAAGACAAAATTGACTATGATATGAAATGTAAAAGCTAGTTATGAAGGTAAATGGTTAAAGGAAAAGGTATAGAAGTTTTATATTTTTTGTTGCACAAAAGTAAACATCTTTGTCTATCTTTAGCTTGATCCAAATGTCTGGACAGGACTGTGAGGTAGTTTAATTTATCAACAAATCTTTTATATTTCTTTAAATCTAAAAATGGCTCCCCATGATTAGGTAGAAGTTTGACATTTGGATCCATAAAAGTGTCAACCGGTTTGGCATTCAACAAACCTGTCTCTTCAAGAATATCCATGACATACTTTCTTTGTGAAATTACTAAGCCGTCCTTAGATTGGGCTACCTCAATACCCAAGAAGTAGAGGAGATTGCCAAGATCTTTAGTTTGAAATTCATGAGATAAATGTTGTTTTAATTGGAGTATGCCCTATTGTTCACTATCAGTTATGACAATATCATCAACATAGACAATCAAGTAAACGAACCCTTGGGTTGAGTGGCGATAGAAAAGAGAATGATCAGCTTCACTTCGAATCATGCCAAATTATTGCACTACTATGCTAAATCTACCAAACCAAGCTCGAGGAGACTGTTTAAGACCATAGAGAGACCTCTGAAGTCGACAAACCATGGTAGAGGACTCCCACTGAGCAACAAACCCAGGTGGTTGCTCCATATACACTTCTTCTTCAAGGTCACCATGCAAAAAAACATTTTTAATGTCAAGTTGATGTAAATACCAATGTCTGATGGCTGCAATAGAAAGAAGTAGTCTAATAGAGGCCATCTTAGCCACAGGGGAGAAAGTATCACTGTAATCGAGGCCAAAAATTTGAGTGTACCCTTTTGCCACCAAACGAGCTTTAAAACGATCAATCTTACCATCAAGACACACTTTCGCCATATAAAGCCAACGACATCCTACTAAAGACTTCTCAGACGGTAAAGGAACCAGTTCCCATGTACCACTACCTTGAAGTGCACACATCTCATCAATCATTGCTTGTCTCCACTCTGGGAGAGATAAAGCTTCACCTAGAGATTTAGGATTAGAAACAGAAGACAGGGAAGACAAACAAGTATAATGCAAAGGAGAAAGACGATGGTAACTCAAGCCAATGTAATAAGGGGATGGGTTACGAGTAGGACGTATACCTTTATGAATAGCAATAGGAATATCAAGGGTCGGATCCGATAAAGAAGGAGGTGGCGGTGAATGAGCGTTTGGAATGACCTCGATTTCAAGAACAAGTGTAGGGACATGTACAACCAATAGTGGTTGACGACGACAATATGTCTTAAGAGGTTGTACAGTTGGAGGATCAACAAGAGGAGTCTCAGGTTGGACAATGGGAGGGGCCACCAGAGGTGTCTCAGGTGGGGCATACATAACAGGCTCTAGTGGTAAAAGAGAAGGTGAAATAGTCTTTAGTAGGTCTAGAGGAATAGTTGCAGACAAAGGATCAGGAAGCGACTCATAGTATGTAACAGACTCAAAAAATGTGACATCAGCCGATATGAGATATCGTCAAAGATTAGGAGAATAATAACGATAACCTTTTTGGGACCGATGATAACCAAGAAAGACACATTTTAGTGATCGAGGTGAAAGTTTATCAAGACCAAGAGTGAGATTCTGGACAAAACATGTAGATTCGAAGACCCGAGGAGGAAGTGACTGAAGAGGGGTACTAGGGAAGAAGATTGAGTGAGGGACTTTGTTATTAAGAGCAAACGAAGACATGCGATTTATAAGATAGCACGCCGTTAGAACAGCATCCCCTCTACATGATCAACATTTACCACAATGCCCTTCAAGTCATGATCAACATTTCACACCAAAGTCTCTACCAAATGAGCCTAAACCTCAACACCATTTTGCAACTAGCCATGATCAACATTTACATCAACACCCTCCAAGCCAAAATCAACATTTACCACAATACCCTTCAAGCCAAGATAGACATTTACGTAAACACCAAAATCAACAATTACCACAATACCCTTCAAGCCAAGATAGACATTTAGATAAACATTTACATCCATACCCTTCAAGCCATGATTATTTCACACCAAATTTACTACCAACTGAGCCTAAACTTCAACACACTTCTGCTACAAGCCATGACCATTTTAAACAAGAATTACCAAATGAACCTAAGCTTCAACACTCTTCTAATATAAGCAATGACCAATATTTGCCACCACATTCAAGTGAAATGAAAACTCATTATCCATCTTCTGGAAGCCATGATCAGTTTAGAGAAGAGTTACCAACTCAACACCATTCTCTACAACATTCCAATGCAATGAAAACTCAGTATCCTTCATCTGGAAGCCATGATCAGTTTAGAGAAGAGTTTTCTACCAACAATAATCAAAACAAATTCAGAGTTAAAGAACAACCTCAGCTACATGATGAATCAAATCAAAACAACAGTTACACAGACAAAATCTACTCTGCAACTTCTGCAATAGCCGACAAAGCCGCAACAGCTAAAAACAAGCTTGGATACGACCAAGGCGAAAACGAAACAAATCAACGAACGACCGGAGAAATGCCGTCAAACCAGAGTAGCTATACAGAGAAAATCTCATCTGCAACATCTGCAGTAGCAGATAAAGCTGCACAAGCTAAAAACACGGTAGCTTCAAAGCTTGGTTTCGGAACAGGTCATTCAAAGATAACAAGCTATGAAGAGAAGAACAAGAGTGATAGAAATTATTCTTCTGAAGTGTCACCTGCAGAATATGGAAAGAGAATTGCAGTTTCCTTGACAGACAAGTTAACTCCAGTTAGTGGAAATGTTAATGAAAGGGTAAGTGGGGGTGTAGAACAGGATAAAGGGGTGTCAATGAAAGAATATTTAGCTGAAAAGTTGAGACCTGGTGTGGAAGAGAAGGCTCTTTCTGATGTGATTTCTGAGAGTTTGTATAATGATGATGAAAGAGAGGGTAGTGATGAAGTGGTGAGACCAAAAGGGAAGGTGATTGAGTCTGAAGAAGTGAAGAAGAGGTTAGGGAGTTGGGATGATGAAAAAGAGAAAGATCATGAAGAGAGTAATAAGGCTATGGTTGATATGGTTAAGGATGTTGTTGGATCTTGGTTTGGTAAACCAGCTGAAAATCAAACCAATCAAGGTTAGTTCTTCTTTTCATTTCATTTCATACTTTTGAAAAATCTAATTTGTATATGTGAAATACATAAGATTACGTGTGATATTTCAAATTATAATTTTAATTTTGATTTGTTTATTATTATTATTAATTTAATGAATTAGTCTCTTATTTTAAAAGTTAAATGTTTTAATTAAATTTTTATATTTTTAATTAAAAAAATGATAATTTAATATATTTTTAAAAAATAGTAATTTAATATATTTTTATTAATTATTTATAATATATTTTTAAAAAATAGTAATTTAATATATTTTTATTAATTATTTATATATTATTAATTAAATTAAAAATATGAATTTTAAAGTTAAAATTTAAATTTTATTATATTTTATTTAAATTTTATAAATGTTAATTATTTTATATTATTTTATTATATAATAGGTTATTTTAGAATAGGAGATTGATTAATTTTGTAAATTGATAAAAATAAAAAATTATAATTATAATTATAATTAAATTTAAATTTAATTATTTTATTTTTAAAATTATTATTAGTATCGTATAAGTGTCTCTTGATTTATATATGTGTCGATATTTTATAGATCACACATCTAGTTCGATTGATGTGAATGAGAATTAAAATTTATGATTTTGGGCTGTTTTTGTTTTGTAGGAAGTGGAGAAGTTCATCAAACTGCAGGTGAAAGAAGGTTGCATGAGTCATCTAATTGAAGAGAAAGTTTTAGAGCAATCCTAGTTCTTTCTCTATGTAAATTTGTTTATGTAAATGTTTTTTCCTTTGAAGTTGTGTTTGTTTAAACTTGGAGTATAGAACATTTCAAAAGTAATTTGTTTCTTATTTATGATTATATGTAGTTTGGTTTAGTCCAATAAATCTTCTCGTGTTTAATAGGTGAAAATAACATTATTTCACAATAACTTTGGTGCTTTAACGCTATTTGTTTTGTCTACGTAAATCAAATTTACGTGAATTTAATGGATTATTTTATATTAAAATAATATTTAAATTAATATATGACCATTTTTTAATGAAAGGA
>JBBPBR010000002.1:22992167-23002450 GCA_037974775.1 Cicer pinnatifidum
GTTTTTTAGAGGTTACAAATATTATTATTTTTTTAAAAAGAAAAACTTTTACAAAACAGTGACAAATTGAAAAAAAAAATTATGAATTAAAATATTGATATTTTTTTTATAGAGACTAAAATAAAATTTTAAAATTTATAGAGATTAAAATTTATTTTACTTATTATTAAAATTGCACTTTCTTTTATTAAAAGCTTAATTATTAAAATTAGAATAAGATCACAAAAAAGTAATAATATATAAAAAAATATTAAACAAAATGAATAAATAAATGCATATAATAATTTTATTATTAAGACAGGTGTGAGTGTGGGGTAGATATCAACATGTCTAAATTGATCTCCATCTTTAAATTTTAATTTTATGAACGCATTTATTAACATTCGATCAAAATGAGTATTTTTTCGACAAAGTTGCGTTGAAATGGATATTCACATATGTAGATTGTGTTGTGGTATCTATTCTTTGGTTGATATTTGTATTTGTTGTTTTGGCTACATTATCGACACACAAATAAGAAACTAACAGCTCTCTAACGTCTTTATCGCAGTATATTCACATTCACTAACCTAAAAAATGTATTTATTTTTCAGATGTTATCATATATTATATTCCTAAAAAGTAGTATATAGTTATTTAAAAAAAATAGTCATAATTTTCTTAAACTAATATAAAAACATCTCACATATTTTAAAATATCGAAAAAAAATTTATGTTTAATTGTACATTTATATATTTGTTTTTTTTTCTTGCATATGCAAATTAGAAGCTAAATTATTCTTAAAGATAAAAATATAAAAATTAAATAGACAGAATTTGATTCTTCTTAATTTATTTGAGATTGTCGTATGCTAGTATAGTCTTTGTATTTATTAATATAGTATATGATAGCATGACACTCTTTGTAATTTTTAATATGGTTCTCTTAGATAATTAGTGTTAGTTATTGATAACTTGATTTGTTTGTATGACTTCATATTAATTTTAAATTTAATAAAATATTTTATATTATTTTGTTTCTTAAATTAGTTTATTTTATTATATATTTAATTTTTTAATCAAATTAATTTTATAAAATACAAGAATAAATCTTTCTAGTAGTAACGAGGGTATATAGATGAAAAAGTTGTAACCGAAAGTTATACCAAGAGTTAGTACACCATATACAAAGGCAAGACACTATCACTATAATTTATAGCGACAACACACACTATTTTATCTTTTCCAAAATCAGAAAAACGTTATTTTGTACACATTTTATTTTTAGAAAACTTTTTTTAAATTTTATTTTTAGAAAACTTTTTTTAAGTTTTCTGGTACAGAAGATTTTTACTGGAAAACTTTAAAAAATATTTTCGATACAAAAGTAAAAAATTATACTACCGAAAAATTTCATAGGAAAGATTTTCAGTACATTGTTTTCAGAAAACTTTATAAGAAAGATTTCCGATACACACCATTTTTTAAATAATAATATACCTTAAATAATATACCATAAATATTATTAAATAATAATATACCATAAATAATTAATAATTAATATACTATAAATACATCATAAATACACCATACATAATTAATATACTGTAATAATTAATACGTCATAATTAATAATTAATATACCATAAATCGTCGTCTTCTACATTGTCTGAAATATTAAGCTTCAAGTTTCTCGGAACAAACCTTTGTACCGGAGAAGTTCAAAAAAAAATTTCAAAAAAGTGTTATGTACAAGAGAACTTCAAAAATTATTTACAAACATAATTTAAGACATCTCTAAATATACTAATTAGTTAACATACTAATGAGACTGAATTTTATTTTTTAGTCTGATTTTGAGAATCATAAATTAAATGATAATTTATTTAAATTTTATTTTATAATAATATATTTAAATATTTCAAATATTACTGCAGATTGAAATACTTAAATTACATACAAGAAAAAAAAGTTATTTAGAAAACATAAGAATGTTATATAAAATAATAGTAACAGAAAATGGTATTTATATTCTTCAAATTTTATTACCGTCAAATGTGACTCATTTATTGTAGCATTATAAAAAAAAATACAAATTGCAAAACTAAACATTCCCTATCAAAAGTTTTGATATAGCTAAGGTAACCAAACCAACTTGTCGAACGACTTTAATATAGTTTGGGAGCACAGATTTATCCGGGTAAGGTGAGTCACTTGGATCTGGTGAGGCTCCGTCAATACAAGTATCACAATCTGTTATGATAGATAATACTTGCTGCTCCAACCCACCATAATCTCCATCCTTAATCGTTTCTTCAATATATTTAAAAACAACAACAGCACCATTCTTCCCACCAAAATATTCGAAACATTCTCTGTAATGAGATTCTGCTTCAGGATCTTTATCATATTGATTAATTAGTGTCTTCAAAAGTTTGACTGTTTTGTTCACTTCAATATGTAACACATCAATGGTGTATTGGGCAAGGATAAGTAAATCTGCACCTTGCTTTGATTTAAGTAGATTTATGCAAAATGAAGTGTTAACGTCTACATCCTTGCAAATGGTGTCAATATCTACAACTATCATACCATATGTAGACCCAACACATAAAACAAACACCAGAAGAAAAATGTAACGACTCATCTTGTATAATTTTTTTTAATTAACGATATTAATTGTTTGTTTTTACTCCTTAGTGGCATTATATAGTTAATGATTATAATTTTTATATATTAAAATTAGTTAATAAAATTGATTTCGTTGAATTCAATTTGACTATTTAAGTATGTTAATAATGATTTGGATTATGTAATTTTGATTAGTCAAAATATAATTAGTTAAATTGATTGATTTGTTGGACCAAAATTGACTAATAAAGTATCTTAATAATGATTCGGAATAATAATAATAAAATAAATAACCCTTTATTTTACTGTGAGGATTGTAGTGGTTAACCATGGCGGCAAGGGTATGTTGCCATAAAATTTGTTAATAATATTAGAAAATAAAACCTCTTACTATTGTTATCATATATAATGTTGTATTTATGAGCTACTATTGTATTCTTTTATCTTTATTTAATAATTTACTATGAGCTACATTGATGACAACATTTAATATGTATTCATTTTATATTTTATTACCACATTCATGACTCAGGTGGTGCATAAAGATTTTGTAATTGGAATATAAATTTACCACTCAAATTTATTCAAACAAAATGAATTTCAACAAAAAATACCATTTACCTCTAGAATGCGGTTTTGTTGGGACGTTAACCATGTCAGCAAGGGTAACATTTGATAATTTCAATTTTGAGGAAAGTATAACAAGAGAATCATTGATAATAAATTGTATTAAATATTATAAGCAATCTTGCAATTTACTTTAGAGAAATTGAAATACAATTGAAGAATTATCAATTTTAATTAAAAAATAAATTATTTTAATTATTTTTTTTTCAAAAACTAAACCGTATGCAAAACATCAAAGACCAATTTGAGACTACGATTAAAATAATTTTATTTTCTAAAATATTTTAAAATTACTTTTTGACTTCATAATTATAAAATTTAATTCTTAATTAAAATCATTTGAAAATTGAATCGAATTAATTTTTAATTTAAAAAAATTAAAGTAAAACGATTTTTCAGTTTAAATTTATTACTTTAAACTAAATCGAATCTATTTAATTGAATTTTTTTTTTATATAGATCAAATTTTACATAATTATCTCTAATTACTTCTAAATAAAAAAAATTGATTCTAATTTTTTTGAACTAAAAATTAATTTGATTTGATTTTTTAAAATTGAAATGATTCGGGTTGATTTTTTAAAACTTAAAATCGATTCGATTTAATTCTAATTTTAAAACATCAATTCGATTTAGTTCTAATTTTAAAAAATCAATGTGAAAACAATTTAATTCTCAAATTTTATAAATCACTGTAAAAATAGTTTAATTTTCAAATTTTATAAATTAGTTTAATTCAAAAATAATTCAATTTTATTTTTAGTTCAGTTTTTAGTTTTTTTTTTTTTATAGAAAACTCCTATCTCAAACTACTTTATTCAATAGTCAAAAAAAAATTTACCTGCCCTAGTTGGATTAGTGACTTTGGTTTGATAATTGGAAATAGCATATGCTTCAAGTCTACCTCCAGCTGGTGCATGAGGATCTTCCTCTAAATTAACCTTATGTTGCATTGATATACTTTGATTAATTTCAGTAGTATTTGGAGAAACAACAACAACTACTCTTGCCTCATGATCATGTTCTTCTCTCATAACTCTTGTACCTCCAAAATTCACATTTCTAACTCTAGCACTGTCTTAAACTGAAAAAATAAAAAAATAAAAAAATAAATCATTTTAACTATTACTAAGTTTTTTATTATTATCAATGTAAAGTCCAATAATATTCTGTAAATTATGAACATAGTAATTATTGAAGGGTAATATAGGAAAAAATTATTAAAGTTGTATTGAAAATTTAGAATGATATTCATTTATAGACAATTTATTGTGTTAGATGACACTTATTATGAGACAGATAAAATACTTTATATTGTGTATTGAAAATTTGAGTTATTTTATTTATAATTTTTTACTCTTTTATTGTTATTATTTTTTATATTGTTTTTTCATTGGTAATTTTTCTATTCAGCTTGCTCAAGAAATACTTAGTTTAGCGAGCTCAAAATATTTTATTGGACATTATAGTCCTACCAACTAGCATTGGAGTTTCTGGTTTCTTGTGATAATTATTTTGTGGTAAATTAAAGAAGTCAATAACTCGTATGATGATGACTTTGACTTGTTCAAATTGTGTCCTTTGAAAAAGTAAGATGAAGAATCTGCTTTATGGGAAGAATTTTCCCCAACATATGTTCAATATAGCAAAGTCGATTGATAAGACTATTGATCATTTGACTTTACTACAAATAATTGTGTGGATTAATTTGTTAGTGGGTCGACAATAAAGAGTCGAATCACATTATTAGGTATACAAATGCTTAATCATTGTGGGATAAACTTGAGCAGATTTATGTGAAGAAAACATGAAATAACAAGATGTACTTGATAAAGAAGTTGTTAACCTTGAAAATTTAAGAAGTGACTTCATCGAGATATCGTTTGAATAATTTCCTAGGAATTATGAATAACCTCTCTGCTATGAGTATTAAGTTTGATGATGAAACTTAGGCATTATTGCTTATATGTTCCTTGTTTGACTCGTGAATTTTTTTCAAAATGTCATTTTCTTATTGTACTCCTAAGGGTCTTTTATAAATGGACCTTGTCAAAAGTAGTATTTTGAATGAAGAGATGATAAGAAAGTCTCAAGATTCTTTGTCGCAATCAGAAGTGTTGGTTATTGAATCAAGGGGAAGAAACAAGAACTGATATTTGGGTTATAGAGACCAAAGTAGAAACAATTTTAAAAATAAGTACAAAGTTACTGAGAGTTACAATTTTGGTAAAAATTGTCATATATAGAGGAATTATTGGCTTTTTAAAAAAGAGAATGACGACTAAAGTTAAAGAAAAAATAAAGAACATATTGATGAAGACAATACTAATGTGACATTTGATGACTTGCTTGTTATTGATGAGTATGATACAATTAGTTTTGTTGAAAGAATTCGGTGATTGATAATGGTACTTGAATACTTGTCACTTTCAGAGAGATATTTCAAGTGGAATGAGTAGTCACAAGAAATGAGATTTGAACTGAGATCCTTTTAAATTTTAGTTCTTCTACTTTAATTGATGTTTACTCAAGATTAAACTTGAGAGTCAAAAGTTGATTAGTAAGCTCTTAACTAACTAGAACATTCTTAACTCAAGATTAAACTTGTAAATAAAAATAATATAGTGAAGTGTGATATGTACATTCAAATAATTAAAATAAGGGATAAAAAAATTCACACACAAAAAATATACTAATTCACTCAACTCAACCTAGTCATATCCTCACAACCATGAGACTTTCACTTTGTGCTTCAGAACTAAAACATTCTCATTTGCATATTTTCTCTTAATAAAACTTTGATCAATTACAATCTTCACCTTTCCATCCATAAAAGATTTTTACGATCACCTTTCAATCTGAAAAGGTTTTTCACAACCACCTTTCAACCTAGAATTTTTTTTTTACAATCACAAATTCAAAGTTCAGTTTGGAGGTACGTAAAGTTTAGTCAATAATGTTTCAACCAAAATTGGAGCTCGAGTTCTTCTGAATGATTTATTATTAATCACTTGAGTTCTGTCACTTTAATAAATTAAATCACATTATATTAGAAATAAAATAGTAGTGTAGCGTCATAAAAAGATTAATAAATAAAATAGAAAACTTTTTCTAAGAAAGAAAATAGAAATTTAACACACGACTCTGACCCATATGTGTCTTACATTATATATGTTGTCCAAACAAAAAATCAAATATTGGATCAATAGTACTTTTTGTCCAAACAAAAAATAAAATATTGAATAAACAGTACTTCTTATCTTGTGAGATAGAGAAAAACAATTAGTTTTAGTTCATACAAAAATATTGTTCTTTAATAGACTCCTTTCATTTAACATTTTTTTGTTTTTAATCCTTCCTAAACTTTGACTTTCTAAAACCGAAGACATGACATGCTTAAGTGTCAAAATACGGCTTAGTTGGAATTATGACGAGGATTTCATAATATTTTTCTAATTATTACTCATTAGTTACCATAAAAAACTTTAAAAATTGTTCTCCATCTTCCCTTTCATCATAGTCCAACCAACCGACCCAAACCTTTTTTATCTCTTCTTTCACAACCTTAGCAACCCATTCTGCAGCACTGCAACCTATTTCAGACACCTTCGCACAATTGGAGGTTGGTGCAAAAAGCGTGGTAATGTTTGGAGTTTTATTTCATGGATAGTTGAGGAAGATGAGTTGAATTTGTAGAGAGCAAGAGAGAAAATTGAATAAAGCTATGAATTATATATTTTTATATCCAGTAGACCTTGAACCATTATAAAATTTATATTTTATAAGTAATTTTTGTGACACCCTAAATCCCAAAATAATATATATAATAATTTATATCATATTCCTATAAAATTTGCAACGGATAAATAAAAAATATATATTTTCAAGAAAATAAAAACTTTATATTTAATTAACGATATCACGTTTCCCAAAAATAAAAATAAAAATCCTTATTCCCGATATCACATATCAGAGCGGGGTTCCTCCCAGACTTCAACTTCAAGATTCATTAATCTGTAATAACTACGATTTCGCAAACGCAGGGTCCAACCAGTCAAACACAAACAACGAAGGAGGTGAGTTTCGAAATCATGATGACAGTATAATACAAGTAACAAGAACACGCAAACAATCATAATAGAACCATATCATTACAAAAATATTCCATCAAGAAAATATCACATTCAAAGGTCAAAATCACTCAAGGAAAATCAATAGATTTTACTATAACATCAAATTGTCTAAGAGAAATTATCACCACACACGATACATATTAATAACAATAAAACAATTACAATAAAATGCAATGTTATACATGAGCTTAGACTCTACTTCACAATGTGGTACCATTCTAACTCTGAAGTACTTGGTTAGGAGGTTTGATACTATGCCACCATTCCGGTGGACGGACAATTCAATTTGGCCATGTCTTCATAGATCCCCTCAACTCAACCCGAGACACATATACGTGACAATCGAGGTAAACGTGTGTTGCGTGGTAGCTCCTGACATTTGGAGTGTTACCTCCAAGTCACCTAGGAATTCCCCACCCAAATACCTCCAAGGTCTAAGAATCTTACCTTAAGGCTCGACAGCCGACCGTCATGATCAGGCTCATTCAGTTGTACTTCCCCGGAATCACTAGGCTTGTTAGGCCCTACCTATATGGTGACAAAATAATCTCCACTTCACAAATTCACAATATTTATTTTCTCCCATCGTTGGTATATGATACTCCATTAAAATCGTCATCTCAAACACAAATTGAAATCACCATTATTTCATCAACTATGGGGTTAATTCAATATTCTCATCACGGTTTAGAACATCACTATCATCATCATCACATAAACTCATCACAGATTTATAGCATCACTATCATCAATCAAACATTATCACATAAACTTATCACAAATTTATAACATAAGAATTATTAATCGTACATCATCATCATCTTTACATAAAATTATCACAACATATCCATATTTTGTCATCACATCACATAAACTCATCTAATCATACATATATATAAATTTAATTCGACACCCAATATCACAATAATATCAATATCACACATTCAAATAAATTATATCAATCAACACCCTACAAATATTTCTATTCTATATTTTAATCTCACAATTTCCATATTTGCACATTAATTAATTTATCCCTCAAAGGGCTACTGCCATACGTAGCGAGCTCCGGATGGATCGTTGGGAAATACAGTTTTCCCGTTCATCTCACAATATATTATACTCATGAATTCAAACGCTCTCTCACTCCTTACCTTACTTTGAAGCTTTCACACACGAATATGATTCCACAAGCAAACAACCTTTTTTACATTGACTCTTTGACCTTCAATCGATCTAACTCGACAGTTTATGGGTAAACGTTAAAAATAAATTATGAGAATCTACTCTAAAAACTAAATTCGAAATTCGGTCAAGGAAAATTACCATAAATCAGAAACTCAATCAGTGGATAATATAACCACTTTTCACACGGTTGTTTTGGCGTTGGTTTCACTCAAATCGGACTTACAGTGAAGGAGAACGGTGCAAAATAACGGATTCTACAAACGAAGAAGTTGGATATTTTAGAGAGAAATTGGGGTTGTTAAAAATCTGGAAAATTGTGTTTAATTGACGAATTAAATGAATGAAATAACATACTCAAATTTGGATGAAAACGGAGAAACTTTTACGAAACAATTATCGATCACCGATGTCACGAACGATAGGTTGTTGTAGTCTTTACTCTTTGGTTCTACGTCTGCCCATCCAACTCCCTTCCCTTCTCTTTGTTTTGTTTTATTTTAGTACAAATCAGGGTTCACAAAATCTCTTTATTTATGTTTTTATTTTACTATCATTAGTTTTATTTTGTTGAAATAAAATTAATAATTGTGTAATCTCCTTTTTAATATTGTTCCAAACACCATTTAGTTTTCCAAACGTTACTAATATTTTATAAATTAGAGTAACTAAAATAATCAATATATAAAAAAACATATTACTAATGACAAAAACTTTCACAATCAAAATAATCCCTACAATTATACTTATTTCTCAAAATATTCATATTATAATAATACTCTCATATTAGAAAATAGTCAAAATTATAAATAGATATAACAACAGTATTTTATGTTAATTACTAAATCATAATATATATATATATATATATAAATATATATATATATATATAATCACAATTCCAAAATAAGTATATAAAAATAAAGAAAATCGAACACAATATTACTACGATCTCAAGATAATTATTTATAGAATAAATAATTAAAATAAGATATATTTACAAATAATTAAAATAAAAGATACTTAAAAATGATTAAAATATAAATATGTACACATTTAACATTAGTCAAACATATAAGAAAATATCATATTAATTACCAAGTCACATATACATTTAAAATCATATAAAATCTTGTTCTTTAAAATATTAACTAAAATACTATTATTATTAGAAAAATAAATAAAATAATAAAATAAAATATTTATTATTTATATTGCTAATTAAGTATAATATCTATCAAACCAACACATCATAGAAAGCACCCATATAACAAAATTTACTCACAAAATTTATAAACATATATTTTAAAATAATTTTAACATCAAATTAATTATTTAAAATCCTATTTAATTAATAAAATAGTTTATTATTAAATTTATAGTGTTACAATTTTTGTAGGATATTTTCAATTCTATTATGTTGAACTCATATTTCTAAGATTATGAGAACTATTTTGCTCGGTTCGATTAATCATAATTCTTAATAATGTGAGTGATTTTCAAAATCTTACAATTTAAAAATAAGAATTATATATATGCACGTTAGCAAATAAATGTTAAGGTTTGACTTACATATACCTTATCATCTTCAACCTCTGAAATTTTATAAAAATGTTGTCTTTGAGAAGAAATATCTACATCTTATTACTATTATTATGTTTCTCTTTAGTTACAATATCACTACCACATAACAATTCCTCTCCAAATCCTTACCTAACACAAACAACA
>JBBPBR010000002.1:23017417-23072455 GCA_037974775.1 Cicer pinnatifidum
TTTATTTAATTTAATATCCGATATCCATTGACGTTATGAAATTACTACTCGTGATTTGAATTTTTAATAATTTGCTACTCTTATTTTTATTCGACGGTATGCAATAAATTTTTTTTATAGTTATGGCATAATTAATTAATTACCATAAATTGAATTATTTTTTTTAAATTTAGAATCATAAAAGGATTAGTTTGATTTTGCTATAATGTGGAATTATTGCGTATTGATTTAGATTGATTTGATTTAAAAGTATACAATAATTAATTGGTATTCCTTTGAATGACATTATTAATTAGACTAATTGAATTATAATAATTATAAATATTCTTTAATTATTTACTTATTTTTTGTTATAATTTAAATTTTTGTAATAAAGACAGTGCTTTAGACCTCTAACCTATATAAAATTTTAGAATATCCATAATAGAAGGGAAGGGTAACACCGTAAAAAGTGGTATTACTGGGATTCTGGCTAAGGAAAGACTTGGTTATTAAGTGGTCCGTTGACCCACCTCTCTTTCCTGGGAACCCTTCTAGTACATGAATTATCGTGTGACCTGAACCATAATAGAAAGAAAAAGATAATACCGTAAAAAGTTGTATTAGCGGGATTCTGGCTAAGGAAAGACTTGGTTATTAAGTGGTCCGTTGACCCACCTCTCTTTCCTGGGAACTCCTCTAGTGCATGATTTGTTGTGTAACTTGAACCTACTATATAGTCGTCGAATAAAATACTTCCTTATGATTTTTTTATGTCTAGCTAGTTTCGAGGATGAAACTATTTTTAAGGGGGTGAGTAATGTAACATCCTCTAAATTAAAAAAATAATAAATTATCAATATTATTCAATATTAAAATACGTGTGATAATTATTTGTCTTATTCGACTTACCTTAGTTGATAAAGTTGTTACTCATAATTATTTAATAGAAATGTACTTGAAATATGTTTCATTTCACCTCAATTAAATGTATTAAGTAATTACCAACTAAGCTTATATGTTATATTTTATTTGTAGATTATAGTGAGTGACTTTGTGATATTGTCGTCCATAATTGAATGCTAAATGTGATATGCGTTTTGATTTCTGATATGTTGTACTTAAATAAATTATGAATACCTTCAGCATGTTTATTATATCTTTGGAGACTAAGTTTTGATATTGATTATGGTAATTTAGATAACAATTTTCTTACTCGTCATTTCAAATTTCGAGGACGAAATTTCTGTAAGTTGGGTAGAATTGTAACATCCCAAATTTCATGATAAACTATTTTATTAATTAAATAGGATTTTAAAGAAATTAATTTGATGTTAAAATTATTTTAGAATATATGTTGATTAATTTTACGATTACTTCCCCTTATATGTGTGAGTTCCTTATGGTTTGATAACCATATATATTTGATTTAATGTGTAATATAAATTATAAATATTATATTTAGTTATTTAATTTATTTAAAAAAATAATAATGGTATTTTAGCGAAAGTATATTAGATGATAAGATTTTGAGTAAGTTTAAAATATAGATATGCATTAGATATTTGTGGTGATATTTTCATGTATGTTAAACTATATAATAAATTTGTGCATAGTTATATTTTAATTATTTAAGACTATTTCATATTTTAATTATTTATTTTATAATTAATGGTTTTGAGATGGTAGTAATATTGTGATTAATATCTTTATTTCTATATATTTTCTATGATATGATGGTTTTAAATGTATTTATTGGGATTTAGTAATAAATATAAATTATTTGTGTTATATTTAATTATTTTATCGTTTTGACTATTCCATAATTATGGTAGTATGTTATGTGAGTTTATTGTAAAATAGTATAGTAATAATTGTAGTTAATATTGTGAATGAGTTTTTGTTATTAATGTATTTTCAAATAGTAATTAGTTAAATTACTTTTTATAAATATTAGTTTTGAAATAGTGGTAAAACGTTAGTATTGAAATTATGTTAAAAAAAATTAGTTTTAGTAATTGTTGGATTTATTTAATAATAATAATATTAATAATAAGAATAAGAATAACAGTAACAGTAATAGTAAGAGTAACAATAACAGTAACAGTAATAGTAATAGTAATAGTAATAGTAATAGTAATAGTAATAGTAATAGTAATAGTAATAGTAATAGTAATAGTAATAGTAATAGTAATAGTAATAATATTATTAATAATAGAAGTAGTAGTAATAATAATAATAATAGTAATAATAATGATAAATAATAATAACAATAATAATAATAATAATAGAATTAGTAGTAGTAGTAATAATAGTAGTAAAAAGAATATTGTCTCCCTCCTATTCCTCATTTAGGCCCAACACTAAGAAAAGAATACTGAAACCCTAGCCACTACTACAAACCCTAGTTCACAAAACCTTTTATAAATAAAACCAAAAATCCAAACCACCATCACCATCACCTCCTCTTTTTTTTCGGCATCAAAAGCTTAGAACATCTTTTCGTTATGAACGACTTTGTGGGGGCTTAGAGCTTTGTACTAGGAAGGAAAGCGGCCAAGGTAAGGGCTTTTCCCCACACAGATTATTGTTAGGCCGTTAGTTGAATGACATGGAATAAATAATCGCGATTACTTGTATTTTAAAAGAAATAAATGTAGACTTATACAACCCCTAATTTTTATGAGATTAAATTTAATATTTGACTTCTACGTAGTAAAGTATGAAATTTTACGCGATATATGATCAAAAAGACTTAATTCCTATTATGTATATTGGTTGGAGTGTGAAATTGTATTGTTATATATGTTAAAGTGTTAATTCTTATGGCCTATATGATATCAAATTATTGTCTCTAGGTGTATGTATAGTAGTAAATTTTTTTTGTTTTCAGTGATACGGTAGTTGAATTTTCCGAGTTTAATATAAAAACTACTAATACTAATGTGCAAAAAATAAATGAACACTTTAGATTTATTCTGGTTCCCCTTATAACTAAGGGTACGTCCAATCCTCTTGCACACCCCAAGAGATTGATCAACTAATTGTCAGAAAATGTACAACTCCCACACTGGAATTGTTGTTACAAACTTCTAACAACACTTCTAAGATAGCACACCATTATCTTAGATTAAGCTACTTTTTAGAAAATACTACTTTCTTTTACAAGTGATACATTATGATTTTGAATAAGAATAAGGAGAGGTATATTGATTAACAATCCAATAACAATTCAAGTACTTGAGAAACTTTTTGAATGATATGAAAATGAAATGCAAGTACTTTGTAAAAAATCAGAATTTTATTCAAAGTTGTTCAAGGTATTGATTCAAGGATTCTACAATGTTTGATATGAAGTTATGGGGGTATTCATACTCCATAAACATCTCTTTAGATTCGTGGCCATTGATCCAAGAGGTTTGATGAAAAAATACAATGATCTGGAGCCATTCCAGATCTGAAAAATTGTATTGCTTCTAGTTGTATTCGAATACAGGATGTGTGTATTCGAATACACCTCTTTGTAACATTCCAAAATATTTAAAAATTACACCTTGTATTCGAATACACCTTTGTGTAGTCGAATACATATTAGTGAAAATTTGCCACTAACTTACTTTGTATTCGACTACAGAAGGTTGTAGTCGAATACATTTATAAGGATTTTGACCACTGACTTGCAGTGTATTCGACTACACATAGTCGTAGTCGAATACAACTTTGAGACTTTTGCTTCTGGCTTGCTTTGTATTCGAATACAGGATGTTGTATTCAAATACACTTATGTATTTTGTCAAAAATATTAGTTTTAAGACTTTGTTAATGCTATTTTGACTTTTGAAAATACTTTATATGCATATGTAAATATGACTTGTTCTCATGTAATTGAAGTATTGGTTTGTATCATATACCTTTACATTTTAACATTTAATGTTTGGATTTGAAGCTTATTAATGAAGATATTTGAACTTCTTTTTGAGCTTGTTGCTTTGACCATAATTGTTGATCTTTGTCTTCATCAAAAACATGTAGTTTACATTCTCCCCCTTTTTGATTATGACAAAGTGTTGTTGTTATGGAGAGATTGTGTAATTCGAATCATTGCTCCCCCGTAATATATGCGTACTCCCCCGTTGTATGTGATTAATTGAAAAATTGTTTGAGGAGCTACAAGATGTTTAAGGCAACAACAATACCAAATTTTCTCCCTCTTTTGACATGATCAAAAAGAAGGAAAAATATAGAAACATACATATGCAAGAATATACACACCAATAAAGGGAAAAATAGTACATATTGTAAATAAAAAAGAAATGACATAATGAAGGATGAAGTCATGTTCAATTAAGTACATCATAATAGTCAACAAGTGTGTAATGATAACAAATTACAACTTAGTACATAAAACATACCATAAAACAAACTACAAATTAAGACATGAAACAAACTACAAGGCATAATATAAGGCAATACTTCAACGTATTACAAATAGAATCCTAGTGTCAATAATAAATAAATTCCTTAATCAAAATCCGTTGGAATGTGAAAATGATCAATTTTGTCAGATAAACTACTAATGTCCTGAGATAAAGCGTCATGGTTGCGAACAATAGTAGATTCAATGTTTTGGAAGCGAGTGTCGATAGAAGTGGTCAGATTTTGGAATTGAGTTTGGAAGAAGGTTTGGAAGAATCAAGACGGGTCATGAGCATTTGATTGGAGATATAATCATCATCAGATGCTATTTCCTCGCCATCTTCATCATCCTGGGCAGCAGCATTTGAGGGTCCAGTAGTGTCTTCTTGAGCAACATCAGATGGTTGACCATAATCACCTTTATGCACAAAAGATTCAAGCTCCTCATTCCATATGATCCTTATGCTATGAAAGACACCTAAATCCAACAAATTTTCTTTTGTCGGTGTATACATGACTTCATCAGAGAAGTCCACCCCAAAGTGTTCCAAAATCTAGGAAACTTCCTTCGCATATGGTAATCCAATTGCCTCTCGGGACCCAAACATGACAGATTTCACAAAGTATGCTCAATTTAGTTGACAACCTTCATACATGAAATTCATAATATGTAATTCAAACTCTGAAATTTGGGAGTAATTTCCAGCCTTCGGAACCAAAATGTAGCTAAACAAATAGTGCAAAAGGCGATAATCAACGGTAAGATTTCCCACTCCATACCGTTGCTGGGCATATTTGGAACTAGCCTGAGTCCTCTTTTGTTCCATTGTGCGTTTGTCAAACCGACATAAGGCAACAAACGCATCATACTTAGAGATATCAACCCATTCACACAAGTTGTTGGGACAAAACTTTTGACCTTTAAAGGGGATGTTTAGAATTTCTCCTATGGTTTTGGTATTTAACCGAATGGTTTTACCCTTAACTCGAGATACCAACATTTTCCATCTTGGATGAGATTGCAATAAAAAACCCTAACTAAGTCAGGATAAACATGACCTTTGTAACCTATAAACTCTTCAACATGTTGTGCTTTGAGCAACTCAGGGAATTGAAAGGTAGAGAAAGAGTTTAAAGTACCATATTTTGGAATGACGAGTCGCTTGTCAGAGTAGAATATGCGAAAACGATCAATTTCTTCCGGTGTGTGTAGAAGCCAGGATAAATCCGTGATGTTAGGATTCCTTGTTCGTTTTCTTGAGGGACCCACTGCTGCATGCTTGGTTCGAGGTCATCGTTTGCGGGCATCCATGGTGAGAAAGGAGGTTTTGGTGAAAAATGGGTTTGAGAGAAAATGTGAGAGATGTGAGAAATCTGATGATCAATGACAAGAAAGATTGATGTAGTTTGCAAGATTGGGTGAATGGGTAACTTAGTGAAAGGAGGATGGACGAGATTTTGGGAGAAGAGAGGGAAGGCTACAGCTGTGTAGTTGAATACCAAATGTGAAATAACCCTAAAATGTGAAATAACTTTTATATCTGGGCAAAAACGCGAAGGTGTATTCAACTACACCTAGTTGTATTCGAATACACATTGTTCTGGGAACGTGTATTCCACTACACATAAGTTGTATTCGAATACAGGAATTTCTGGAAAAGTATGTATTCGAATACAGCTTCGCTAGAAGCAAGATGAGGTCGCTCTCCTTCGCTCGTTCTGTACTTGACTTACGAGCTCGTGTAGTACTCACGCCTAACGATCAATTCATCTCTATAGGGGGGCTTAGGATCTAATTCCCAACAGGAGGATCCTTCTTTCGTTTCACATTTCTCATTGGACAAATCAAGGAATCCTAAGTAATATGTAGGTTGGTACAATTTGGGGTATCACCATATTAAGCATATTAAGTAAGGATTCAAAGAGAGACCGTACATGTCTGACTTTTTTCGATTGTTCCTGGCCTGACCCATCGAATATAGTAGCAATTTCTTTCCCGGGAACACATAACATTTTTTTTTACGATACGGAATTAACTTAACATAGTTACTCCCACAGGTAAAGGTTTGCGTATCTTATAAAGTGCCAAGTTCTCGTCGTATCTTATAAAGTGAGTCCTTAGGTAAAGGTTTTATAAAGATATCAGCCAATTGATTATGTGTATCAACAAATGTTATCTCAACATTACCTTTGAGCACATAATCGCGTAGAAAGTGATGACGTATATTGATGTGTTTAGTCTCAAAGTGCATGACTGGATTCTTTGAGATGTTTATTGGACTTGCGTTGTCACATATTAGGGGAATGCATCCTAGATCAAGTCCATAGTCATGTAATTGCTGTTTGAGCCAGAGAATCTGGGCACAACAACTTCCTGCTGCTATGTATTCAGCTTCAGCAGTACTAAGTGCAACACAAGCTTGCTTTTTGCAAGACCATGATACTAATGCATTGCTTAAGATATGGCAAGTGCCACTTGTGCTTTTACGATCCGTTTTGCATCCTGCATAATCTGAATCAGAATATCCAACTAGACTACATATGCTACCCTTTGGATACCATAGGCCTACATTGGTTGTTCCTTTCAAATATTTCATGATTCTTTTGACTGCTACAAGATGCGATTCTTTCGGATCTGCCTGAAATCTTGCACACAAACAAACACTGAACATAATATCTGGCTGGCTGTCCGTTAGATATAACAAAGATCCAATCATACCTCGATATTTGGATATGTCGATTGAAATACCTGATTCATCTTTATCAACATAGGTTCCAGAACCCATTGGAGTCGCACTTTCCTTGCAGTTTTCCATGTCAAATCTTTTGAGTAATTCTTTGCAATACTTTTCCTGATTTATGAAGATGCCATGTTCGAGTTGCTTGATGTGAAGTCCAAGAAAATAGTTTAATTTTCCCATCATGGACATTTCAAATTCGCCTTGCATTATTAAAGAGAATTCTTCACATATATCATTGTTTGTTGATCCGAATATTATATCATCAACGTAGATTTGGACCAATAAGGTGTGACCATGATATCTTTTAACAAATAACGTCTTATCGTCTTTCCCTTTTTCAAATCCTCGGTCACATAGAAAAGTTCTTAAACTATCATACCAACCTCTTGGAGCTTGTTTTAGACCATAGAGAGCCTTTTTTAATTTGTAAACATGTGAGGGATTTTTGGAGTCTTCAAAGCCAGGTGGTTGTTTGACATATAGTTCTTCATTAATGTATCCATTTAGAAAAGCACTCTTCACATCCATTTGAAATAGTTCAAAGTTCATAGAGCAAGCATAAGCCAATAGTAAACGTATTGCTTCTAATCTTGCTACTAGAGCAAATGTTTCGTCAAAATCAATCCCTTCCTCTTGATTGTATCCTTGAGTGACCAATCTTGCTTTGTTGCGGACAACTATACCATTCTCATCAAGTTTATTTTTAAACACCCATTTTGTTCCAATAATATGTTTATTTCCAGGATTAGGAACAAGTTCCCATACTTGGCTTCTTTCAAATTGATTGAGTTCTTCTTGCATGGCAAGTATCCATTGATCATCTTTAAGTGCTTCACCAATTTTGGAGGGTTCAATTTGAGAAACAAATGCCATATTTAAGCAAGCATCTTGTAGTTTTAATCTTGTTGTGACTCCTTTATTGATATCACCTATGATGTTATCAATTGGGTGATATCTATGGGTTCTCCATTCTTTAGGAAGATCATCATTTTGCTTTTCAATGTTGACTTCACTTTCTTGACTTGGTTGATCACTTTGATGTTCTTTGCTTGTATCATCGCTTTCAAAAACATCATCATCCCAAGAAATAATATTTTCCTCTTTTATGGGGTTAGTTTCATCAAAAATTACATGCATTGATTCTTCGACTAATAAAGTTCTTTTATTGAAGATTCTAAATGCTTTACAAGATAAAGAGTAACCGATAAATATACCTTCATCAGCTTTTTCATCAAACTTTCCAAGGTTGTCTTTACCATTGTTTAGCACAAAACACTTACATCCAAAAACGTGGAAGTGAGAGATATTGGGTTTTCTTCCTTTGTAGAGTTCATACGGAGTTTTCTTGAATGATTACCTGGTTGGAAACATAGAATTTTGTGTTTACATCTGCCCAAAAATATTTTGGTAGGTTTGAGTCGCTTAGCGTAGTTCTTGCAAGCTCTACCAAAGATCTGTTCTTTCTCTCAACAACCTCATTTTGTTGTGGTGTCCTTGGTGCAGAAAAATTGTGAAAAATGCCATTTTCTTCACAAAATTCTTCAAATGAAGTATTTTGAAATTCTCCTCCATGATCACTTCTAATTGATACAATTTTGACAGATTGTTCGTTTTTTGGACTAGCTTGGCATAGTTTTTAAATGCCTTAAAAGCTTAATTTTTACTTGCAAAAAATAAGGTCCAAGTGAACTTTGAGTAATCATCAACAATAACTAGCCCATATGAGTTTCCACCAAGACTTTTGGTTCTTGATGGGCCAAACAAGTCCATATGCATCAATTGTAGTGGTCTAGAAGTTGAAATGACATTTTTAGGTTTGAAAGAACTTTTTGTTTGCTTACCTTTTTGACATGCGTCACACAATTTATCCTTTATAGATTTCATTTTTGGTAAGCCTACAACAAGATCATGCTTGACCAATCTCTTATGCCATTGCCAAGCATCATTATTGTCTCTTAATAAAAGACATTTCGTTTTTAAGGATAAATCGTCAAAATTAAGTATAAAAATGTTTTTGAACCGCTTACCGATAAATTGAATTTCATTTATAGCATCATTTTGGATGATGCACTCATCTTTGTTAAAGACTATCTTGTATCCTTTGTCGCAAAGCTGGCTAATGCTTATGAAATTGTGTTTTAGACCTTCAACATATAAGACATCTTCAATCGAGGGGGATGGTGTTGTACCGACTTTTCCAATGCCTAAAATTTTTCCTTTGTTGTTGTCTCCATAGACTACATATCCCTTTGATTCAAGCGTTAAGGCTGAAAATTTTGTTACATCACCCGTCATATGTTTAGAGCATCCACTATCTAAGTACCACATATTTGAAGTACCTTATTTGCATTCCTACAAAATTGAAATCAAACTTTATTAGGTACCCAATGTGCTTTGGGTCCTTGATGGTTAATACCTTTCTTTACCCATACATAATGCCCTCTTGGAACACTAATGTTTCTAATGTGACAGGCATTAGGTGTATGATCATGAAGACCACAATAAGAAAAACTAGGATTAAATGCATTTTTAGTAGCATGTGTATGAGATTTATTTTGAATGATTCTCTCTTTATAATGATGATCCTTTTTCATAACTATACTCTTTTCTTGATTGGATTGATTACTTGCTTTAACAAAAATAGTCTTATTCAAGCTTGGCTTATCAAATTTTGAATATCCAAGACCACTTTTGTCATTTGAGTATATTTGCATATTTAAAACATTTTCCAATCCTATTTGTCCCTTCTCGTATCGTTCAATTACCCTATTTAATTGAACAATTTTGAAAGAGAGGGAATCACATTTATTGCATTTAAAATTCTGTTTTAGTTTTTCAAAAAATTTCTCCATAATGTCAACTTTTTCTTGTTGACTTGAGATATGTTTCTTTTGTGTTGACACTAGTTTATACATATTTTTACATTCAATAAGTAATTAATGCGATGCCATTAATGCAACATTGGCGCATTCTTCACTTTATGTTTCTGAAGATGAACTCACTTCGTTGTCTTCCCAAGCTATGAATGCCTTCTTGAAGTCTTTCTTTTTGATGGCATTCTTCTTAGCAAGGTTTGGACAATCTGCTTTGATATGTCCTTGTTTTCCACATTCAAAGCAAGTGAAGTTTTGATTTGATGTAGAACTATCTTTCTTCTTGAAACTTTTCTTTTTGAATGTTGTCATTTTTAAGAAACATACCAAATTTTATAAAAAGAAAGATAATGTTTTCATCTTCATCTGAATTGTCGTCCTTGATTTGTTCTCTTGATTCGGTCTTTAGAGCAATATTTTTGGTCTTCTTTTCTTGACTTTCATTTTGTTCTAACCTTCCAAGTTCGATTTTGTGCTCTTGAAGTTTTCCAAATAGTGCAGAAAGAGACATTTTGGATAGGCTTTTCTTTTCGGAGATTGTTGTCACTTTTAGTTATCAGGCCCTTGTCAATGATCTTAGTACTTTTAGATTTAATTAATCATTGGTAAAGATTTTTATGAGTGCCGTCAAATGATTGATTAAGTGGGAGAACCTTTTCTGTAAGTCTAGAATAGACTCTCTGGGCAGCATTCGAAATAACTCATATTCTTGTGATAGTGTGTTGAGTATGGATCTTTTTACCTCAATGGTGCCTTCGTGAGTTACTTCCAACGTATCCCATATTTCTTTTGTTGTTTTGCAATGAGATATACGGAAAAATTCATCCATTCCTAGTGCAGATTGTAATATATTCTTAGCCTTCTTATCGAACAACACTTTTCTTTTATCATCATCAGTCCAAGAACTTTTTATCTTTATTTCTTATGTTATTAATGATAGTTTTTTGGAATGTGAGGAACATTTTCAACAGCATCTCATATGTCGTTTATCATTGAAACTGTCAGATTCTGGTCAAATTCCAGAATCAAGTACTCCAATGATAATGTCACGTTCTAAATATTTTCTCTCCATATATTGTGAAAAGCCAATAAAATCCTACGATTTTGTTGTAAGAAGTTCTCTTTCTTCATTTGGAAAGACATACACTATCGGAACATGTGTTATATACAACAGTTTTCATAGTTAACAAATGTAAAAATATGTATGTAGAAAATATAGGTCAATAAGAAAAGATAGTTTCCAAATTCACTAGCCATTTTATTTGCTTCTTCCTCGGTTAGCTCTGCAACGAAGTCAATAAAACTACATTTTTAGTGCTTAAATAAAGACTTTGACACTCGATTGCTGATGAAGTCGTGAATAGGTACATCTATAGAAAAATGATTGATGTATAGAAAGTGGTGGAGTGATGTATATTATAGAGGAAGAAGTGGAGTTATGGTAATTGTAAAGTGAAGTTAGTGTATTTATAGAGTAAGAATATGCATCCAATTGTGTGAGGGTGTTTTCATTGATTTGGTATTAAGTGTGAAGTTAGAATCTTACAATTAGTGTTTTCTTTTGCTTTAGCATTACCATCATCCATCCATGTAAGAAATGAATCTGACTTTTACTTCATTTGGTTATGTATCTTTGTTAACACAATGCCAATTACTATTAATATCATGCATGAATACTATTCACATAGAGTTTTTTTTTACCTTGGTGAATAGGAAATGCATGTCACCAATGGGTTGTCCTACCTAGATTGCTAATTGAAATATTGAGTTACAAAAAGAAAGTGAAAACAAAACAAGATGAAAATTGGCTACTTGTTTTTTAATAATAACTATGATTGGATCATTATATTTTTAGGATGCATGACACCAAGTAAAAAAAAATGATTTTGAACTAAATGAATAATAATATTCGAAAGGTGCAATAATGTCATGTTTACTTTTATCTAACAAAAGTATAAATCTGCATTATTTTAGGATAAGAGGGAAAATAAAATATATTTATCATTTCTTTAATAAGATATATATTTATCATTTCTTTATTAGTATTCTATTTTGATAATAAATAAATATAAACAAGCATAAAAATTATCTTCATTAGAGAATTATATTTATTGTTAATAATTAAACATAATATAAAATATCTAAAATAAATATAAAAATAAAAATAAAAAAACTAATTGGAATTTAAATGTTATTATATAAGTATAATAACAATAATAATGCCTCTAAAGAAACAAGTTAATTCATTATTTCATATATATGAACCTGTAAAATAATCAATTAAGAAATGATTGAGTGTTGGTGGAGACATGCATATTATAATAATATATGATAATAAGCAAGAAAAATAGAGTTATGAAAGGAATTAAGTTGAGTGTTGTTGAAATCAAGTTCAGTAGAAGGATAGAAAAAGTTGAGTGAGATTAAGCAAGAGCTGAATTTGTATAGTGCAAGAGCTTAATTTGTTCTTTGATTTATATCACTCTCATAATTGATCCATGTATATTAATCTCCTTTGCCTTTTTCTTCATTTCATTTTGTGCACCTTACTTTAGCCTCACTCAACAATTGAAATTATAGCGTAGGGTGGGGGACTAGAAAATTAACCTGCCTATGATAAATTCCAAAATATTGTGGGACACTTTTCTAACTTTGAAGATAATTATAGGCAAAAAGATTTTTTAGATTAGTGGTTGTCTATATAAAGAATATTGGATGAAATTTATCTCCCTATAATAAATTCCAAAATATATTTGGGACATTTTTCTAAAATATTGTTTGTCTATATTATTCTAAAAATATTGTTTGTATATTTCTTCGACCAAAATATTTGTCCAAATTTTCTTATTAAAAATAAGGATTGTCTAATATGGTCTCAGTCTAGAGATAGATTTTGCTTTTTTTTTTAATAAATGTTATATTTATTCTTTAATTTTTATTAATAATAATTAATAGAAGTATGTTAATTAATAGGCTATTTTATTAAAATTCCATATTACATATACTCTTAAAAATAGTAAATTAAAGTGTACTGTTATGTAGCTTAAAATTATAGTCACTTAAATTGTGATAATATACATATTTTTTAAATTATTCTTCTACTGTTAAGAAGATAAATAATTTCAATGATGGAAAAGAGAGTAACATGGATACAATTGTAATCCAACTCACGAGATATATACACTGATATGTCCAAAGACATAAATAGAACCTATCAAATGCAAAAATCTCTCCCAGCATGTGAAACATTTGTTTGGACCACAAGAAATCCTCCACAATTTCACACACTTTTTTTTTACTTATATACATTATTTTTTTTTTATTATTTGGAACTTTCTATAGCTATCTCACTATTAACTAATTTATTCATATTTTTCTACTATAGATTGCTTTGTAAGAAAAAACGCATGGTCTTTATTTTACAAGAATCGAGTATTTGCTCATTTGCTCACTTAATATGTTATAGGAAATTTTCTAGTTTGAGAACCATGTAAAAGAGTTCATAAAAGTAAACGAGTTTGTAAGTAGATACTTTAGTTTTTATTTTTTTTTTAATTTTTTTTTATATATTTGCTAAGTTGTAGATTTGTATTTGAGAGTTGGTTAATTAATTAATGATATTTAAAATATTATTTTAGAGATAAGAGTTTAAGTTTTCTATTTTGATTAAAGATAAGAGTTTAATTTTATAATTCAAAAGAATAAAATTTAAATCTTTAAAACAATTATAAAATATAGTAACTATTAGTACCACTTTAATTAATCATAAATTTAAAAAAATAATAACATTAGATTATTTTTTTCTACCTCTTTCCTATGTCTTTATCAACTTCCTTTCTTTGATAAAATCTTTAACACCCTTATCAATTAGATGTATATTGATTTATACTCATATTGTGGTCCATAGACTATTAGACACATATCTAATATAAATCCACATCATCTATATTGTGTTTTTATATAAAAATAAATATCCAATGTACAATAAGTTTTAACATAATAATTCATAAAGGTAAGTATTGTAGATCTATGGCTAGCCTTTAAAGGTTAATTATTTTTCCAGATTTATAAATTAGTATGCTTTCTTGTTAATATTGATATCAACTCCAAACCCTTGTGGATGTCTTTTCTAAATTTTTAGATAAACAAGCTAAAAAGTGTTTTTATATATAAAGAATATGGGATGAAATATTGACAGATTGTGATCCGCATACTTCGACATATTATTTTTGGTTCAAATTATTTTAAATAATATATAAAATAATTAATTAAAGAAAATTTATAGTATAAAAACTTTAAATAACATTTAATCTTCATAATGTATGTTAAACCAAGTTAAAAAATGGATTCTTATTTTGATATCTACTCTTCTACTTCCTCTAATTATAACTTATAATGCTTGTAAAAAACTGTACGTTGAATTTCTCTTGATAATAAATCTTGTCTTTTGTTGAAAAACTTTTCTAAGCCAAAAATAACACATGATAGCAAATATGATTGAGAGATATGTCAAATAGATGTACCATGTGCACCAAAATGAGTATTTTCCACTTTTTTTTTTTATTATTATTATTTTTTTTTATGTTGACCTTATTCTAACGGTAAGGAATCTAATTCCCCTTTGATGGAGGTAAGGAAAACTCTAGATCTAAAATTAACTTGACTTTTTTCTTCCTGCATTGGTTGCTACTTTTTGCTACTTTTTTATCGTCACCTGAAATTAGCTTCGGTGGGGTACTAGTGAGACACATAATGTTACTAATGTTAAAAAACTTTTTATAAGGGAAAACAAAATTGTTGACCTTAAGGAGAGGTATTGGATGGGAGAGGTCCATAGGAAGTCCATATAGTTTGATCAATGATTATTTGGTTCATCAATATTAGAGGGTTGGGCGGTAGGGAGAAGAAGAATAAATTGAGGAGATAATAATTTCAAAGTCTCTTAATTTTTTTGGCTTTCTAAGAAACTAAGCTAGAAATTATTGATGGCATCCTTTGTTATTTTCTTTGAGAAAAATTTATTGTCACTAGAGTTAATTTTACTTTGACAACAAAGAATAGGACGAAACTTTTCTCTATCTAGTGTAAATCTAGAGGGGACTCAATTTTTTGTTGCTCTAGACTTTCGTTTCTAGGGGTGTGTATGGAATGGGGACTCGTAGACTACATTGCTTTGTGGTCAATAGTTATTCCAAATTTGTTTTATCTAATAAGAGAATTATGTGGAGCAACTTAGTTATGATTAAGTATTCTTTAGAGGATAATGTTTGGTGTATGGTAAGGGATATTCACTCGGTTCTTTCTGAAAGCAGAACAAATGGGGTGTTATTGGGGGTACATGGGAAGGGCACACTTATTGAGATTAACAAGTTTGGTAGTTTTATTTCAAATGTGGGGCTTGTGCATCCTCCCCCACTTGATCGTATTCTTGCATTCAGGGGCTTCTTGGATATGTGGGGTATTTCCATCAAATGTTCGTCACCAAAAGCCTTTAGGAGTTGGTCACCAAGAGTTGTGCTAGGTCAATTTCCTTAAGTAGGGTGGCTTTTATTCTAAAGAAAAAGGTGAAGGCATTTAAAGGAAACCTTAAAAGATGGAACAAAAAGGTCTTTGGGAACCTTGATCTTAAGAGCCAATGACTTGTTGAGGATATCAAAGTATTGGATGTTAAGGTGGGAATGTCCAATCTTTCAATAAAGGAGATTGCAACTAGGAACATGGCTTTGGCCAATCTTTGAGAGCTTCTAAAATATGAAGAACCTAAGGTATTTCAAAGATCGAGATTGTGGTAGTTCCAAGAAAGGGACCCAAATACGAGCTATGTTCATTCTTGAATGAAGAGGCAAAGGAGAAAAAGAACTTGATTTTTGCGTTATTTGTGGAGAATGTGTGGGTAGAAGAGGTAGTTCATGTTCAATAGGAAATTGTTCGTTACTTCTCTCATCACTTCTTAGTGGGTATGCATAATCGACCTTTGATAGAAGGATTGGGATGCCTAAAATTAGTTAGGAGGATAGTTCTACTTTGTAGATGATGACTCTTCATCATACGCATAATTTTTTTTATTGATTTTAGTCTTATTTATCTATAATCATTAGTTAATTTAATGAGTTATTTGATATATTTTGTTGATTTTAGTTATTTGTTTTAATGAAACTTTTATGTTCTTATTTGCTTAATTATGTAGAGATTTTTCGTAGTTTTGCGTTGTTACTTTGTTTTAGTGCAGTGCTGAATTTTGGTGAAAAATCAACATGATCTATGCGGAGTAATTCAGCCATATCAGGAGTTGTAGAAGTCCAATTGGAGTAAAACCAAGTGCTAATGAAAGCTAAGATCCATATCTACAACTTTCATCAAGACACATCAACCCAATTCAGACTCGAAAGATGAGACAAATGCAAAATACGTCAGACATCAGATGCTGTGCACCTAAAGCGCGCCCTGCACGCCTGAAGCACATTTCCAGCCATTCAACACTGTCAATACGCGCCTGGAGCGCAAAGACTCTGCCTTGGGCGCTCGACGCACATCAACATTCATAAAAACATAATTTTTTACTGTTTAGGGATCTTTTTGACTCTTGGGAAGTGGGGAGACTTGTGCCCTAACATTGAAACTCAAAGATGGTCGTTTCTAACGCCATTGGAGCAATTTTATCAAGAATCATTCATGGATCCTTCTTGTAACTCTTCTCTAATCGCTATCTTTTGTATCTCTGTCATGAGTAACTAAACCCTATTTGTTAGGGATGAGTGTAACCCGATGAAACCCTTATTTTTCTAATTTGAATTATAGTTATATGAATGAGTTTATTGAATTATTTTTCTCATCTCTGTGCTTAATGCTTTTTATTGCTTGATCAACATTAAAATGTTCTACGATTTGTATTTTGAAACGGAAGTGGACTCTTCGAATGCTTGGGATGAGAAATTCATGAATTTTTAGTCTAGGGATAGATGCAGGTCATGAAACCAATTAAATTAGTTGCAAAGCAATAGTTTACAAGAGAATTTCTATACGGTAATGCTTAATTCTAATCTTAAATCTACTAAGGAATTAGGGGTTACTTTGGAATTAAAGGTACTGTCACTAAGACATTAGGGCAAGATTAATAAAGAGAATTCGGTAATAATTCAATAAAGGAATTCAATAACTTGGATCAAATTAGACACCAAGATTAGATTCGAAGTGAAACTCATCCCTGACATTTTTCTCATTATAAAGGATCAATTTTATTACAGTTGTTAATTTTAAATATTATTTCAATCAATCTGGAAACTTTTTGTTCAATTTTAGTAATTAAATATAATTCAATAGTAAAACGCAATCCTTAAGTTCGACACTCGGTACTACCGTTTTATTATTACTTGCAATGATTCAGTACACTTGCTGAAACGCTATCAAGTTTTTGGCGCCGTTGCCGGGGATTGCCATATCACTATTGAATTTAATATATTTACTTAATTGAAATTTTTTGCTCTGCAATAAAATTTTTGGTTTTATTTTAGTTATTTATTTTTCTTTATTTTAAAACTCTTCATTACTCACAATCTGTCTAACCTTGTATGCGAGGCCAATCCTCAGCTGAACTTATCTTTGATCCAGAAGTTGAGAAAACTGCGAAGGCAAATCAAAAAGTGGTATGTTGGAATTGAATGTTTATGAGGTTGGGCTGGCTCAAGGGATGTTGCTCTCAAAACAGATAAAAGATGTTATCGCCGCTGAGATAAAGAAGGGGATGACAGCTCTAAATATACAACTCCAAGTGGCCCCTGTCAAATTACTAAAGCATACTAGTTGTAACCTTTGTGGAGGAGCACATAAAACTGGAGTTTGTGAAGCACTGGATGACAATGAGGTAAAAGAACTAGATCAGGTGAAATTTTGTGAGTAGTAACAACAGGCATAATAACCCCTACTCTAGTATGTACAACCCTGGTTGGAGAAATCATCCAAATTTTTCCCGGAGAGATCAACAAGGTGGATCTCAGGGTCAACAAGGAGCTCAAACAAACCAATTTCCACCTAGAAAGGCTGCTTGGGAGAGTGCTATAGAGAAATTCGCGACAATCACAAGTTCTTTCATTGAAGAGTCAAGAGCCATCTAGAAAAATCACTTTGCATCCATAAAGAATCTGGAGACTCAAGTGGGTCAACTTGCTCAACAAATGGCACAAAGAACGTCTGGAAATCTGCCTAGTGACACAGTTCCGAATCCACGAAACAATGTTAATACAGTGACCACGAGGAGTGGCAAGGTGAGTGAACAAGTTCCACCTGAAGCCAAACAGAGTATAAGTACTTTGACTTCAACCCACCTGGAGGAAATGGTCACACCGACATCAGTTGAGGATCATATCACTTTTGAAAAGGAGGAAGAACTTGTGGTACAAAAAAGGTAACCACTGCCAAAACTAGAATTCGACTTCCATTCCCTCAAAGATTAAGGAGGGAAGAAACTGAAAAACAATTTGGTAAGTTTCTTGATGTTTTTAAAAAATTACAGATTAACATTCCTTTTGCAGAAGCACTACAGCAAATGCCGACATATGCCAAGTTCATAAAGGAGATTCTGTCGAAAAAAAAGAAAAATCAGCGGCGAAACAGTTATGCTTACCGAAGAGTGTAGTGCTATACTACAGAGGAAGCTGCCACCGAAGCTCAATGATCCTGGAAGTTTCTCAATCCCGTGCGCTATTGGAAGTAGAACTTTTGGGAAGGCTTTGTGTGATCTTGGGGATAGTGTAAGTCTTATGCCCCTTTCAATATACAAAAAACTGGGCATTAGAAAAGTCAAAGACACACAACTGATGTTACAGTTTGCGGATCGCTCGATGAAACACCCCTACGGAGTGGTGGAATATGTGTTGGTTAAAGTGGATAAGTTCATTTTTCCAGTGGATTTCGTGGTACTAGACATGGATGAGGACTGCGACATTCCTTTGATTTTGGGGAGACTGTTCTTAGCTACAGGGCGAGCTATGATTGATGTGGTAGATGGCACCTTAACCTTAAAAGTAAATGAAGAAACTGTCACTTTGAACATTTTAAAAGCCATGGAACATTCAAAAGAAAGAGAAGAGTGCAATCGAATTGAGATCTTAGATGCGATAGTCAACGAAGAAATGAAGCATCAAGCACCCAGTTTGCCATTAGAAAGAGTGTTATGCCTACCCCAAGACATTGTTAAAGAAAGTGAATATCAAAAGGTGGAAGAGGTCTTGGCCATGTTAGAAGCAGCACCATCCTACTCCCCCCATTTTCCTACTAGATGGGAGGAGTTGAAAGGGAATGAAGATAAGCCCTCAGAGAAAAAGACACCACTGATTGAACTCAAGCAATTTCCTCCTCACTTGAAATATGTATCTCTTGGTGAGAAGGATGATGTGTTCTTCCTGTCATACATGCCACTTTGACAGTAGTTGAGACGTCAAGCTAATGACTTTAAAGAAGCGCTTCGTGGGAGATAACCCATAGGTAGAGGTAACTTTTATTTTTTTGCAATCTTATTTTTGTTATTTGAATTTGTTTCTTTCTAATTGTGTGTAAACGTGCACTATGATGAAGAATTATTAACAACTTGCATTTGGTCTTAAGTTTTATGTTTGAGATTTTGAAATTTAAACTATATTTCTTTGCTCATATCATTGCCCAATTCGATAAGTTTCACTAATTCATGCATTGTTGATTAATGCTTGGTTGTTGAAGTCTAACTCACATTAAAAAAAACAAAAACACTAAATAAATTTTGTAGTGGCATGTTTGGCATCATTTAAATAGTTCATACTCTTTCTTATTATCTTAGCTGTGAGTTTTTTGAGCCTAAACACTTAAATTCTTTGTTGTGTGATTATCCAGACATGTGTTATCCCTTCAGAACTTGCACTAATTCTGACCTGCATCACTTGTAACTTATGCATACATTGAGGCAATTTTATTTGGTTGTTTGAGCCTTTCTAACTACCCTATGAAAATGTTATGCTTTGCTAGCCCCTTTGAGCCTTGCCCCTTTATTTCAGTTACTAGCCACATTACAAAACAAAAACCCTACTTCATTTACATCACCTTACATGGAGTTAAGTAGAAAATTTTTGTCTTGTCTTGATCAAATTCTAAGTTTGGGGTTGCTCATGGGATAGCAACCTTTTAAGTTTGGGGTGGTGATTCTCACAAAAATAAAAAAGAAAAAGAAAAAGAAAAAAGAAGAAAAGAAGAAAAAAAAATGAAAAAAAAAATGATAAATAATATCTTGATAAATAATATCTTCTTGGTTCTTTGGTCAATGTTGAATCTCTAGAATGAAAAGGTGAAGAAAAAAAAATGGTAAAATAATTTGTAAATATATGCCTAGCTCCAAGTAGTAAAGCCTACTATCCCAAAATGTCCTACCCTTACCTAAGTCCCATTACAACCCAAAAGTCCTCCAAAAATGTATGTGTTGCTGCATTGTAATTGCTACCTAGAATTTTTTCAAGCCTATGGTAGCGTGATGCATGTTCTAGGATTTGAGTGATAAATTCATAACCCTTCTAAACACTTGAGAGAAATTTTGGTGAGATTGTGTGAAGAGAGAGTTGAATTTGATAAATGAATGCTAAGATGTACAAATCTTATTTTTTTATTTATTTTAAAACAACCATAAAGCATGATGAATGTTTTGTAGTAGCTGAAACTTTGAGAATTGAGTTTGATTTGAGAAATTGAGTTTAATGTTAGTTTTAACTACACCAAATCTGAAATTAATTGTTGCTTGGGGACAAGCAATAGATTAAGTTTGGGATTGTGACGACTCTTCATCATATGCATAATTTTTATTGATTTTAGTCTTATTTATCTTTAATCATTAGTTAATTTAATGAGTTATTTATCTTTAATCTTTAACCAAATTTTAGTTATAATTTAATGAAATGTTTATGTTCTTATTTGCTTAATTAAGTAGATATTTTTTTGTAGTTTTGCGTTGTTACTTTGTTTTAGTGCAGTGCTGAATTTTGGTGAGAAATCAACATGACCGATGTGGAGTATTTCAGCCATATCTGGAGTTTTAGATGTCCAATTGGAGTCCAAACAAGTGCTAATGAAAGCTAAGATCCATATCTACGACTTTCATAAAGACACCGGAACCAAATTCAGATTCTAAATATGAGAAACATGCAAAATACGTCAGACATCAGATGTTGTGCGCCTAGAGCGCACCCTGCGCGCCTGAAGCGCATTTCCAGCCATTCAACACTGTCAATACGCGCCCGGAGCGCAAAGACTGCACCTGGGGCGCGACGATGCGCATCAACATTCATAAAAACGCAATTTTGTACTGTTTAGGGATCTTTTTGACTCTTGGGAAGTGGGGAGACTTGTGCCCTAGCATTGAAACTTAAAGACAACCGTTTCTAATGCCATTGGAGCAGTTTTATCAAGAATCATTCATGAATCCTTCTTATAACTCTTGTCTAATCCCTATCTTTTGTATCTCTGTCATGAGTAACTAAACCCTATTTGTTAGGGATGCGTGTAACCAGATGAAACCCTTATTTTTCTGATTTAAATTCTAGTTATATGAATGAGTTTATTGAATTATTTTTCTCATCTCTGTGCTTAATGTTTTTTATTGCTTGATCAACATTAAAATGTTCTACAATTTTTATTTTGAAACGGAAGTGGACTTTACGAATGCTTGAAATGAGAAATTCATGAATTTGTAGTCTAGGGATAGATGAAGGACATGAAACCATTTAAATTAGCTGCAAAGCAATAGTTTACAAGAGAATTTCTATAATGCTTAATTCTAATCTTAAATCTACTAAGGGATTAGGAGTTACTTTGGAATTAAAGGTTATGTCACTAAGACATTAGGGCAATAATAATAAAGAGAATTCGGTAATAATTCAATAAAGGAATTCCATAACTAGGATCAAATTAGACACCAAGGTTGGATTCAAAGTGAAACTCATCCCTAACATTTTTCTCATTATAAAGGATTAATTTTATTACAGTTGTTAATTTTAAATATTATTTCAATCAATCTGGAAACTTTTTGTTCAATTTTAGTAATTGAATATAATTCAATAGTAAAACGCAATCCTTGAGTTCAACACTCGGTACTACCGTTTTATTATTAGTTGCAACGATTCAATACACTTGCTGAAACGCTATCAATGGACCTCATTCTTAGCTTCAAACAAAAATGCAATGGTAACTTTAAGTAATCGAAATAAGAGCCTCATATGAGATTCTTCAAAAGTTATAGGAGTCTGTGAAAACAAACTCTCAAATTAAAGTTTTGATGAAAATAAACAAAGATTAATTAAGAATGTTAATTATGATTCTAAAATGTTATGTTAATTTAACTTATGCTTTTGAGTGTATTAATTCAAAGATAGGAATCAAGCAAAGCAAAGAAAACAGTTAAAAATTGAACAGACAAAGAAACAAGAACAGTCTGGACAAAATGGTGAATGATCTCCAAATTCAAGATTGATTGTCACAACATCTTCACCAATCAATCTCCTCTATTTCGACGAAGCTTTTGACTTTGAATTATATACTAAGTTCATCAGTACATGGCAAGAAACAAATAGGTCTCATCTCAATCAAAGAAGGCTTTCGAATCATTAAGATAAAAGGTCTCGAATCAAGCTAGATGAAAAAGTTTGGAACACCTTTAGCCAAACTATCAAGAAAGTTCAATCAATCTTGATCTGTACAAAAGACATCAGGAAAACATCCAGAACAATCAAATTGAATCTTTAGATTGATCATCAATCTCCAGAAAGTACAAACTGCCAAAACCAGATTGATAATCAATCTCTATTTCTGCAGAATTACAATTTTGATCTCCTTACTTCTGCAAAGGTTTATAATCATTCACCAAGCTGTTTTGGACAAATTCAAGACACTAGTTCGAAGCTGTATCATCAGTGATTAAATGAGAAGCTTCAAAGCTTTTTAAACTCGAAGGAAAGTAGATTAAGAAAGACTGTAACAACAACAGTCAAAACAGATTCAAAATGTTCAAAGACTAGAATATTTTTAATCACATATATTGGTCTTGGTCAAAATTGACAGAGCACTACCAACAACTCTTTTGACCATTATTAAATGCTTCAATCGCCTACAGAAGAAAGGCCAATTTCCAGGAAAATAGCAGAAGTTCAAGTGCTATCAAAATCTCATAAATCATTCACATTCACATACTTGAAATTCTCATTTTCACAAACAAGAATCAATTCTAAACTTTTATATCATACTGAGTTATTATTACTGAATTCTTTGTAAGGAATCGAATCTCAAACAAGAGTTGAGATGTCGGAGATTTTATCAAAACAATCTCATCATTATTGTAAAACTCAAACTATAAGAGTTTAAGTATAGTTTGAAAAGATTGTAATGAATCCTATTAAGATCGATAGGTGATAAATTTACTTTCTTGGTGGAAAGAAATAAAGCTTGTAATAGATCAAGGTTGATCTAAGCTATGTTAGAACAGAGGCGCACATAAGAGGGGGGGGGGGTGAATTAGGTGTTTATAAATTTTCTTGTTTTAAGAGATTTGGTGATTGATTTTTCTGATTTAAGATATTGTATGGCAAAGATAAATGGCAGAAAAATAAAGAACACAATGATATTATCCTGTTTCCCCTTATGACCAAGGGTACATCCAGTCCTCTTGCACACCATAAGAGATTCTCCATTATTGTTAGAATAAGTACAAGTCCCACCCTAGGACCTTTGTTACAAACTCCTAACAATCACCCTAAGATAGCACACCACTATCTTAGTTTACAAAACTTGATGAAAGATCACTACTTTCCTCGATTTACAACACTTGAAGAAAGTACACCACTTTCCTCAATTTACAACACCTGAATGGTTTAGCAATATTGATTTTGACTTAGATCAATAAGATATAACAATTTATGCTTTTTGGTATAATGATAGCAGTATGATATAATTCCAAGTACAATAGAGAACCTTTCTCAATGATATGACAATGTAAAATCTGTACTTGAAATATGAAAGAAAGACTTTGAATAAATCAAAAAATTTCAGAAAGTTTGTTCAAAGTTGTTCTAAGATTGATGTTAAGATTGTGAAAAGATTCATTCGTTAAGTCTGAAGCTATGAAGTATTTATACTCCTTAGACATCACTTCAGATCAGTGGCATTCATTCCTAGAGGTTTGATGAACAAATGCAATGATCTAGAACCATTTTGTAACACCCCGTTTTTCAAAGCGAGGGTGTATTTTTTTTTCAAAATAACTTAAATAAAACAGAGTAAGTACATAAGGAAAAGCCTTTGGATACATAATTTAGTCATTATAATTTACAAGCAGCGGAAAAAGTACACAAAATATGAATTCAAAATGTTTACATATCAAAAGTGGTACAGTCTTCCAGTTTACAAATAAAAACAACCCAAAAGAAAGACATTCGTTCCCACTGTGTCAACCTAGTCTGATCATTTTACAAAACCACTAAACACCCTGAGTGATCTCGACGCGCCCGGTGAGATCCTCCTAACGTAGCTCCAGTCAAGCATTCCCATCTACATCCCCATCCACATGGTATGAATCGGTAGGATAGTCCTGGCTATCATCTGAGGGCAAAGCCCAGATTTCCACAATAGTTGTAAAGGGTCACCAACCGAAATTAACAATTAACACATAACATTTAAGTTTTCAAATGCACAAAATACCCTTTCCACTAAGCATGCACCTTAAAAGGATTTTCCATATGCTAAAAGTTCATATAATGCTTGCCAATGTAAAGGAAATCAAAATAAAGTTCTCAATCCATCAAGTAATATATAATTGACCAAAACATTGATAAATCACTTGAGCAATCAATTATCTAACTCAAGATAAGATTTTCCACTGAGCCAATCGATTGGGGAAATCAATTTCCTGAAAGTTTTTAGTGAAAATTGAACTCTGGGCTTAAATCAATCGATTGGGTAAATCGATTGACTCAATCGATTGGGTAAATCGATTGACAGACAAGACAGAACCCCTGTAATGAATCCAATCGATTGGACAAATTGATTTTTGGAAGACAAAGCCCATGACTTGAATCCAATTGAATCCAATCGATTTACCAAATCGATTTCTTAAATGATTTTGAAATATAACTTACAAAATCGATTGGGTAAATCGATTTCGTGCAAAACAGTGCCCCTGTAACTCATCAAATCGATTGGGTAAATCGATTTCCCTGTATATTCTTTCAAAAATACATAAACCAACTCAATCATATTCAAACACCACTCCAAACCTTAACACTTAGCAATACCGGTACAATCACCACGACATTACGAGTTTCGAAAACGTTTCACAATCTAACATACTATCACACAAATCTAAAACATAACTCTTAGTACAATCAACACAATCACTATTTGAATCAAACATACTTACACATAATTTCAAACCATAACACTTAGCAAAAATCAACACAATCATAATTTGAATCAAACACACTTACACATAAGTTCAAAACATAACACTTAGCAAAATCAACACAATCATAATTTGAATCAACCACGACTCGTGTGCCAAGCACCCTAATGCAATGCGTATATGCCAAAATGCATGGACTCGGAATTCCAAACCAAAACCCTCCTTGAAGGGCCGTAAATCATAATTGTACCGCCTATCGCAGGCCAAAGTACCAATTACCGAGGTGCCACCTACCACGGGTCTGCACGATTTACTAAAAAGCGTAAACCATAAACGTACTGCATATCACGAGCCCGTATCGTTTACCAAGGTGCCACCTATAACGGGTCTGCACGGCTTACTAAAAAGAACGTAAATTGTAAACGTACCGCCTATCACAGGCCAAAGTACTCTTTACCAAGGTGCCACCTATCACGGGTCTGCACAATTTACAAAAAACCGTAAATCGTAAAAGTACCGCCTATCACGGGCCAAAGTACTATTTATCGAGGTGCCACCTATCACGGGTCTGCACAATTTACAAAAACGTAAATCATAAATGTACCGCCTATCACAGGCCAAAGTACTATTTATCAAGGTGCCACCTATCACGGGTCTACACGATTTACAAAAAGCATGAAAATGCATGAGCATATACTGACTCCATTCACAACGATCGTTAAGCAAATGCAGATATTAAAAGATTCCCCATTTTTAACACTCATTTGACTTAAACGATTTTCACAACAAAATATTCAGTAAACGAGACATTAAGAGATTCCCCATTCTTAATACTCGTTTAACTTAACGATTTTCCAAAACAAACATTAAGTGAACACACTTTACCAGGGTGTAGTCTCTCACGGACAAACACCATTTTCCAAAAACGTAAGTCGTAAACGTACCACCTATCACGGGTCTGTACTGTTTACCGTGCCACCTATCACGGGTCTGCACAACTTACCAGAAACGTAAACCATAAACGTACTGCCTATCACGGGCCCGTACTGTTTATCGAGGTGCCACCTATCACGGGTCTGCACGGTTTACTTAAAACAAAAATTAAGTAAACAAGACATTAAGAGATTCCCCATTCTTAATACTCGTTTAACTTAATGGTTTTCAAAATTCCACACAAAACAAACTCAAACGTACTTTAACATTCAATCCATAACTCACACAAAATCATTTTTCCACACAAACCACACAGAACACATCTCAAACATGTTATCAAATTCAATCCAAATCCATCAACGATTCACACCAAATCACATCAATCAACAACCATCAGGTAAGAAAACGCCAAGTACGATGAACACAAATCAACACAATAAATTTCATTCATTCAAAATCATACATACGTGAGGTAATTTCATTTTTCCCAAAACAATACTCCAATCCTAACAAAATTCGTTCCCACACAACCACAGATAAGGCCCTAAATGCAAACTAAAAGTTTGGAAGGAGCCCTTACCTTCACTTTAGCTTTTTCGTCGATTACGGCACCGTGAGTAAATCCGGTAAATTTTCCGCTCGTAACGCCGCTTCCAAAATTAGTCCACTAGCACCGTAGCACGGAGGTGAGCAACCTTTCCTTCTATCACTTCTTGAAACCAAGCTTGGATCTAGAAGAAACGGCGAGGTTTGTGTTTGAATCCCTAATACCGTTTTTCTCCGTTTTTGAATCAAAGAGGGAGAATTAAGTTGAGAGATCCTTGTCCTATCACCCACTATCAATTTCGAACTCAAAGGAAAGAAAAGAAAGCAAAAACGAGCAACAATGGAGGAAGGGAGGAAATGGGTTTCTCGCGCGCAGAGGAAGAAGGAGTTTTTCAAGTTTTCACTCATTCCTCTTTCTTTCCTTTCCTTTTCTTTTCTTTCTTTCTCTTTCCTTTCTTTTTCTTTCTCCATCCACACAAACATATATATATAACTTATAACTTAACAAATATCTAGATATTTATTAAAATTACCATTTCACACATAACCTCTCCAATCCACTTTTGTCAAAAATATCTACCTTCGTCGCAACTCAATTGATAGATAAATTTTTCTGCAACCAGATATATTTATAACAAAATTGCCCGGTATTAAATCCTTCGTAACGGAAGTAAATTATTTCCTGACAAATAATTTTAATCCAATTTCCAAAAATATATTTTCGGCCTTTAACTCACTAACTAACGAAAAGTGGGTTAAAAGCCTAAGCAATTTAACACAAAATACCCTAAAATTGCATAACTTAGGATTTTAAATTACGGGTCTTACATTACTACCCCCTAAAATTAGTTTCGTCCTCGAAACTTAAAGTACGAGTAGCAATCCTCACTAGGTTTGTACTCAAATTCAACATACTAGTCACAACTTGTTTCACCTAGCCTTCTCGAAAAAAGTGTTGCCTACCCCTTTTCATAGGGTGCTTAATAACTCTGCATCCATTCATGGTCGGTAAGGCTCGTCCATTCCATTCAACATTGTTTTGTCTATTATCAACAAGAGATTAAGGATGATCAGTCCCTCAATTTGTCAATAAATAGTCAACAACCATGATAGTGGCTTAGACTATCTTAATCGAACTGTAGTAGCGGTCCTTGCAACTTATAACTGAGGTTATCTTAATGTACAAGCTGTCAACAATCTTCTCAAAGTCCATTGAGTTTCCCTTATTTTCCTATAACTTTGATCCTGTCGACGAAGTAAAATATCCCATACTTATGTCTCGTAGTCTCATTTGCATCCACTTGGTACGAAACATCCATTTGGTATCGAACTGAAACACTTAGAATGACCCCAACACACTGAGCATAGAACAATCACTACATCCGAGAACTCCTAAATTTCTCCCTTGTCCACAAATCCTCGATTTTTTCCTTAAGTCGTACAACTACTTCAAACTGTAGTGTTCTTATCAGTATGTTATTCCAATTATAAATTTAATAATTCCATCCCCACATATGCTTGGTGATCAAAGCTTCCTCAATATTTTCGAAATCATGTCCAAGACTATACCACTTGGGACACACAAACTTCCTTTCAGTTTAGTACTTCATTTCATGGGTCACGTTTTCCATTAAAATCTAACTTGAATTTAATTCACCGATCAAGGTCTACATTCGTCTCATGCCTAACACCTCAGTTCACGCTTCACTAGAAAATCTCTTACATACTTCGCGATTATGCACTAGCTCGAAAATAATTCTCCTACCTCTATGGCCAACATTCATTCTGATACTTCTTATTTTCGTTGTGTCCTTCATTTGCAACTTGATGATTATCCTTTCATTATGACAGGTCAACCGCATTGTATTCATTCCATCACTTTTCCATTTATACCAACCTTAAGTTTCTACCTCGAACCTTGATACATCTTCTTTATAGTGATTCCAATAAATCAAGGCTTACTAATTCCCACTACACTTTTTCTATTTCATGTTCAATTGTTTCCTATCAAACAAACATTTAACTCCTTTGATTGACGAACACAATAACAATCCCCATGACATGCACTCGAGTAATATCTTTATATCTTGGCATACCTTTCATTGTTCATCTAGTCACTAAAACACTCAGTTTAAACCTCGACGCTTGATTTCCCACGACCAACAACTAAATCATAAGTCATTCATTCCATCTCTTCTTTTTCACTTGCTATCATTTAATAGGATTCAAAAATTTGATCCTCAAAATCTCCAAACACTTCCATCCTTAACATGAATTATTTAACACTTGCCGGCCTCAACTTCTTCGATTATGAAAGTTTTAAGCATTACTTGGTCCTCCATCCAACCTTGCGAGATTTTAAATCATCAGCTAAAAATCAACCATATTAGGGTCCCAAATCAAATCTCGAATATTCCTTCAGTCCTATCAAAATGTTAACATCCTCTTAGTAATTTCCATCCTTTAATAGACTCTCAAACTTATATTACTGCAATCTCAAGTATTCTCGTACTCGATTACTTCAAATTCCACTTAATGGTAACATAGAGTTCAATACATCAAGGCTTAACTCATTAGGTTTCTCTGAACATCGCTCAAAATTCACACTTACGTGTCTATAGATTCATCCAATATTACTATCCATATTTAGTAATCCAAGTTGCGAATCCAGTCTAACTCGAATGCTCGACTTTATCCCTCAAGGTATCGACTAATCCTCAAAGTGTATGTTATCTAACCAAAGGAGTATTTACTCCTAATGTGCAACGCTCCCTTAACTTCAATACCAGTCTCTTTCATTGACACCTAAGTAACAAATGTTATTCCAAATGGAAGCCTTATCTTCTCAACAATTCCATGATGTTCACATCTCTTTGACAGTTGTCAAACTTCATCCACACTCATCCTGAAATCTACCAGGGAAAACATCTAATACTTTTCTTACCAAAAGTCCTCCACTTAGATCTTTACTTGAAATCCCTCATTAGTCTAATATTAATCCATCCATACTCATCATCTTCGAGTTAACATCAACACATAGCTTCTGTGTCCTTGGAACCATTTCTTAAATTCCATGCCGTCATGACTTACTTCAACTCTGCCTGATACTCCGCCATCTCGAAGATCTTTTCCATTTCTTGAATCTACTAGTCAACTCTTTTCCTGAGTCCTCATCACCCTTGAACTTTGGAGGATGGTAACGACGAAAATATTCTAACCCTCTTAATATTAAGAGCACAAATCTCTCTTTTCCTCTTCTCCAGATCCCGCAGAGTCTTTGCAGCAGTTTGTGCAACAACAAAACATCCATGTTATTTGTAGCTTCAACCATTTGATCATCCCCATTGACGTTCATCCTTGCAACGTCGTTTCCTCTTAGAGGTAGTGTTTTCGAAAAACCAATAACAAGAAGAAGTGTTAACACCACTTCGAATAATTCCAAAACTAAGTTTCGAATATATCAACACATAATAACCACCCCTGATCTGATGACTCAGACCGATTACCCCGACGCATGATCAGACAACAACTCCTAACCTCCAATCTAGAACCTAAGGTTCCACAGCCCCCAAAGAAAACCAAACCAAAGCTCTGATACCACAATGTAACACTCCGTTTTTCAAAGCGAGGGTGTATTTTTTTTTTCAAAAGAACTAAAATAAAACAGAGTAAGTACATAAGGAAAAGCCTTTGGATACATAATTTAGTCATTATAATTTACAAGCAGCGGAAAAAGTACAAAAAATATGAATTCAAAATGTTTACATATCAAAAGTGGTACAGTCTTCCAGTTTACAAATAAAAACAACCCAAAAGAAAGACATTCGTTCCCATTGTGTCAACCTAGTCTGATCATTTTACAAAACCACTAAACACCCTGAGTGATCTCCACGCGCCCCGTGAGATCCTCCTAACATAGCTCCAGTCAAGCATTCCCATCTACATCCCCATCCACATGGTATGAATCGGTAGGATAGTCCTGGCTATCATCTGAGGGCAAAGCCCAGATTTCCACAATAGTTGTAAAGGGTCACCAACCGAAATTAACAATTAACACATAACATTTAAGTTTTCAAATGCACAAAATACCCTTTCCACTAAGCATGCACCTTAAAAGGATTTTCCATATGCTAAAAGTTCATATAATGCTTGCCAATGTAAAGGAAATCAAAATAAAGTTCTCAATCCATCAAGTAATATATAATTGACCAAGACATTGATAAATCACATGAGCAATCAATTATCTAACTCAAGATAAGATTTTCCACTGAGCCAATCGATTGGGGAAATCAATTTCCTGAAAGTTTTTAGTGAAAATTGAACTCTGGGCTTAAATCAATCGATTGGGTAAATCGATTGACTCAATCGATTGGGTAAATCGATTGACAGACAAGACAGAACCCCTGTAATGAATCCAATCGATTGGACAAATCGATTTTTGGAAGACAAAGCCCCTGACTTGAATCCAATTGAATCCAATCGATTTACCAAATCAATTTCTTAAATGATTTTGAAATATAACTTACAAAATCGATTGGGTAAATCGATTTCGTGCAAAACAGAGCCCCTGTAACTCATCAAATCGATTGGGTAAATCGATTTCCCTGTATATTCTTTCAAAAATACATAAACCAACTCAATCATATTCAAACACCACTCCAAACCTTAACACTTAGCAATACCCGTACAATCACCACGACATTACGAGTTTCGAAAACGTTTCACAATCTAACATACTATCACACAAATCTAAAACATAACTCTTAGTACAATCAACACAATCACTATTTGAATCAAACATACTTACACATAATTTCAAACCATAACACTTAGCAAAAATCAACACAATCATAATTTGAATCAAACACACTTACACATAAGTTCAAAACATAACACTTAGCAAAATCAACACAATCATAATTTGAATCAACCACGACTCGTGTGCCAAGCACCCTAATGCAATGCGTATATGCCAAAATGCATGGACTCGGAATTCCAAACCAAAACCCTCCTTGAAGGGCCGTAAATCATAATTGTACCGCCTATCGCAGGCCAAAGTACCAATTACCGAGGTGCCACCTACCACGGGTCTGCACGATTTACTAAAAAGCGTAAACCATAAACGTACTGCCTATCACGAGCCCGTATCGTTTACCAAGGTGCCACCTATAACGGGTCTGCACGGCTTACTAAAAAGAACGTAAATTGTAAACGTACCGCCTATCACAGGCCAAAGTACTCTTTACCAAGGTGCCACCTATCACGGGTCTGCACAATTTACAAAAAACCGTAAATCGTAAAAGTACCGCCTATCACGGGCCAAAGTACTATTTATCGAGGTGCCACCTATCACGGGTCTGCACAATTTACAAAAACGTAAATCATAAATGTACCGCCTATCACAGGCCAAAGTACTATTTATCAAGGTGCCACCTATCACGGGTCTACACGATTTACAAAAAGCATGAAAATGCATGAGCATATACTGACTCCATTCACAACGATCGTTAAGCAAATGCAGATATTAAAAGATTCCCCATTTTTAACACTCATTTGACTTAAACGATTTTCACAACAAAACATTCAGTAAACGAGACATTAAGAGATTCCCCATTCTTAATACTCGTTTAACTTAACGATTTTCCAAAACAAACATTAAGTGAACACACTTTACCAGGGTGTAGTCTCTCACGGACAAACACCATTTTCCAAAAACGTAAGTCGTAAACGTACCACCTATCACGGGTCTGTACTGTTTACCGAGGTGCCACCTATCACGGGTCTGCACAACTTACCAGAAACATAAACCATAAACGTAATGCCTATCACGGGCCCGTACTGTTTATCGTGGTGCCACCTATCACGGGTCTGCACGGTTTACTTAAAACAAAAATTAAGTAAACAAGACATTAAGAGATTCCCCATTCTTAATACTCGTTTAACTTAATGGTTTTCAAAATTCCACACAAAACAAACTCAAACGTACTTTCACATTCAATCCATAACTCACACAAAATCATTTTTCCACACAAACCACACAGAACACATCTCAAACATGTTATCAAATTCAATCCAAATCCATCAACGATTCACACCAAATCACATCAATCAACAACCATCAGGTAAGAACACGCCAAGTACGATGAACACAAATCAACACAATAAATTTCATTTATTCAAAATCATACATACGTGAGGTAATTTCATTTTTCCCAAAACAATACTCCAATCCTAACAAAATTCGTTCCCACACAACCACAGATAAGGCCCTAAATGCAAACTAAAAGTTTGGAAGGAGCCCTTACCTTCACTTTAGCTTTTTCGTCGATTACGGCACCGTGAGTAAATCCTGTAAATTTTCCGCTCGCAAAGCCGCTTCCAAAATTGGTCCACTAGCACCGTAGCACGGAGGTGAGCAACCTTCCCTTCTATCACTTCTTGAAACGAAGCTTGGATCTAGAAGAAACGGCGAGGTTTGTGTTTGAATCCCTAATACCGTTTTTCTCCGTTTTCGAATCAAAGAGGGAGAATGAAGTTGAGAGATCCTTGTCCTATCACCCACTATCAATTTCGAACTCAAGGGAAAGAAAAGAAAGCAAAAACGAGCAACAATGGAGGAAGGGAGGAAATGGGTTTCTCGCGCGCAGAGGAAGAAGAAGGAGTTTTTCAAGTTTTCCCTCCTTCCTCTTTCTTTCCTTTCCTTTTCTTTTCTTTCTTTCTCTTTCCTTTCTTTTTCTTTCTCCATCCACACAAACATATATATATATATATATATATATATATATATATATATATATATATATATAACTTATAACTTAACAAATATCTAGATATTTATTAAAATTACCATTTCACCCATAACCTCTCCAATCCACTTTTGTCAAAAATATCTACCTTCGTCGCAACTCAATTGATAGATAAATTTTTCTGCAACCAGATATATTTATAACAAAATTGCCCGGTATTAAATCCTTCGTAACGAAAGTAAATTATTTTCCGACAAATAATTTTAATCCAATTTCCAAAAATATATTTTCGGCCTTTAACTCACTAAATACCGAAAACTGGGTTAAAAGCCTAAGCAATTTAACACAAAATACCCTAAAATTGCAGAACTTAGGATTTAAAATTATGGGTCTTACACATTTCAAATCTGAAAAATTGCATTGTTTCCAGTTGTATTCGAATACACCTCTTGTAATGTTCATATTCAAATTTTACATCTTTTATTCGAATACAAGGGTCATGTAGTCGAATACAAATAAGTGTATTTTGCCACCAACTTGCTGTTTGTATTCGACTACATCAGGTTGTAGTCGAATACAAATGTGTAGTCTGAGCTACTGACTTAGCACTTGTATTCGACTACAACACCTCGTAGTCGAATACAAATTTCAAGTTTTTGCTACTGATATAGCATCTTTATTCGGATACAATATGTTGTATTGGAATACGATATTGCTTTTTGTCAAAACTTTAATTTTCAAACATTGTTAATGCATTTTGACATTTTGAAAAACTCTTTTGATGCATATGCTAAAATGAAAGGTTCTCATGTGCATTTGAAATATAAGAATATTAGATTGCATCATGTACCTTTACATTATAAGACTTCTAGCATATTTGACCATAGTTGAGTTTGATTGTTTCGCTTTTTTTTTTAGCTTTCAACTTGATTACTTTCCTTTGTTTTGTCTTCATCAAAAACATAAGTATTTTACAAGCTAGGTGTTGTAAAACGAAGAAGGTTCTTTGTTTTGAACACTTACTGGAAAATCTCACAGTTGTGAGGACTGGACGTAGCCCGAGTTGGGTGAACCAGGATATATCTTTGTGTGGTATTCCTTCTCTTATTTATTTATTAAGCTTAATTGATTAATTGAGATTAAACAAAAATTGAATTTATGTTTTTAAGCTAACCAAGAACGTTCTACGTTTTCTGGTAAAAACCTAGAACGTTCTTCGTTTTTCTGTTTTCTTATCCAAGATCATTCTTGAGTTAAATCTTGAGATTTCTTCAGGAATTTTTAAATAGGCACATTTACAATTCAAACCCCCCTTCCTTGTATCAATATTGTTACTTCAGAGTCACCTTAAGGTTGAAGTGGAGTTACACTTTTCTGAGCCACTTCTCCATATTTTTCCTATCCTTTGAAATTTTGAGTTTTCTTAATACCATTTTCCTTTTAGAGTGATTCTTGTGCCATAGTCCCTTCAATATATGAGTGGTCTTAAGAATCATATTTTTAGAATGGTCATTATAACTATATTTAGGGTATAATTCTAGAATGATTTTAGTATATTTAGCTGACTTTGATTGTTTGACTTCTTTTTGAGCTTGCAACTTGATCACTTTCCTTGGTTTTTTTTATTCATAAAAAACATAAGTATTTTACATTCTCCCCCTTTTTGTTAATGACAAAACCTTGTTGTTGAGACTTCAAAGCGTGTGTTCGTTTTGTCTTCATCAAAATCATAAGTATTTTACATTCTCCCCCTTTTTGATTATGACAAAACCTTGTTGTTGTTGAGATCTCAAAACATTTGATCATTTTAATTTTTCTCCCCTTTAATACATGCTTACTCCTCCTTTGAGCTTAAGTTCATGTCATCATGTTTTAAATATTTTGAAGACCAACAAAAGTTTTAAACAACAACAGCATACCGATTTTCTCCCCCTTTTGACATGACCAAAAAGAAGGAAAAACAACAAACAAGATATCAAACATAGTTAGGGAATAAAACATCACTCAAAGTAAACAAAAATATCACATAATTAAAATGGAACCATTTTTAGATTTTAAATCACACTATAAAACCATAGACAAAGAGATACAAGCAAAACAACATAAGGTATTTTAAAAACAAACTACATCAAATTCAATTTCAGCATCGAACTACATATCATCATCCGGTGGAAGGTGATGATGGTCAATTTTGACGGATAGGCCATTGAGTTAATACAAAAAAGTTTCATGGTTTTGGGCAATGGTGGTCTCCATGGTTTGAAATCAGTTGTTTGATGGACGTGACCACATTTTGAAACTATGAACAAATGCCCTAAAACGTGAAAAAAAAGCTTATATATAAGAAAATCGCGAATCTGTATTTGACTTCACACTGGTTGTATTCGAATACAGGAATTTCTGGAAACTTGTATTCGAATACATATAATGTGTATTCGGCTACGATATCATAAATTTGTTTTAAAACGATTTTTTCAGAAAAAAATCAACATCTAAAGCACATATTCATAATCACAAGATACATAAACATCATAGAATCAATTTTATCAACATATTAAGTGAAGATTTTAGATATTGAAGAGAAGTGACTTACAAAGTATCAATACCTTATATTAGTACATTTCTTGATCCACACATAATGCCCATTTGGAATACCAAAGTTTCTAAAATGACAAGCATTAGGTGTGTAACCATTTAGACCACAATAAAAGCATGTAGGAGTATATTTATTTCTATATGTATGTATATGAGATTTCTTTTGAATAATTTTCTCCTTAAAATGACGATCTCTTTGCATAATTATAACTTTCTCTTTGGATTGGTCACTTTCTTTAACAAATTTTGAGAAACCAAGACCAGTTTTGTCATTTGAAGATCTTTGCACATTTAAAACATTTTCCAATCCAACTTGTCCGTTTTCATATCTTTCAATTACTCTATTTAATTGAACAATTTTGAAAGAAAAAGAATCACACTTATTGCATGTAAAATTTTGTTTTAATATTTCAAAATCCTTTTCCATAGTGTCAATTTTCTCTTGAGGAGACGAGATTTGTCTCTTTTGAGTTGACATTATTTTGAACAAATTTTTACATTTCATAAGTAGTTCTTTAATGGCATTTTGCGCATCATTATATTCAATAATAAATTCACTATTAGTGTCATTATTATGAGGAGAGTCTTTGTTACTAACCTCTTCTTCTTCGTCGAATTGATGTGATGCCATTAAGACAACATTTGCGGATTCGTCACTTTCCAAATCCAAAGATGAACTGACTTCATTGTCCTCCCATGCTATATAGGCCTTTTTGGACTCTTTCTTCTTGTGAGCATTTTTCTTGATAGTGTTTGGACGTTCTGCATTTATGTGTACTTTTTGGCCACACTCAAAACAAGTGATGTTTTGATTTGAAGTGGAAACATCCTTCTCCCTGAAGGTTATCCTTTTCTTTCCAAATTTATAAGTTTTATCATTTTGAAAGAGCTTACTAAATCTTTTTACAAGGGAGGTGATGTTTTCATATTCATCTGAATTCTCTTCATTGTTTTGTTCTTTTGATTATGCTTTCAAGGCAACGTTCTTGGTCTTATTTTCCTGAATTTCATTCTTTTCTAACCTTCCAAGTTCGATTTTGTGTTCTTGAAGTTTTCTGAAAAGTGCAAAAGAGACATCTTTGATAGACTTTTCTTTTTAGAAATTGTTGTTACTTTCGGTTGTCAAGCTCTAGTTAATGATCTTAACACTTTCAGGTTTAATTCATCATTAGTGAAGATTTTTCCATGTGCCGACAAATGGTTGGTTAGGTGAGAAAATCTTTTCTGTAAGTCCAAAATGGATTCTCCAGGCTGCATTCGAAATAATTTGTATTCTTGAGATAATGTGTTGAGTTTGGAATGTTTTACCTCAATAGTTCCTTCATGTGTTACTTCAAGTGTATCTTAAATTTCTGTAGCCGTTTTGCAATGTGACACGCATAAGAATTCATCAATTCCAAGGGCTGGTTGTAACATATTTTTGGCTTTCTTATCAAACAATACTTTCCACTTGTCATCATCTATCCATGAAGCTTTAATTTTTTATTCTTCTTTATTGTTGATGACTATTTTTGGAACATAAGGACCATTTTCTACTGCATCCCAAATATCATCTCCTTGTGCCTCAAGATATGCTTGCATGCGTATCTTCCAAAAGTCAGAGTCTTCTCCAACAATGCATGGTGGTTTAATGCTACTACCACCATCTCTAAAAACAGGTTGTGCGGAAGCCATTAATAAGGATTGAGGAGCAAATTAATGGAACCTTCTCTAATGCCAATTGATAGAACAGAGGTGCACCTAAGAGGAAGGTGAATTAGGTGTTTAGAACCTGTGTTGTTTTTAGAGATTTAGTGATTGATTTTTTATTTATTTATTTAAGATGTTGTATGGCAATGATAAATGGAAGAAAAATAAAGAACACAATGATATTATTCTGGTTCCCCTTATGACCAAGGGTACATCCAGTCCTCTTGCAAACCACAAGAGATTCTCCACTATTGTTAGAATAAGTACAAGTCCCACCCTAGGACCTTTGTTACAAACTCCTAACAATCACCCTAAGATAGCACACCACTATCTTAGTTTACAAAATTTGACGAAAGAACACCAATTTCCTTGATTTACAACACTTGAACAAAAGTACACACTTTCCTCAATTTACAACACCTGAATGGTTTAGCAATATTGATTTTGACTTAGATCAATAAGATATAACAATTTATGCTTTTTGGTATAATGACAGCAGTCTGATATAATTTCAAGTACAATAGAGACCTTTCTCAATGATATGAGAATGTAAAATCTGTACTTGAAATATGAAAGAAAGACTTTGAATAAATCAAAACATTTTAGAAAGTTTGTTCAAAGGTGTTCTAAGATTGATGAAGATTGTGAAAAGATTCATTCGTTAAGTCAGAAGCTTTGAAGTATTTATACTCTTTAGACATCACTTCAGATCAGTGGCATTCGTTCCTAGAGGTTTGATGAACAAATGCAATGATCTAGAACCATTTCAAATCTAAAAAATTGCATTGTTTACAGTTGTATTCGAATACACCTCTTGTAACGTTCATATTTATTCAAATTTTACATATGGTATTTGAATACAAATAAGTGTATTTTGCCACTGACTTGCTGTTTGTGTTCGACTACATCAGGTTGTAGTTGAGTACAGATGTGTAGTATGAGCTATTGACTTAGCACTTATATTCAACTACAACACCTCGTAGTCGAATACACATGTCAAGTTTTTGCTACTGTCAAAAATTTTAATTTTCAAACATTGTTAATGCATTTTTACATTTTGAAAAACTCTTTTGATGCATATGCTAAAATGAAAGGTTCTCATGTGCATTTGAAATATAAGAATATTAGATTGCATCATGTACCTTTATATTATAAGACTTCTAGCATATTTGACCATAGCTGAGTTTGATTGTTTGACTTCTTTTTGAGCTTGCAACTTGATCACTTTCCTTGGTTTTGTCTTCATAAAAAACATAAGTATTTTACAAGCTAGGTGCTGTAAAACGAAGAAGGTTATTTGTTTTGAACACTTAGTGGAAAATCTCACAGATGTGAGGACTGGACGTAGCCCGAGTTGGGTGAACCATGATATATCTTTGTGTGGTATTATTTCTCTTATTTATTTATTTATTTATTTATTAAGCTTAATTGATTAACTGAGATAAAACAAAAACTGAATTTATGTTTTTAAGCTAACCAAGAACTTTCTACGTTTTCTAGTAAAAACCAAGAACGTTCTCCGTTTTTCTGTTTTCTTATCGCAGATCATTCTTGAGTTAAATCTTTAGATTTCTTCAAGAATTTTTAAATAGGTACATTTACAATTCAAACACCCCATTCCTTGTAAATCGACATTGTTACTTCAGAGTCACCTTAGGGTTGAAGTGGAGTTACACTCTTCTAAGCCACTTCTCCATTTTTTTCCTTTCCTTTCAACTTTTGAGTTTTCTTAATACCCTTGTCCTTTTAGAGTGGTTCTTGTGCTGTAGTCCCTTCAATATATGAGTGGTCTTAAGAATCATATTTTTAGAATGATCATTATAACTATATTTAGGGTATAATTCTAGAACGATTTTCTATGGTGTAGTAAAATACTGATACAATTTTAACTATCTTGCACAATTTTAGACAGTGCCACGAAAGTGTTTTAAAGAGAACAATCTAGTTTACGACTCAATCCAGTAATATTTTCGATAGCTGAAAATTATTTTAAAAATAGTTTTTCGAAACTCAAAGACAACATCTCTTGTTCATTTTTTCAATTTGTGTTTTAAATTATGTTACATTTTAGATATTTTCGTGAAAATATAATTTATCTCTTTGATAATGATAATAAAGAATATGAATCCAATAAAAAAAATTAGGAAAGATGAAAAATTGTTTAAAAAATCCATAACTGAATAGTTTATAAAAGATTAAAGAAATAATAAAATTAAATTAATAAGATTACAACTGAAAGAAAACATAAAAAGTTTGAGATAGAGAGAATTTACTAAATATTTTGTTATGAAATTCCTGCAGCAGTCTTATTTGTTTTTTCATTGTCCTAGAATCTTATCTCAAAGGCTCAAAATAATTGCACTATGAACTTTCTCGATTATTAATGTTGTCTTCAACGCCTCTAACAAACCGTATTGAACAAGACCAACCCACATCTTCAAATGCAATAATTCAAAGTCGCTCAAACCACCTTAGTTAATATCATATTTATCATGGTTTGTCTATTTCCTACCATAGATCAATATGCGAAAAGTTTACATTTGTAATTTTTGTTGTTATTTTTTTGGTAGAGGCTATATCCAATTTGTTTTTTAGATTTTGTATTTGAACAAAATTGCATCTATTTTGATATAGATTGAATCTATTCATTAAAAAAAATAGAAATTAAGTATCGAATAATGTGGATATATTTTGATATAGATGGCATCTCTAACAAAATGGAAATAAATTAATATAAAAAAAAATAAAAAACATTAGGATTATGTCAAAATTTAATACAAACCAACCAACTCCTTGTCAAATTACTACTTTGAACATTCTCTTTCATAAATCAAACAAAATAATTATTTTACAATTTTAATTAAAACCAATAATAATCAAAACCACAAAATGGGCCAAGCATCAATAAATGCGTAGTATCTCATGGGTTTTTCATTTTCTACCATAAATAGATATGCAAGAATTAATGTTAGATAATTTTTCATTTATGTATAAATCACTTATATGTCAATATGTCATGGTTGTAATTTTTATTATTATTTATGCTCATGTTGGATGAATTTATGAGCTGTTCAATTTCTTGTTTAGCAATAAAGTTGGTTTATATTTATTTATCATAGAAAATTACTATTAAATTAATGACAAATATCTTGTAGAAAAATAAATAAATGAAAAATATCTTTCATTATGCCTCTTGCACCTAAAAGAATGTCTATTTTATACTTTTATTGCAGAATAGTAAACATGTATCTATCATTATTGCATCAGACAAGAATTATTATTCATGTGGATCAAAATGATTTTTTTTGTTGCTAAGGGTTGAAAATGATTTCTTTTTAACTTAATTGTTGTCATAAGTTCAAAAATAAAATGATATATTATTCATGGTTATTAATAATTTTTTATTAATATTTATGGTTATTATAGTCAATCAATCTTGTCATGAATTGATAGAGTTGGATTCAGTAGTAATAAATGCAATCCAACTCAAGTCAGATTGAACTATGCTCCTCTTTCTCCAAAAAAATGCACCATTTACTTTTGCCTCAATCTTAAAAGAACCATCCCAACCTCTTCAAGAGGTTCTTGGGCATTTTAGCTCTTTTGATTCCTTCTTGGCTACAACATTTGATAATTCTTCAAAAGATAAGGCTGGAAGCTCACACAACAAAAGTGCGAGTGTAAACGATGAACCCAAACAATCAAAGCCCGACAAGAGATCAACATGAAAACAAAACAACAAGCAATTGAAGCTTCTAAAGACCATTCAAAAGGATCAAAATAAATTACTTGCCAATTTCACTCACTTCCAAAATACCATTGCTCAATTTGGCCTCCTTCTTAAATGGGTCACCAAACATTTGATTCCTTCTATTGCTGTTGATGATCATCATCTTGTGCTACTGGCTCAACCATCCTATGTTCCTTACTCTTTATCCTCATCCTCGTCATCTAAAGATTCACCCTCCACCACATGACTCTACTTTATTTTACTACTTTTTGTTGCTAACTTCATTCAAGGGAAGTAAAATTATGTGAAACTTTTTGTCATATGTTTTGAAGTTATGTTAATGTTTTGGTATTATGTTTAAGTTATTGGAACATTTTGAATAATTTATTTCTCTGTTCAATGAAAGTTTTATTTCCTTCAATATTTCATAATCTCAAAATTGCTTTTAATTTGAATGTTAAAAAGGAAATTTTTTCAAAACTATTACTTGTATGATTGAGGGGGAGCTTAATCATTTTTAGTTACATATTACAAAAATCTTAATCTAAAGAATATTGTCATCATCAAAAAGGGGGAGATTGTAGAGACAAAATCTCTCTAAAATTGTTTTAATGATTACAAAATTATTTAAAATATTATGATTGTGATTAATGACTATCTCTCTCACATGCTGAAAACGACCCAGCTTTAACCTACAAAAAGGCAGTAGCTAACAAGACAAATATGTAGTTCTTACATGTCGTGATGAAAGAAAAAAGAAAAGGACACCACATGTCCAAGTTCCTAGAAGTTCTGAACCTCGTGCAAGAGGATGAGCTGAACCAGTCCAAGGACAACTGGATGGTAATTCTGTAAATATGAGGAAATACCTTGGACTTTTTTATTGAAGACTACAACGGTCATAAAGCTTTTATCACTTGGAAAGAGTACCTCAAAGTCTCTATAAAATGTAGTATTCTCTTCATCATCAAAATACACAACAACATTGCACAAAAAGAGAAAGTATCTTAAAGCTATCAAGAGTAATATCCATCCTCTCTTTATACTTTCTATAATCCTACATTTGATCTTTGAAATATCTTTTTAGAAAGTGTTTAAGAAAAGAGAAACATCATATTCATATCACTATGTAATTTCCATGTGAGTTACTATTGGAAATAGTTGGAACTTGTAAGAAACAAGGTTATAAGCTGTAAGTATCGAAGTACGCCTAAGAGGGGGGGGGGGGTGAATTAGGTGTTAGTAAATTTTCTTGTTTTTAGTGATATGGTAGTTGAATTTTCTGATTTTAAGAAAAGGCTTAATAATAAACTGCAGTAAGTAAATGCACACTTTAAGATTTATCTTGGTTCCCCTTATAACCAAGGGTACGTCCAGTCCTCTTGCACACCACAAGAGATTAATTCAATACTTGTCAGAAAATGTACAACTCCCACCCTGGGATTCTTGCTACAAACTTCTAACAATACTTCTAAGATAGCACACCACTATCTTAGATTAAGCTATCTTTTACAAATGATACAATAAGGTTTGAATAGGACTAAGATGAGGTATATTGATAAACAATCCAATAGCAATTCAAGTACTTGAGAACCTTTTTGAATGATAGGAAAATGGAATGCAAGTACTTAGTAAAAATTAGAATTTTGTTTAAAATTGTTCAATGTATTGATTCAAGGATTGTGTGTCTTTGATATGAAGTTATGGGGTCTTTATACTCCATAAAACATCCCTTCAGGTTCGTGGCCATTGATCCAAGAGGTTTGATGAAAAATTACAATGTTCTAGAGCCATCCCAAATCTGAGAAATTGTAATGTTTCCAGGTGTATTCGAATATAGTATATGTGTATTCGAATACACTTCTTTGTAACGTTTAAGAAATTCAAATTTTACATCTTGTATTCGAATACACATTGGTGTAGTCGAATACAGATTAGTGAATTTTAGCCTCTGACTTAACTTGTATTCGACTACAGATGGGTGTAGTCGAATACACAAAAAGGAATTTTGGCCACTGACTTAACTTGTATTCGACTACAGATGGGTGTAGTCGAATACAACATTTAAAGTTTTGCCTCTGACTTAAGTTGTATTCGAATACAACATGGTGTATTCGAATACACTTATGCAAATTGTCAAAATATGATTTTAAATGGTTTTGTAATGTTGTTTTTGATTTTTGAAAATATGTTAAATGCATATGTAAATATGAATTGTTCTCATGTATTTGAACTATTGATTTGTATCATATACCTTTACATTTTATCATTTATTATTTGGATTTTGAAGCTTATTGTGAAGATAGTTTGATCTTCTTTTTGATCTTGTTGCATTGTCCATAGTTGGTGGTCTTGTCGTCATCAAAAACATGTAGTTTATATTCTCCCCCTTTTTGATTATGACAAAATGTTGTTGTGAAGAGAGTGTATAGTTGAAATCATTGCTCCCCCGTAATATATGCATACTCCCCTGTTGTATGTGATGATTTGAAAAAAATTGTTTTTGAGTACCTACAAGGTTTGAAATGCAACAACAATATCAACTTTTCTCCCCCTTTTGACATGATCAAAAAGAAGAAAAAATAGAAAAAGAGACATACAAGTTGCGAGTATAAACACACACAAACAGCATATAAGGTAACAAGGAGAATATCATAAATGAAAATTAAGTCATAACATCATAAAAGTTAATACATAACAAGTCGTAATTAGAGCAATACAAAATACACCATAATCCAAATGACAAATGAGTTCAAATATTAAGGTAGTACATAATGCAAATAGTCAAATTAGTACAAATACATGCCAAATAGTGAACTTTATCAAAATCTGTCGGAATGTGAAAGTGATCAATTTTGTCCGGTAAGTCACTAATGTCTTGAGAAAGAGTGTTATGATTGCAAGCAAGAGTAGTTTCTATGTTCTGGAAGCGAGTGTCAATAGAGGTTGTCAAATTGTCGAATTGAGTTTGAAAGAAGGTTTGGAAGGAATCAAGGCGAGTCATGATCATTTGATTGGAGATATAATCATCATCAGATGCAGTTTCCTCTTCATCATCTTGAGCAACAGCGTTTGAGGGTCCAGTATTGTCATCCTGTGCAGCATCAGATGGTTGACCATGATCACCTTTATGCATAAAAGCTTCAAGTTCCTCATTCCATATTATCCGCATGCTAGGCAAGACACCTAAGTCTAACATATTTTCTTTGGTGGGTGTAAACATAACTTCATCAGAGAAGTCCACACCAAAGTGTTCCAAAATCTGGGAAACTTCCTTTGCATAGGGTAATCCAATCGCCTCGCGAGATCCAAACATAACAGATTTCACAAAAAACGCCCAATTTAGTTGACGACCTTCAAACATGAAATTCATAATTTGTAGTTCAAACTCCGAAATTTAGGAGTAGTTCCCAGCCTTCGGAACCAGAATGTAGCTAAGGAAATAGTGCAGAAGGCGATAATCAACAGTAAGATTTCCCACTCCATACCGTTGCTTGGCATATTTGGAACCTGCCTAAGTTCTCTTTTGTTCCATTGTGCTTCTGTCAAACCGACAGAGAGAAACATACGCATCATATTTAGAAATATTGCCCTATTCACACAATTTGTTAGGACAAAACTTTTCACCATTAAAGAGGATATTCAAAATTTCTCCGATGGTTTTGGTATTTAACCGAATGGTTGTACCCTTAACTCTAGATACTAGCAGTTTTCCCTCTTGAGTAAGATTGCAATAAAAAACCCTAACCAAGTCTGGATAAACATGACCTTTGTAACCTATAAACTCTTCAACATGTTGTGCTTTAAGTAACCTAGGAAAGTTAAAGTCAGAGAAAGAGTCTAAGGTACCATACTTTGGGATAATAAGTCGCTTGTCCCAGTACAATGTGCGAAAACGATCAATTTCCTCCGGTGTGTGTAGAAGCCGGGATAGATTCGTGATGTTAGGATTCCTAGTTCGTTTTCGTGAGGGACCTACTGCTGTATGCTTGGTGCGTGGTCCTCGTTTGCGAGCATCCATGGTGAGAAAGGAGATTTTTGGTAAAAATGGGTTTTAGAGAAAATGGGAGATTTGTGAGAAATCTGATGAGTAATGACAAGAGAGAAGCAAAGAGGGATGTGGTTTGCTAGGTTGGGTGAATGGGTAAGTGATGGAAAGGAGGATGGATCAGTTTTTTTGAGAGAAGAGAGAAGGAACTAGAGCTGTATTCGAATACCAAAATAGAGAATAAACCTAAAACGTGAATCAGCTTTTATATTTGGGCAAAAACGCGAAGGTGTATTCGACTACACCTTCTTGTATTCGAATACACGTTTTTCTGGGAATGTGTATTCGACTACACCAATGTGTATTCGACTACACACGCAGAGTTTTGCTTAAAAATTGAATTGTTTAAGACAATCGCATCATGTAATCCACAAATTCATATATCAAAAATCAATAATCATCAAGAAATAAGAGACATGACAAACTATGTATATCATACAATGTTTAAAGATCATTTTCATTCAAAATACCAAGTTCTCTTCGGATTTTATAAAATGAGTCTTTAGGTAATGATTTTGTAAATATATCAGCCAATTGATTGTGTGTGTCAACAAATGTTACCTCAACATTACCTTTAAGCACATGATCCCGTAGAAAGTGATGTCGGATATCGATGTGTTTAGTTCTAGAGTGCATGATTGGATTCTTCGAGATGTTTATTGCGCTTGTGTTATCACATCTTAAGGGAATGCATCCAAGATTAACTCCATAGTCATGAAATTGTTGTTTGAGCCAGAGAATCTGGGCACAACAGCTTCCTGCTGCAATGTATTCAGCTTCAGCAGTACTAAGTGCAACACAAGCTTGCTTTTTACAAGACCATGAAACTAGTGCATTTCCTAAGACATGACACGTGTCGCTGGTGCTTTTACGGTCTGTTTTGCATCCCGCATAATCCGAATCAGAGTATCCAACTAGGCTACATATGCTACCCTTGGGATACCATAGGCCTACACTTGTCGTTCCTTTCAGATACTTCATAATTCTTTTAACAGCTACTAGATGTGATTCTTTCGGATCTGCCTGAAATCTTGCACACAGACAAACACTAAACATAATATATGGTCGGCTGGCCGTTAGATATAATAATGATCCAATCATACCTCGATATTTGGATATGTTAATTGAAATTCCTGATGCATCTTTATCAACATATGTTCCGGAGCCCATTGGAGTTGTACTTTCTTTGCAATTTTCCATTTCAAATTTCTTTAGTAATTCTTTACAGTATTTTGCTTGATTAATGAAGATACCGTGCTCAAGTTGCTTGATATGAAGTCCAAGAAAATAGTTTAATTTTCCCATCATGGACATTTCGAATTCTCCTTGCATTATTGAAGAGAATTCTTCACATATGTCCTTGTTGGTAGATCCAAATATTATATCATCAACATAAATTTGAACCAGTATTGTGTGACCATTATCTCTTTTGACAAATAAAGTTTTATCAACCTCCCCTTTGTCAAATCCTCGTTCACATAAAAATGTTCTTAATCTGTCATACTAAGCTCTTGGAGCTTGTTTTAGACCATAAAGAGCCTTTTTCAATTTGTAAACGTGTGAGGGATTTTTGGAATCTTCAAACCTAGGGGGCTGTTTGACGTAGACTTCTTCATTTATGTATCCATTGAGAAAGGCACTCTTCACATCCATTTGATATAACTCAAAATTCATGGAACAAGCATATGCTAGTAATAGTCGTATTGCCTCTAATCTTGCTACCGGAGCAAATGTTTCGTCAAAATCTATCCCTTCCTCTTGATTGTATCCTTGAGCGACCAATCTAGCTTTGTTGCGAACAACTATGCCATTCTCATCTAGTTTATTTTTAAACACCCATTTTGTACCAATGATGTGTTTATTTCCAGGATTAGGAACAAGTTCCCATACTTGGCTTCGTTCAAATTGATTGAGTTCTTCTTGCATAGCAAGTATCCGTTGATCATCTTTAAGTGCTTCACCAATTTTTGAGGGTTCGATTTGAGAAACAAATGTCATGTTTAAGCAAGCATCTTGCAACTTTAATCTTGTTGTGACTCCTTTATTGATATCACCTATGATATTATCAATTGAGTGATATCTATGGGTTCTCCATTCTTTAGGAAGATCATCACTTTGTCTTTCAATATTGACTTCACTTTCTTGATCTGGTTGATTAGTTTGAGGTTCTTTGCTTGAACCATTGCTTTCAAAAACATCATCATCACAAGAAATAATATTTTCCTCTTTTATGGGGTTAGTTTCATCAAAAGTTACATGCATTGATTCTTCAACTAATAAAGTTCTTTTATTGAAAATTCTAAATGCTTTACTAGATAAAGAGTAACCGAGAAATATACCTTCATCAGCTTTTTCATCAAATTTTCCAAGGTTGTCTTTACCGTTATTTAACACAAAACACTTAAATCTAAAAATGTGGAAGTGAGAGATATTGGGTTTTCAACCTTTGTAAAGTTCATAAGGAGTTTTCTTAAGAACTGGCCTAATGATTACCCGGTTTGAAACATAGCATGCTGTGTTTACAGCATCTGCCCAAAAATATTTTGGTAGATTTGAGTCGCTTAGCATAGTTCTAGCGAGCTCTATCAAGGATTTGTTCTTTCTCTCAACAACCCCATTTTGTTGTGGTGTCCTTGGTGCAGAAAAATTGTGGAAAATGCCATTTTCTTCACAAAATTCTTCAAATGAAGTATTTTGAAATTCTCTTCCATGATCACTTCTAATTGATACAATTTTGGCAGATTGTTCGTTTTGGACTAGCTTGGCATAGTTTTTAAATGCCTTTAAAGCTTCATTTTTACTTGCCAAAAATAAGGTCCAGGTGAACCTTGAGTAATCATCAACAATAACTAGTCCATATGAGTTTCCACCAAGACTTTTGGTTCTTGAAGGACTAAACAAGTCCATATGTATCAATTGTAGTGGTCTAGAAGTTGAAATGACATTTTTAGGTTTGAAAGAACTTTTTTGTTTGCTTGCCTTTTTGACATGCGTCACACAATTTATCCTTTATAAATTTCATTTTTGGTAAGCCTACAACAAGATCATGCTTGACCAATTTGTTTAAATGATCCATGTGAATATGAGCAAATCTCTTATGCCATAGCCAAACATCATTATTGTCGCTTACCAAAAGACATTTCATTTTTAAGGATAAATCGTCAAGATTAAGTATGAAAATGTTTTTGAAACGCTTACCGACAAACTGAGTTTCATTTGTAGCTTCATTTTGGATGATGCACTCATCTTTATTAAAAATTATCTTGTATCCTTTGTCGCAAAGCTGGCTAATGCTTATGAGATTGTGTTTTAGACCTTCAACATATAAGACATCTTCAATTGAGGGGGATGGTGATGTATCGACTTTTCTAAAGCCTAAAATTTTTCCTTTGTTGTTGTCTCCATATATTACATGTCCCTTTGATTCAAGTGTTAAGGCTGAAAATTTTGTTACATCACCCGTCATATGTTTGGAGCATCCACTATCTAAGTACCACATATTTGAAGTATCTTACTTGCATACCTCTTCTTCATCATCTGATTGATGCGAGGCCATTAATGCAACATTGGCGCATTCTTCACTTTTTGTTTCTGAAGATGAACTTACTTCGTTGTCTTCCCAAGCTATGTATGCCTTCTTGAAGTCTTTCTTTTTGATGGCATTCTTCTTAGCAAGGTTTGGACAATCTGCTTTAATATGTCCTTGTTTTCCACATTCAAAGCAAGTGAAGTTTTGATTTGATGTAGAATTATCTTTCTTCTTAAAGCTTTTCTTTTTGAATGTTCTATCATTTTTAAGAAACTTACCAAATTTCTTAACTAGAAAGATAATATTTTCATCTTCGTCTGAATCGTCATCTTTAATTTGTTCTCTTGATTCGATCTTTAGAGCAATATTTTTGGTCTTCTTTTCTTAACTTTCATTTTGTTCTAGCCTTCCAAGTTCGATTTCGTGCTCTTGAAGTTTTCCAAATAGTGCAGAAAGAGACATTTTGGATAGGCTTTTCTTTTCGGATATTGCTGTCACTTTTGGTTGCTAGGCCCTTGTCAATGATCTTACTACTTTTAGATTTAATTCATCATTGGTGAAGACTTTTCCAAGTGTTGTCAAGTGATTGGTTAAATGGGAGAACCTTTTCTGCAAGTCTAGAATAGATTCTCCGGGTTGCATTCTAAATAACTCATATTCTTGTGATAGTGTGTTGAGTTTAGATCTTTTTACCTCAATGGCGCCTTCATGAGTTATTTCCAACGTATCCCATATTTCTTTTGTTGTTTTGCAGTGAGATATCCGGAAAAATCCATCCATTCCTAGTGCAGATTGCAATATATTCTTAGCCCTTTTATCGAACAACACTTTTCTTTTATCATCATCAGTCCAAGAATCTTTTATCTTAATTTCTTTGTTATTGATGACAGTTTTTGGAATGTGAGGCCCATTTTCAACTGCATCCCAAATGTCATCTCCTTGTGCTTCAAGGTACGCTTGCATACGTATTTTCCAAAAACCGTAGTGCTCTCCAACAAAACATGGTGGCTTGGTACTGCTACGTACCACCATCTCTAAAAACAGGTTGTGCGAAAGCCATGAGTATTTGATCAAGGAGTAAGTTACCTTAACCCGCTCTGATGCCAATTGTAAGTATAGAAGTACGCCTAAGAGGGGGGGGGTGAATTAGGTGTTCGTAAATTTTCTTGTTTTTAGTGATATGGTAGTTGAATTTTCTGATTTTAAGAAAAGGCTTAATAATAAACTGCAGTAAGTAAATGGACACTTTAAGATTTATCCTGGTTCCCCTTATAACCAAGGGTACGTCCAGTCCTCTTGCACACCACAAGAGATTAATCCAATACTTGTCAGAAAATGTACAACTCCCACCCTGGGATTCTTGCTACAAACTTCTAACAATACTTCTAAGATAGCACACCACTATCTTAGATTAAGCTATCTTTTACAAATGATACAATAAGGTTTGAATAAGACTAAGATGAGGTATATTGATAAACAATCCAATAGCAATTCAAGTACTTGAGAACCTTTTTGAATAATATGAAAATGGAATGCAAGTACTTAGTAAAAATCAGAATTTTGTTTAAAATTGTTCAATGTATTGATTCAAGGATTTTTTGTCTTTGATCTGAAGTTATGGGGTATTTATACTCCATAAAACATCCCTTCAGGTTCGTGGCCATTGATCCAAGAGGTTTGATGAAAAATTACAATGTTGTAGAGCCATCCCAGATTTGAAAAATTGTAATGTTTCTAGGTGTATTCGAATACAGTATATGTGTATTCGAATACACTTCTTTGTAACATTCAAGAAATTCAAATTTTACATCTTGTATTCGAATACACATTGGTGTAGTCGAATACAGATTAGTGAATTTTAGCCTCTGACTTAACTTGTATTCGACTACAGATGGGTGTAGTCGAATACACAAAAAGGAATTTTGGCCACTGACTTAACTTGTATTCGACTACAGATGGGTGTAGTCGAATACAACATTTAAAGTTTTGCCTCTAACTTAAGTTGTATTCGAATACAACATGGTGTAATCGAATACACTTATGCAAATTGTCAAAATATGATTTTAAATGGTTTTGTAATGTTGTTTTTGATTTTTGAAAATATGTTAAATGCATATGTAAATATGAATTGTTCTCATGTATTTGAACTATTGATTTGTATCATATACCTTTACATTTTATCATTTATTATTTGGATTTTGAAGCTTATTGTGAAGATAGTTTGATCTTCTTTTTGATCTTGTTGCATTGTCCATAGTTGGTGGTCTTGTCATCATCAAAAACATGTAGTTTACATAAGTTTTGTGAGACTATAGAATACATAAAGTGTAATCAACATCTGTGAGATGTTAATCAGTTTGATCATTAGTAAAATCTCACTAATGTGTAAGGACTGGACGTAGCCTTCATTGGGTGAACTAGTATAAAAGTTGTGTGTGTCACTCTATATTCTCTCTCTCTCTCTCTCTCTCTCTCTCTCTGTCTCTCTCTCTCTCTCTCTATTTTGTTTAGCTTAAATTTCAAAGGTTTAATTTCCTATCCTCGCGATTCGCATCCTCTCTGAGAGGATAGCAATTCAATACAAGTGAAAAAAAAAATTAAACCAGCAAAATCCTTATTCAATCCCCTTCTAGTGATATTTAGCTACATTACTTATAACTCGAGTGCTTCTCCTTTAGCGTTTGAGGAGATGAGTGTGAACCATTCGATTAGCTAAAATAGAATTTTATCGATCATCTCAAATACATATACCAATGCCAACACGATTAGATATATTAGACAAAGAAACATCTATACTACATTTATAACTTCCATCAGTTATACCCTCTAATTGCCGCATATCACGATTAATGACTTGCATTTGATTCTCACTGATGGTGTGCCATATGTGATTATTTTGTTGTTGCCACATACTCTAAACACTCATTATCATAGATACTACTTGTGTATGATTAAGCCTTTACAAAAGAGCAAAAACCATAATTGCAGTTGAGTTTGCTCCAACAATGACCGCTTGCACAATATCTCTAAACCTACATTGCTACAAAAAATGCCTACCATTGTTATACTAAAAATTCCTACCATGATTTCACTTGTAATATCAATACCTCAAGTCCTAGTTTTATATGAATACTTAATTATTTTCTCAGTTATCAATGAATCTTTCAAAATATTAACAAAAGTTCGTCATTCAATATAAAGTGGCTTTCTTCTTATAAAGAAACAATTAAATTGAAATTGTCTGAGTCTATTTCAAAAAGGCGTTGTTTGTAACAAGTTTATCGGTGTATAAGAAAGTTGGATCCCAAGCATCAATAGTGTCGCATTCTCAAGTTGATTTGTCATGGCAGTTCAATCTTCAAAGAGTATGGGAAAATCTCATGCAAAACAACAGACGGAGATTGGCCCTCGAGTGCAAGGTATTGATTCATAACATACAAATTGTGTTTTAATAACTCATACTTCTAATTTGATTATTTGTGATTATTTTGTGGCTATAAAATGAATTTAGAACCATAATTATAATTGTTTTATGACCTTACTCCGTTATCCTGTTGGCTTATAGCAGGTAAAATTACTAACATTGTTTCTGAAGAACTAAAAGTTGATATGGAAATGAGTGCCAGTAATTGGGAACATAGTGTAGTGCTCTTCTCGTTGCCAATGGTAGTCAAATGGCTTAGGGACAAAGCACAACAAAATCAGTCGATTCATTTTAAGGTAACATAAATTACACCAAAGAGTTGCAAATTTTTGATTTCACATCTCAATTTAATAATGAGTTTGATTTTCATACATTGTCCGTGAAAAAAGTTTTACACATTCAACAAATCATAGTCAATCATGTACGTGACTTTATAAGTAATTAGAACCAAAGTTAAACATTATTAACGATCTAATATTTGTGATTGATTGACAATATAAAATATTAGTATAATGTGCACTTGATACACATTGTTGCATGTTTTCTTACCATCTCGCTCGCATTAAGAGAATATCGATTGTGTAGATGAGGAATAAAAAAACTATGTGAATGTAATACACACTCTTTTCAACACTCTAACATTCGCTAAAATTCATCTAGGTCAATTGTTAGATTTGGTATGACCTATTTCAAAAATAGTGGGATATGCATGAATTATAACTCTCAATAACTTTGTACTTATTTTTAGAATTGCTTCTACTTTGGTCTCTATAACCTGAATATCAGTTCTTGTTTCTTCCCCTTGATTCATTAACCAACACTTCTAAATGCGATAGAGAATCTTGAGACTTTCTTATCATCTCTTCATTCAAAATACTACTTTTGACAAGGTCCATTTACAAAAGACCCTTAAGAGTACAATAAGACAAGGTCCATTTCGATGAAGTCGCTTCTTGAATGTTCAAGGTTAACAACTACTTTATCAAGTACATCTTGTTATTTCATGTCTTCTTCACATAAATCTGTTCAAGTTTATCTCAAAATGATTAAGCATTTGTATACCTAATAATGTGATTCGACCCTTTATTGTCGACCCACTAACAAATTAATCCACACACTTTTTTGTAGTAAAGTCAAATGATCAATAGTCTTATAAATCGACTTTGCTGTATTGAACACATGTTGGGAAAAATTCTTCCCATAAATCAGATCCTTCATCTTACTTTTTTGAAGGACACAATTAGAACAAGTCAAAGTCATCATCATACGAGTTATCTGACTTCCTTAATTTACCACAAAATAATTATCACAAGAGACCAGAAACTCCAATGCTAGTCGTTAGGACTATAATATCCAACAAAATATTTGGAGCTCGCTAAACTAAGGATTTCTTGTGCAAGCTAAATAGAAAAATTACCAATGAAAAAAATAATACCAAAAATAATAACAATAAAGGAGTAAAAAGTTATAACTAAAATACCTCAAATTTAATGTGGAAAAACCATAAAAAAAATGATAAAAATTAAGAGTGGTTCAGACCAAAAAAGTAACTACACAAGATAAAATATTATATCTGTCTTATAATAAGTGTCATTTAAGCACGATAAATTGTCTCTAAATGAATGTCATTCTCAATTTTCAATACAACTTTAATAATTTTTTTCGTTATATTACCATTCAATAATTACTATGTGCACAATTTACATAATATTTTTGTACTTTACATTGATAATAGTGAAAAACTCAGCAATAGTTAAAATGATTAGTTTAGTAATATAAGTTATCTTTTTCTTTTAATTTTTACATTTCTTGACAGTAATAAATACAACAAAAAGTCTTTTTTAATAACTGAATAAAAAGTCTTCCATTTATGATAATTTTTTTTGCAACTCAATAAATTATTTTGGGATGAAGAAAAATAAAAAATAATTGAAGTATCTCTATTGTATACGATCTACTCTTTGGGTGGATGATATGTGAAATTGGATACGGGGAAATATTTGAACCCGTAAATGAAGAAAAAAAAAAAAAAAGAACTTTCATTAAATTGTTTGAGTTTGAAGTAGAGACTCTAGTGTGGAAGAAATACAATTTGAAAGTAGGATATACAAACAAGAAATACAATTTGTCAAATCAACCATTGTGTAATAGTAGTGGTCGTAATAGAAAGGCAACAATGTGAAAGTTTACATAATAATATAAATGTTTCCTCTTATAAATTGTATTAGTATATTCTTTTTAAATGTGCACATGTATGTTCCTTCCTAACAAAGTGTTTTTGACTTAGTATTTGTTTAGATTAACGTCTGTAAATGAAATTTCGAATAGATTTATTTTATAAATGTATTTTTAGTTAAAATTATTTTTTTAATATAATTTATGTTTGGAT
>JBBPBR010000002.1:23092251-23102322 GCA_037974775.1 Cicer pinnatifidum
TGATTTTAAGTGTGCACATCATTTATATTTAACTATTTATAAATATATGTTATTTTAATTATTTATTTTACAAATAATTATCTTGATATATTAGTAATTTTAATATTGATTTTTTTATTTTATTTTTATATAGTTGCTATAGTATGAGGATTTTATACATATTTATTTTGATTTCGTTAGTAATATACATTGTTGATGTTATATTTATTTATTTTATCATTTCGACTATTCTATAAAGATGATGTATTTTTATGTGATTATTTTGAAAAATGTTATAGTAATAATTATAGTTATTATTTTGAATATGAGAATTTTGTTTAATATTAAATTTATTTATGTTAAGGATACATATTATTATGTTAAAATAAGTATTTTTGAGAAAATTTTCTAGAAAAGTAAAATAAATTATTTATTTATTAAGGGATTTTAGAAATGCTAGAAAATAAATTTTGGAGCAGACGATTGTTGGAATTTTCCTTCCTACACTTACGAGTTACTCATTACACCCTATTTATGCCTCATACTTGACTACCTATGTTGGGCCTTACAGTTTTACTCTGGTACCTATACGTTTGCTATCTACGCCCCTCCTTTTGGAATTAAAAAAATAAAAAACGAAAATTAGACTAATGGTAACCAAATCGCAACAAACTATTTTTCTCTCAAATTCACTCTCACCAATTCCTTGCCATTTGGAAACGATCTCAACCTCAATTCCACACAAAACGGACACTAAATCCATTTTTGACATCCATTTTTGGCATCAATTTTATTGATTGTGACTCCGTTTAATCATAAACAGTTGCATTTCTTTCCTTGGGTGCGCTATTTTAGGCCGATTCCGATCACCATGTTTGTCTTCTCAAGAAATTGACATCATTTTTGGATTCCTCTCGTCGAAACCTTCAAGAAGCACTACTCATTTGTATTTTTCGGTGAAAACCATATTTTCCAGGATTCATTTGGTACTCGATACATACGTCAATAGCCCTTTGAGCGATAAATTAATTAATGAGGAAATATTGAAATTGTGAGATTAAATATAGAATAGAAATATTTGTAAGGTGTTTATTGATTTAATTTCTTTAAATGTGTGGTATTTGATATTGTTGAAGTTGTGAGATTTTAGAGAAAAGGAGGAGAGAAAATAATAAGGGTTTGAATATTATTGATAATAGCTTAATGCTGACTTGATTACAATAGACTCAATACTAATTTCTATTTATAGAGAAACATAGACTAAATCCTAAATTAGGAATAAATCATAATAATAATGAGAGATATTCTAAGATTCTCTATGATTATAAATTGATCATAGAAAATAACTCAAGATACTCTAATATAATATAAAAGATATTATAAGATATTTTCTAATATTCTAACACTCCCCCTCAAGCTAAAGCTTACTAAGTTTTAGCTTGTTACAAGAAAACAATGTTTTGCTCCGTAAAATAGTTAAAAAAGATGGAAAGGCAACTCAGGGATGCAGGTGAAGTCGGAGAGAATTGCTATAAATACAACCTAGCCAGATAGCCGGAATGATCATCAACATGAGAGAAATTCATGGCAAGCAGTTGAACAAAGCGAGGTCCGTCCTTCTAAAAAACTGCATTTGGAAGCTTCAAACCAATAATATCAGAGACGCGTGCTTCAAGGAGAGAAAGGCAAGGCCAGTACATATGGGAAAAAGATCGGACCACTGCATCTGGGACAAATTGCCAAGGTATAGTAAGTCATGAAAATAAAAGACACCGTTAGAATAACCACCAACGAAAGAAGTCATCACTAATATAATTCATATGTGGAAAAAGAGACACCACCAAAATGATCGTCAGTGGGAATAAAAGCCACTATTATAATCTATTAGTAATAACTAAATTGCATGACAAACACCGAAGAAGAAGCAGCGCAACTCTAACGAAACGAAGTCATGATCGATCAACGAAATAAGAAAATGCGTTCAAAATAGGAGAGATAACGGCTGTTTGAACAATAACACATATTTCCATTGATCAAAATTTGAAAGTAAGGGCAGATCTGGAACCATGAGGCCGAGACGAGTTCAACGAAAAAGGTCGCGTCTAAAACGGCTGTCGGACAAGCCGTCAAGTGCAGCGAAGAGAGGCGGTGCGTGCGATGGCTTTCTCTGGTGCGCTTTGAGGAGTGGGCTGATCTGGAAGAGGCGAAGCTGATGGAGTGGTCGTTTGCCGGAAAACGTTTCCAACAATGACAGCAGGAAGCAGCAGCAAACGGCGGCTGCGGCAGTAACAGACAGGGCAGCAGCGACGATTGTGGGCAGAAGTGACAATAGTCAGAAAAAGGAATGATCATGCTAGAAAAGAGAAACTATGATTATATTCCCAAACTGTTGGGAACTCAGCAGCGAAATAGAGGTGATATCGTTCAAGGAGGATCGAAATAGGCTCTGATACCATGTTGAAGTTGTGAGATTTTAGAGAAAAGGAGGAGAGAAAATAATAAGGGTTTGAATATTATTGATAATAGCTTAATGCTGACTTGATTACAATAGACTCAATACTAATATCTATTTATAGAGAAACATAGACTAAATCCTAAATTAGGAATAAATCATAATAATAATGAGATATATTCTAAGATTCTCTATGATTATAAATTGATCATAGAAAATAACTCAAGATACTCTAATATAATATAAAAGATATTATAAGATATTTTCTAATATTCTAACAGATATTATTGTGATATTAAGTGTCAAATGAATTTTATGTATATGTTTGATTAGATGTGTTTATGTGATGTGATAATAAAAGATGGATGCATTATGATAATTCTATGTGATGATGTATGATTGATGATAGTGATGCTATAAAATTGTGATGAGTTTATGTGATGATATATGATTAATGATAGCGATGTTGTGAATTTGTAATGAGAATATTGAAGTAACCCCCTCTTTGGTGAAATAGTAGTGATTCTAATTTGTGTTTGAGCTAACAGTCTTAAAGAAATATCATAGGCCAACGGGGGAGAAAATAAATATTGAGAATTCGTGAAGTGGAGATTATTTTACCATCATATAGGTAGGGCCTTACAAGCCTAGTGATTTTGGGGAAATACAAATGAATGAACTTGATCGTGACTGTCTGCTGTTGAGCCTTAAGACAAGATTGTTAAACTTTGGAGTTATTCGGGTGGAGAATTTCTAGGTGACTTGGAGGTAGCACTCCAAATGTCGGAGCTACCATGCAACACACGTTTACCTCAACTATCAATTATATATGTCTCAGGTTGAGTTGATGGGATCTATGAGGATAAGGCCAATTTGAATTGCCTGTCCACCGTGATGGTGGCATAATATCAAACCTCCTAACCAAGTACTTTAGAGTTAGAATGATACCAAATTGTGAAGTAGAGTCTAAGCTCATTCATAACATTGCATTTTCTTGTGATTGTTTTGTTATGATTAATAGGTATCATATGTGATATTGATTTCTCTTGGATGATTTGATGTTATATTGAAATGTATTGGATTTTCCTTAAGTATTTTTGACTTTATAATGTGATGTTTTTCCTTGAAGAATGTTTGTGTAATGATACGTTTTATTTATGATTAACTGTGTGTTGTTCTTACTTATATTATACTATGAACATGATTTGAAACTCACATCCTTCGTTGTTTGTGTTTGACTAATTTGGCCATGCATTTGTGAAATCGCAGTTATTACATGTTAATGAGTCTTGAAGTTTAAATTTGGGAGAAACTCCGATATGATAGGTGATATCAGGAATTAAGAGTTGTAATTTGTATTGTACTTTTACTTATTCAATTAGAAATGACTTTTTTTTTTTGCATGAAATCCTTATAAGTACTAGTAAGTTTTTGAAATTAAATTAAGAAATTATAGTTAAGTCAAGTTCATTGAGACTGCTTTGTTTTAATTTAGGAATAACGTTGAATTTTTACATGTGGATTTAGAAGAAGGTGATATCCTAAATTAGTTATGAAAGTTTTTATTTCCTTGAAAACAAATTTTCTTATCCACTACGAGTTTCCCAAAAAAAAATCTATTATAAATTATTATATATGTTATTTTAGGGTGTCAAAATTTGTATATATAATTTTAGTTAGTGTTAAAATTCCAACAAATTAATGAATAATGTTAATTAATATATTTTTAAGGTGTTTGTTTTCAGTGGCGAAAATTTGATTTTAGGGTTAAATAAGATTTTAATTCCTATATAAAAAATTAATATTTTTTGTAGTGTCGATAAAAATCATATTTTTATCTCTACAAAATTATCATGCATGCAATTTTAGTCTCTATTGAAATTGAATATATTTTTTTGAATGGTTTTTTTTTTTTTTTTGCAGACGTATCTATAGCATTATAACAAATTCTTCCACAAAAAGTGATATCAAAATTTGATTTCTAAGTCCATATTTTTATTACTTTTATCTTAAGTTTTTGTCATTTAAAAATTCATATTTAATAAAAAATTCTAAAATTTCTCTAGGATTATTGGACATTAGACAAGGAGCTTTAAATTAATGTCAGTGACAAATATATAGCTAACTTATTGTTTGATGAAATTGATAATTCTTAGGAAGTGGAGGGAGGCATAACCATGTTTTAGTGCTCATCTTTTCCTTGTGTTATTACTGATTTTTCAACCAATCATGTTGATGTTGAGGTGGTGGAGAGTAGTGTTGGACGATGATGGTTGACAAGGTGTTATAGCTATCTTTAGAGTCATTGTCGGATAGATGCTTGTAATATGTTAGGTAACCTTGCACATGTTTATAATTTACCATGGTGCATTATTGGGGATTTTAATGACATCTGGTCTTCAGAAGACAAAAAGCGCATAATGGATTGAGCGTAGTGGTTAATAAATGGCTTCTAACAAGTAGTGTCTAACTTTGAGTTGACTGATGTGTATATGGATTGTTACACTTTTACGTGGTTTAAGAGTTTGGAAACTGTACTAGCTGTGGAGGACCAATTGGGTCTTGCTCTGGCTAATTCTTTGTGGAAGCAAATTTTCCCCAATGCAAATCTTGAAAATCTAGTAGCTTTGGTTTTCAGATTATTACCCTTTATTATTGTGACACATGGGAAGAAGACCAATGAGTTTGATGATTTTGTTCGATCATAGTGGTTTTTAACTCATATCTAGATCTTTTTGCTAAACTAGAAACTTGTGCTAATGATATGGCGGCTAGGGATAGAAATAACTGTTATAAGCTTCTTCAAGAAATCACACAATGTTGGAAAACCTTGGAAAGAGAGTGGCAGTTGGGTAGCAACACAAATGCAACAATGTTTACTTTTTTGAGGAAACAAATGACTACACAACTAGTTAGGAATGATACTTTTTGGCGACAACAAGCTAAATCATTATGGTTGAAGGAATGGGACCTAAACACTAAATTTTTCACGTGGTTGCCACATCTAGACGCAAGGTTAATCATATTATTTTTCTTGAGGTGACAATGGGAATCGACTCACCGAACATTGTGAGTTATATCATGTTGCTAGAGACTATTTTACTACTCTTTATTAACGCACACAAAGCGGTCATGCTCCTACTTTAGATGCTCTTTCACGTGTTATAGATGCGAAAGATAATGATAAAATGCTTGCTCCTTTTCTAATAGAACAACTGAAAGAAGCTATTTTTCTCTGGAGGCATATAAGTGTCTGAGCCTGATGATCTGAACCTAGCATTTTATTCATCTGTGTGTGGATGTGAAATTTTTCAACAATGTTCTACCTAGATTATGACAAGTGTATTTCCTAGTACACTAAGTATTGCCAATACAACTCAGATCCCGAAAGGTGATGAACATAAGACCATGAAAGATTGGTGACCTATAGCTCTTTGTAATGTGATTTATAAGACTGTGACAAATGTTCTTTAAAACAAATTAAAAACATGTTATGTATAAATGTGTATCTGATAACCAATCAACTTTTGTGTCAAATAGGTCCATACTTGACAATCTAATGTCAGCACTTGAAATTGTTCATCACATGATAACCAAGACCCGTGGTAGAGTTGGTGACATCACATTGAAACTGGATACCAACAAAGTTTGTGACCGCATAGATTGGGGTTATCTTCGAGAGGTGTTGACTACTTGGGGTTTTTTAAATCAGTGGGTGAATTGGATTGTGCTTTGTATTGCGTTAGTAGAATACAATGTGATAATGAATAATGAGTGTGTTGTTACTATTATCTCAAGAAGAGGTCTTTGATAAGGCGATCCATTATCTTCGTATCTATTCATTTTATGTGCTAAAAGGCTATCGACATTAAAAGAAAGGCGAAAAGTGTGGTGACCTCCATGGAGTCAAAGTGTGTCGAAATGCCCAAGTTATTTCTCACCTTCTATTTTCAAATGATTTCTTTTCGTTCTTTAGAGCATCTATTAGTGAAGTAGAGACTATGAAAAATATTTTTGTTTGTTTACGAAGCTACGTCGGATCCAACTATAAATTTGCAACAAAAAAAGGTGTTTTGTAGCAAAAATGTGAATGAAGACTTGAATGGTATGATTACGAACCTTTTAGGTGTGTTCTTGGTATTACAGAATGGAAAATACTTTGGACAATCCTCAATATTTGGTAGAAGTAAAAATGTTCTTTCAAATTCATTAAGGACAGAGTTTGGCTGAAGATCAACTCATGGAGGAGTAAAAGTCTCTCCTAGGTAGGTTGAAAAGTCCTAAAAAAATATGTTCTCTAAGCTATTATGTCTTATGTAATGAGCATATTCCTGCTACCTCCTGCTTTAGGGGATGGATATTGAAACAAATGATGAATTCATTTTGGTTGGGCAAAAATGGAAGACATGACAGAGGTGTTAGTTGGCTAAAGTGGGACAAGCTTGCAATGCATATACGTGATGGGAGTATGTGGCAGTGAAATTTTTCATGAAAGTTGTGCCTAGCTTATGACTAGTGTATTTCATAGTACACTAAATATTGCCAATATAGCTCTCATCTCGAAAGATAATGAACAAAAGATCATAAAAGATTGGCGGCCTATAGCTCTTTGTAATGTGATTTATAAGAATTTGGCAAAGGTTCTAGCAACAGATTAAAACATGTTATGCATAAATGTGTATTTGATTACCAATAAGCTTTTATACCAAATAGGTTCATATTTGACATCGCGATGTGGTAGATTTGGTGATGTTGCATTGAAACTGGATACCAACAAAGTTTATGACGACATTAATTGGAGTTACCTTTCGAGAGGTGTTGACTACTTTGGGTTTTTGAAATCAGTAGAAAAATTGGATTATGCTTTGTGTTTAGTCAGTAAAATACAATATCTAGTGAATAATTATTGTTTTGATCCTATTATCCCACGAAGAGGTCTCTGAAAAGGTGATCAATTATCGTCGTATCTATTCGTCTTATGTGCTAAAAGGCTCTTAATCAAAAAGGCAGAAAGTCGTGGTGACCTCTATGGAGTCATAGTGTGCTGAAATGCCTAGTTATTTCACACCTTCTGTTTGTAGATAAATACTTCTTGTTATTTAGGGCATCTATTAGAGAAGTAGAGACTATGAAAAATATTTTGTTTGTTTACAAGTTGTGTCAGATCAAACTATAAATTTGCAAGAAAAAAAGAGGTGTTTTGTAGCAAAAATGTGAATGAAGACTTGAATGGTATGATTATAGAACTTCTAGGCGTGCTCTTGGTATTAAGGACTAGAAAATACTTGGGACTATCCTCAATATTTGGTAGAACTAAAAAAATTCTTTCCAATTCATTAAGGACATAGTTTGGCGGAAGATCAAATCATGGAGGAGTAAAAGTCTTTCCTAAGCAGGTTGAGAAGTCCTAAATATATATGTTCTTTAAGCACATTCGAGCTACCCCCTGCTTTAGGGGATGATATTGAAAAAAATGATGAATTCATTTTGGTGGGGAAAAAATGGAGGACATGATAGAGGCATCAATTGGCTAAAGTGGGACAAACTTGCAATACATCAATGCGATGGGGTTGTGTGTTTTAATAACATTAGTGCTTTCAATCTCTCCATGCTTGGTAAACAAGGTTGAAGGTTGTTATCTAACCTGAAAAACCTTGTCACTTGTCTTTTCCAAGATAAATAATTTTCCCGAAGTGAGTTTTTGTTTGTTAACCTTGATCACATTCCAAGATATATTTGGAGGAGTCTTTAGAGTGCTAAACCTCTTTTGTATGGAGTGTTGGAAACGAATCTATCGAGTGTTGTATGAGGTCTTAACGAAGTGTTGGAAATGGATCTATTATCCATTTGTGGAATGAAAATTGGCTAAGTGATGGGTCTAGCCTTGTTAAACCACTAGAGATGCATGATCAACATGCAAATGCATGTGTTGATAGTTTGATTATGCCTTGACATAAACAATATAATAGATCCCTAGTAACAACAATTTTTTATCCCAGCACTACTTAAAATATTCTCAAAAACCTATTTTTGACTTAATTAGTGAGGATATTAGAGTCTAAAATCGGATTCTAGTGACATGTACAATGTCCGAAGTGCTTACAGGTTTTGTTTGAATGAGTTTATTGGTACTTCCAATTTCAAAATGGTACGAAGTTGGAATCTAATCTGGAAGTTAAAATTTTATGCATAAGCTTAGACTCTATTTCACAATGTGATACCATTCTAACTTTGAAGTAATTGTTTATGAGGCTTGATGCTTTTCCACCTCTAATCTCAATTTGATACACATATACACGGCATTCAAGGTAAACGTGTGTTGCATGGTAGCTCCCGACATTTGGAGTGCTACCTTAAGTCACCTAGGAATTTCCCACCGGAATACCTCTAAGGTCTAATAACATTGCCTTAAGGATCAACAGTATACCGTCACGATTAGGCCTAATTCAGTTGTAATTCTCCAAAATCACCAGACTTGTCATACCATACCTATATGATGACAAAATAATCTCCACTTCAAAAATTCTCAATAATCTCCATTAAGACCGTCATCTCAAACACAAATTGGAATCATCTTTATTTCATCAACTATTGGGTTACTTCAATATTCTCATCACAAATTTATAACATCACTATCATTAATCATACATCATCATTATCATATAAACTCATCACAAATTTATAGCATTACTATCATCAATCATATATCATCAGATAAACTTATCACAAATTTATAACATCACAATTATTAATCATACATCATCATCAAATAAAATAAAATTATCACAACGCATCCATCTTTTGTTTTCACATCACATAAACTCATCTAATCAACCATATACATAAAGTTCATTTGATACTCAATATCATAATAATATCAAATACCACACATTTAAAGAAATTAAATCAATTAGTACTTTACAAATATTATATTCCATGTTTTAATCACATAATTTCCATATTTGCACATTAATTTATCCCTCAAAAGGCTATTGTCACATGTAGCGAGTCTGAAATGAATTGTTGAGAAATACGGTTTTCTCATTCATCTCACAATATATTATACTCATAAATTCAAATGTTTTCTCACATCTTACATTATTTTGATGTTTTCACACATAAATACGATTCCACGAGAAAACAACCTTTGTATTTGGATTCTTTGTTCTTCAATCGATCTAACTTGATAGTTTATGGGTAAATGTCAAAAATAAATTATAAGAAGACACTAGTCTCCTCATTTAATTTAAGTTTTACTTTTACTATTTTGATTTTGCTAAAACAAAATTAATAATTATTCAATTGTTAGAGAATAATCATAATATATATATAGGAAATAATTAGCAATAATTAATATATAAATATGTATACAGTTAATATTAGTCAAACATACAAAAAAAATATCTCATTAATTACAAAAGCCCAAATACAAGTAAATCGTCTAAAATCTTATTATTTAAAATATGTACACTAAAATACTATTATCTTTAGAAAAGTATATAAAATAATAAAATATTATATATTATTTATATTACTCATTTAGTCCAATATGTATAAAATTAACACATCATAGAAAACACAAATATAAAGAAAATTAATCATAAAACTAATCTACATATATTCTAAAATAATATAAATAT
>JBBPBR010000002.1:23107323-23124581 GCA_037974775.1 Cicer pinnatifidum
CAACAACAACAACACCATGAAGATGATGAAACGGAAACAGAAACAAAATTGTAAAAAAATAGAAACAACAACATTGGAAAAAAAAAAAACAACAAACAACAACAACAACATTGATCCTTACTTGATTGAAGATGTTGAAGATGATGAAGGTGATTGAAGAAGATTGAAGATGGTGAATGAAATAGAGAGGTTAAGTTAATGAAGATGAAGATTGAAATAGAAAGAAAAGGGCATTTTGAATTTTTTGGTTTTCAAAAATAATTCAGGGATGTGAATAGCAAAATTGTATAATATTTTATTAGTATCATTTAATAAAATTTTATATTAATTATTCGTAACATCTAATCTAATTTACAAATGTTAGTTAGATTGAATATAGTGTTTCAGATTTGAATATAAAATTTTTACGTTGTATATAATTTTTTATTTATTTATAATTTCATCTAAATAAAAAAAAATATATTAATTCAAAATGTCAATCTTACAATTTATAGTCAATATAATTTTATTCAACACAACCATATGTGCATATATTAAAAATATAAGTGATATTATTCCTATTATTTTAATATTAAGTATGTTGTAGTGAAATTACAAAACCAAAAAGGTCATAGTTGTTTTTTATAATGACAATCGGTAGTAGTTATTAGGTATTTATAAATATGCATGGTAGTCTTCATTATCAACTAATAATAATATAAAATATGTTTTTACTACCTCTGGTTTTGATGGTGTGAATGGTTTTTTATTTGTTCACTAATGCAATTCATATTTATTAAATAAAATTCAAATACAATCATTAATATATCACCATTCATAAAACTTGACTATTTATTTTATAAGATTTGTTGTCATTAAAATACAGTTTTTTACCTTAACAATGGTGATTATTTCTAATGGGTTTTCTCCTTGAGATTTGCCTAATAAGTAGGTTTTGTGGCAGCATTTGGTGAAAAAGATACTTGGTAGTATAGTGGATACATGGTGTATCTGCGACAACTTTAACGCTCCAAGGTAAGAGACATATGAAAAAAAGTAATATGTTGAATTTTAGAGAGGACGATACCTAGATATTTAATCAATTTATCGAAGAGTATGAATTGATTGATATGCCTCTAATTAGAAGGAATTTGACAAGGCCACGATTGGATAGTCGAGTTATGAGTAGTTTGGATAGATTTTTGTTATTACGATTGGTATAACCAAACTATTCTCAATGGGCATTAAATATGGGATTGTCGGATCATATTCCTATTGCTAAAAGGTGTTAATTTAAACTGGTGTCCTGATCCATTTAGGATGTTGAAATTTTGGTCCAATTTTGATGGTTATCATGAGTTTGTGTAGGCTAAATGGAGTAGTTTGAGTTTTTAAGGGTGAGACAGTTTTGTGTTGAAGGATAAGTTGAAAAGGTATTAAGGTAGGTTTGTGTGAGTGGCATAAAATTCATTGTAGAAATTTGGAATATTAAAAGACAGAGTGAAATACAAAATGGAAATAAAAGTTGTTGACTGATCAAGTGGTGGAAGTAAGAAGGGAAATTTCTTCAAAATTATTTTCCCAATCTCAAGTCATGTGCAGTATTCAATAACAATAATCAAGAATAGTGTGGTTGAATTAAACAAATTCTTACTCTAAGTTCTTTAACAAGGTGGTTACAGCAAGAAGAAGAATTAATTCTATTTGGTGTCTCAATCTTAATTGAGTTAGAATTGAAGGGGTGGAAGAAATTCAGGGTGTAGTTTTTGAGCATTTTCAAAACTATTTTAAGTCTAAATTTTGGTTGAGGCATAGTATTGAATATTTCGTTCTAGAGATGTTAGAAGAGGCGAAAGCAACAAAGGTGGAGTCTTTTTCTATGGAGGAGGTTAAGAGTGTTGTGCGGGATTGTGAAAGTTTAAAGAGTCCCATACCAAGTGGGGTTATTATTAAAAGAATGTTGAGAAGACTTAAAAAAATAATTTTATGAGGTTCTTTGTTGACTTCCATGTTGATGGTAAGTTGGTTAGAGGGATAAATAACATTTTCATAGCGTTGATAAAAAAAAATATTATCCTATCTTTATTTTGAATTATAGACGTATTTCCTTAGTTTGTTGCATATCCAAGGTGTTAGCAAATAGACCGAAATATGTGATTGGTAAAGTCATTTTTGAGACACAAACTGCTTTGTGAAAGGTAGACAAATTCTTGATGAGATTTTGATTGCTAACGAGGTGATAGATAATGCAAAGAAAAAGAAATCAAACTTAATCATGTTTGCGGTTGACAAAGCATATGACTCAATAGAGTAATGCTGCTTTGATGCAATGGTATGTAAGATGATTTTTTCTAATGTTTGGAGACTTTGAAATAAATAATTTCACAACACAACCACTACTTTGATGTAAGTTAATGGATGTTTGATTTAGGAATTTTCATTGGGGATAAGGCTTCTTTAAAGATATATGTTGTCTCACTTCTTATTTTTATTTACATCAGAGGGGTTGAATGTGTTGTTTCGTTTCGAGTACGATAAAGATGTTTGGTGGAAACCCTGTGGGTGGTGTTAATTCTTTGAGGGTTACTCATTTTTTATTTGTCAATAATACATTGATTGTGGGTAAAAAATCTTGTCTGGACATTCAAGTTATTAAGGAAAATTTTCTCATGTCTTAGCTCATTTATGGAGTGGAGATAAACTTTCACAAAAGTTCATTGGTGGATGTTAATATCAACAATTATTGGTTAATTGAAACGACAAATGTCCTGAACTGTAAAGTTGGTACTTTATATACTTATTTGGGATTCCATATTGGAGATAACTCTCAGCAGTTAGCATTTTGTAATCATGTAATTAATAGAATCAGAGGTAGATTATCATTGTGGAGAAGTCGCAATATGTCCATGGGAAGTCCCTTTGTTCTGTTTAAAAATTGTTTTGTCTACCTTGTCAAATTACTTTCTTTCTTTTTTCAAATCACTCTCGTGTACGATCTCAAAAATGAAATCTTTATTCCAATCTTTGCTTTGTTGAGGGAGTGAAGATGCTCGTAAAAATTCATTAGGTTAAATGGACGAGGGTTTGTTTCTCGAAAGAAAATGGAGGTTTTGGTGGTTTGTGATGTGAGATATTTTAATTTGCATTACTGGGTAAGTGGTTTTGGAGATTAAAGGTGGATAAGGAGGGGTTGTCGTATAAAGATTTGTTGAAAAATATGGGTTATAAGATGGAGCATTGGGTATTGGGTAGGAGTGTGTGTAATGCCTCAATTGGTGGAAAGAAGTATATAATATAGAGAATGGGAGGATCCAACTTTTTATAATCAATTACCTACTAATATATCAAACAAGCTTGGGGATGAGAAATGATCTTTATTTTGCAGTATCCGTGCTTAGAAGTAGTGGTTTAGTTAGTAGAATTTTTAGTTTGGCGATCATAATCAAGTGTTAAGTGTTAGTGGCTAATGTCATGCATTTTAATAGATTAGATGTGTTTGAGTTAATCTTTACATATGTAATTTTGAGTAATTTTTTTTTTTTAAGTTTCATACTTTTATTTTTTGTCTCTATTTTTAAATTAAATTATTTATACTTTTTAAAATTTTAAATCATTCTTTATATATATGTTTAGAATATTATAAAAAAAAATTTATAAAAAATTATAATTAATTAATAAAAAATGAATCAAATATAAATTTTAAGTTAGTAAAAGCTTAAAAATTCATATGTTTAAAATTCATTTTTAATTCATCTCTAATTAAAAAATTGTAAATTTTTGTAACGAAAATGTTTATAATATCTTAAACATAATTGCAAAAATATCATTCAAATTTTATTTCTTATAAACATGAGTTGATTTAAAAGTAAAGGAAAAAAAAAATGAAAAACATAATTTTGTTTATGACTTCTAACTTTAAAAAAAATTAACTTAATTGCAGTTTTGGTCCTTTATTTTCACAAATTCACAAAATTGGTCTATTTATTTTAAAATATGATAATTTTGGTATTTGTTTTAAATTTTTGAACTAAAAAATAGTAATGAGACATATTTTAAATAATATGGCACACAATCTCAACATGTACAACCATCTAGATGCGTTAATTATTCATATATTAATCATATGTAAATCACAAAAATGAATAATTTTAAAAATTGTAACTAAAGTTTTTAGGGGATTTTATGGACATTTCATGGATTGCGAATAATTCCACATCAACATATCATATGTCATATCATTAAAAATATATCACATCACCATTTTTAATTTAAAAATCTGAAGTAGGGACCAAAACTATCGAATTTTGAAATAGGAAGACTAATTACATTAATGGGTGAAAATAAGTTATAGGGAGACCAAAATTGTAACTACGCCAAAAAAATTTATAGGGACAAACACAAAGGTGCAAATAATGTATTATCTACTTGTCCACTTTCAAAGTTTTTTTAAGCAAGAAGTTATTTAGTCTATCATACCATGCTTAGGTGCTTGTTTTAGACCATATAGAGATTTTCTAAGTTTAAAAACATGATTTCGAGATTCAAAACTTTCAAAATTTGGGGGTTGTTTAACATAGGCTTCTTCACTTATATAACCATTTAGAAAATCAATTTTAACATCCATTTGAAATAATGTAATGTTGTTATTTGTAGCACAAGAAAGTAGGATACAAATAGCTTCTAACTTGGCTACTGGAGCAAATGTTTTAGTGTAATCAATGCCCTCTTGTTGATTGTAGCCTTGTGCGACAATTCCTGTCTTGTTTCTAACCACTTCATCTTTTTCATTTAGCTTGTTTCTGAAAATTAATAGGGACAAACACAAAGGTGCAAATAGTGTATTATCTACTTGTCCTCTTTCAAAGTTTTTTTTAAGCAAGAAGTTACTAAGTCAATCATACAATGCTCTAGGATCTTGTTTTAGACCATACAAATGTTTTCTAAGTTTAAAAACATGATTTGGAAATTCAAAACTTTCAAAATCTGGGGGTTGTTTAACATAGAGTTCTTCACTTATATAACCATTTAAAAAATCAATTTTAACATCCGTTTGAAATAATATAATGTTGTTATTTGTAGCAAAAGAAAGTAGGATACAAATAGTTTCTAACTTGGCTACTAGAGCAAATCTTTCAGTGTAATCAATGCTCTCTTGTTGATTGTAGCCTCGTGCGACAATTCCTGTCTTGTTTCTAACCACTTCATCTTTTTCATTTAGCTTGTTTCAGAAAATTAATAGGGACAAACACAAAGGTGCAAATAGTGCATTATCTACTTGTGCTCTTTCAAAAATTTTTTTAAGCAAGAAGTTACTAAGTCAATCATACAATGCTCTAGGATCTTGTTTTAGACCATACAAATATTTTCTAAATTTAAAAACATGATTTGAAAATTCAGAACTTTCAAAATCTATGGTTTATTTAACATAAATTTCTTCACTTATATAATCATTTAGAAAATCAATTTTAACATTCATTTGACATAAATGTAATGTTATTATCTGCAACAAAAGAAAGTAGGATACAAATAGCTTCTAACTTGGCTACTGGAGCAAATATCTCAGTGTAATCAATGCCCTCTTGTTGATTGTGGCCTTGTGCGACAAGTCTTGTCTTGTTTCTGACCACTTCACCTTTTTCATTTAGCTTGTTTCTAAATATCCACTTGGTTCCAATAATATCCACTAAGTACTAGATGCCAAATATCATTCCTCTTAAATTCATTTAACTCTTTTTGTATTACAAGAATCCATCCATCATTTGTCAATGATTCATTAATAGAGGTAGGCTCAATTGATGAGAGTAAGCCAAACAAAGTGATATCTTTTAGAGATGATCTGATCCTCAAAGAATCACTTGGACTTCCAATTATTAGAATTTCATGATGAGATAACTTGTACTTCCATCTAGATCTTCCTTATGACTTATCTTGATTATTTTTTACTTAATCAAATTGATCCTTTGAAGATTTATCATATTCTTTTGATTTGCTTGTATCCTATGATTGCAATGTCATTATCTTGCTTTGACCTTTCAAGGTCAAGCTGTTTGTCATCAAATTTAACATGTATGGATTCTTCCACAATATGAGTTTCCCTCAAACAATTTATAAGCCTAAGATATTTTTGAGTATCCAATGAAGGTGCACTTTTGAGATCTAGAATCAAATTTACCAAGGTTCATTTAACTTCGATCATTAGTTAATTTAAGAAATTATTTGACATATTTTGTTGATTCTAGCTGTTGGATTTAATAAAATTCATTTGTTCTTATTTATATGACTAAATAGATATGTTTCGTAGTTTTGTGTTGTTTCTTTGCTTTAGTGCAGTACTGAATTTTGGTGAGAAATCAACATGACCTATGTGGAGTATTTCAGTCATATCTGGAGTTGTAGATGTCCAATTGGTGTCAAACCAAATGCATATGAAAGATACAATCCATAGCTACAACTTTCGTGAAGACGTCAAAACCAAATTAGGACTCCAAAAAAGCGAAAAATGCAGTATACGCCAGATATAAGAGGCTTTGCGCCTGAAGTGCAAAACCAGCGCCATGGGCATATTTCAGCACCACTGGATCTTTCAGATTGCACTTGAAGCATGCCTGGGGCGCGTGACGTGTATCAGAATTCATTAAAATTGTTGTGTGGTATGACCTCAGTTTGACAGAAATTATGCAGAATAATGCCTATTCTAACAATATGCGCAGCAGTTTAATAAATTTGAAATTTACTAAACAAAATATTAAACAAGGTCCCAAAAAGATCAATCCTAAAGAAAATCAACAATAACACTTATTGTTTAAAATGAAGAGTGCAGCCTATACATTTATCATTCAAGATATTGATTCACATACAAGCATGCTAAGACAACCTTTCATGTAATGACAAGATACGCAGAAATTTATTTACGCATACAATCAATCTCAATCAAATAAGCAATGCATAAATTAAAAAGAGACAAGGGAAAGAAAATGGTACACAGTAATTTTTATACTGGTTCAGCTGTTGTTGAACAGCCTACGTCCAGTCCTAAGATCAACTCCGATCTTAGCCTTTCCACTAGAATGTCTCAGAATCAATTTACAGATGTTCCAGCTCCTCGCCTATCAATCTTAAACTATTCTTTCTATTCTATTCTTATCTCCCTGAATCCCAGAGTCTATCTCCCATAAACTCTTCCAAGATTTCAGTCAAGTGTCTTCTTGATGAGATCCCTCAATCACAAAAGATCACTACCAGTAAAGACTGGATTTCTCAATGTTATTTGATTACAGAAATCGGTTACAGATGTTCTAAAACAGAAATACACAGAGTTTGTCAAGCAGGCTTCTTCTCTAAATTACTTTATCTTTGCAATCTTTTTCTGCCTTTGTTGATCATGAATGAATAAGGTTCAAGTCTGAAAAAGCAGAGTTCAATGTTATCTTTAATGTGAGAAAGTGACTATTAGAAAGTTCCATGAATGTCAAAGTGTATTGGATATTCTTTTTTATTATTAAGAAGAAAAGCTTGAAAAACAGTTTATATAGATTCAGAAAGAAAAAAAACACATGAATCGATTTACCCAATCGATTTATTAAAGTTATAAAACATACTAATCGATTTGCCAAATCGATTTCGCGAGTCTTGTTTTTCTTGAATCTTGAAACTGCATAAACTAATCGATTTACCTAATCGATTATTTTAAAGAATTCTTCAGATTTGAATAACAGTTCATATTTGAATCGATTTGCATAATCGATTTGGTATGTTTTGTTCCAACAACGAGATCAAAACAATCGATTTACTCAATCGATTCAAACATTCATATAATCGATTTGGCCAGGACTAAGTCTTCTCTGTTTGTTAAAACTTTTGTGCTAATCGATTTGGTCAATCGATTTCACTAATTATAGAGAGACCTTAAATCATTTAATCGATGTGCCTAATCGATTATGAACTTATGTCTGAAGAACAATGTATCAGTTTGTTTCATTCAATTGATTTACCAAATCGATTAATGTCAAACTTATTTCAAAAGAAATATATCAATGGATTGTGCTAATCGATTGTGTATGTCCCATACCAAGTTCATTTTAAAACTTATTTTGTTAAATCGATTTGCCTAATTACTGGTTTGGCTCTGTGACTTTCACAATTGATTGTGTCAATCGATTTAAAACAATCAGAATAAAATTGTGATTGGAATAATCGATTTGCCAAATCGTTTAGCTTGCAAGGCATGCTACTGACTTGCACAATTTAATTTCAGTCAATGTGCCAATCGATTTGCCTAATCGATTTAAGAAATGAGTTCAGTCTTTGTGATTTACACAATCGATTTGCCTAATCGATTTAAGGCTAACTGGCTCTCTGACTTGCACAATTTATTTTCTAATAAATGTATCAATCGATTTGCCGAATCGATTGATAGCATACTTGATTTTCAGAAAATGTGCAAATCAATTTTGCCAATTGATTGATTAATCACAGACTACATATATTCCTACAACCCTTTTACAGAATCAATTTGTCTAATTGATTTTCTCAGTGATTCTTCAAACTTTGTTGATTCCTTGAGTTCCAAGCCATTGTCTCAAGTTTGTAGGGTTGAGTTGTTGTTCCTGAAATTTTACTCAGTTCAAAATGTTAGATTTATCACATGATGTATGTTTGTCAATAATATCAAAAATGGACTTATGTCTAACAATCTCCTCCTTTTTGATTAATTGACAAATATGCAATTTTAACTTGAGAAACATTTCAAGGAATGACTTATAAAACAAAAGAAGCTCCCCTTAAATTTGAGCAGTCATGCTGTTTAGGGTCAGAGCCGTATAACAAAACAGATTGTATCGGAGCATTTGATAAAACAACAATTAACATAGATCTGGCATATAACATAACAGATTGCATTAGCACAATGGTATTAGATCACACTGGTATCATATCAGTTTATCAAAGCTGAATTTGTTTATCAAATTAGAGCAACTGATAAATCAGAGCAAAGCAAAACAAATTGATAGCTGTATCAGAGTAAGTAACAATGCTAATTGTCAAAGCAGATATTAGTGAGCATATAAAGTATCAATAAGATCTAGGTTGTGTAGCAGAGGCAAAGCAGTATCAGAGCAACCAATATCAGAGCTTATCAGAACAAACAATACACTAATATCAGAGCAATCAGAGTGCAATAAGTAACACAAGATAAGTGCACAAGTTATAAATTTTCTCCCCCTTTGTCAGTTAATCCAAAAAAGGAGTAAAAGATGAGAATGATGAAAGGAGAAGCTATCTGCAGAAGTTTTATCCCCCTGTGTTAGTAACAACACTGAATACTCGTAGTGATAGCGTTAGATCAAAAAAAATTTGAAACAGATTATAATGCAAATTAAATCAGATTATGGCGCAATATAGTAAACAACAATATAGATCAGCTAATGTAACCATAAAAACAGTCTTTCATATATATTCACCAAAAAAATAGTACATATGAAAAGATCATTACACAGAAAGAAGCAAAAGCAGTGCAAAACAACAAAGAATCTAAAACCTAAACATCTAGATTTGGTTGTTCCTCATTATTATCTAAGGAAGAGTCTGAGACCGTTGTATTATCCTCAACAGGTGTCTCCTCAACATGAGGTTCAGCGTCATCTACTTGCGTAGGAATTGGTTCTTCGGTGGCTTGTCTGCCAATCTCAGCAACATCACTGCAAGACAATTTAATGCCTAGATGTTCCTAGATTGCTGCAACATCCTGTGCAACCAGGTTCAAATTCGATTGAAGCTTTTGGATAGCAGCCTCCATCCGTGCAGCTGACGCATCCATTTTGGCGTCGTGAGCTGCCAAAAACTCCATCAGTTTGGCAAAAACATCAGCAGATGCTGCAACAGGCTGAGCAGCTGGTCCAGAGTTCTGTTGAACTTGCTCAGCATTCGTCTGTGGTCTTTTCCAAACGCCATCCACCCTCCTCAGCTGCATCTGGTTCACAATCGATTCACCAAATGACAAGGTGGTCTTGGACACTTCTTCATTCTTGAAGGACACTTTGAAGTGCTCCAAGATTTTGGTAATCAGCTGGGGGTACAAAAGCAAAAGCTTTCCCTGTGCGGCTTCCAGCATGTGTCTGAGGACAATCCAAGCTCAGCTCATCTTGAGCTCTTTGCACAGTCCCCATAACAGCGTGATGCCCAACCTTTGGACAACTGTGTGATTTCCGGAACGCGGAACTAGCATCCGGGTGAGCGCGTACATCAGCATCCTTTGTTGAACCTTCATTTGGCCGATTGGTAGTGAAACAGATTCCACAAACCCATCAACCATTAGGTCCTGCACAGCTGTTTACCTCTCCAGTGAAGCTTCCCATCCTTCGTCAGCAGCGTTTGATTCGTAGCTTCCGTCAACTGAGTTTCCATGATAGGGCAGTCCCGACAGCTTCGAGAACTCCTCAAACGTCATGGAAATCTTCTTCCCTTTAACTGTTGCTTTGAAACTTGTGTCAGTCATTTTGAATGTTGAGTACAATGCGCGGATGAGATTTGGATAAGAATCGAGTGAGCAAGACAGAAAATTTTCTAATCCATGAAAGCGGAGATGATCTTGAAACGTGAAGCCATCGTGATCGAAGTACTCGAAATCCATATATTGAGCTTCATGAATCTTTCTCTTAGCAAATGCAGAGGGTAGTTTGAACTCCTCGGCTTGTTTACCCTTAGAAACTGGTACTTGCGTTTGTGAATTAGAAGAAACGCTCTTCTTCTTTTGTGGAGTTGAGGAAGTACTCTTTTTCTTCTTCTTTTTGAGAAATTGCCCTTGTCTTGTGCAACAATTTTATGAGTAGGCACAGAGACACGTTTAGACAAGGTGGGAGGTGGAGAAGGGGTTATCCCACTAGAAGAAGATGATGGAGAAGGGGTGTTAGGTGAGGTTCTTTTAACTCTAGCCATTGAGAGTAGTTTAGATGTGAAGAATGAGATATGGAAAATCTGAGATTAAAAAAAAATAACACTGAGGATTGAAAGAGTATTCAGGGGAAAAGAGACTCTAAATCGATGTTGGGGTTGAAAGAAGTGGTAAGAATCGATTGCCACTGTTCCTTTTATAGATTCAGGTGCGTAAATTGATTGGTCCAATCGATTAGGTAACCGTTGTTGGGGAAGTTCAATCAACAGAGTCGTTAGAGTCCGTAACGGCTAGTAAAAAAAATAACGGTCATATTGCCAATCGATTTCCTTAATCGATTGCCTTAGTTACTCAATCGATTTCCCTAATCGATTTCGTATCAGTTTAGCAACTTTCAAATCAGTTCAGATATATGCCTGTCTCAGCATCGATTCACCAAATCGATTTATTTAACTGAATGCTCCAAACAAACTCAAACAATCGATTACCCTAATCGATTTCGTGGTAGAGTCTTGAAAAATTCTTCAACTTTGAAGTTTGGGGCCAAAGTAATTGATTTTCCAAATCGATTTTGTAAAAACATACAAAGTGGTCAATCGATTTCCCTAATCGATTGTAATGGGAAAGATAAAACATCTGAAGCTTCCTGGAACAACAAATCAATTCACCCAATCGATTTCGTTTTCATACTTTGAAAAAGGAGATACTGTATGGCATAAATCAATTTGAGCAATCGATTTCATAAAGCCATTTTTCTGTGTATCCACAGGATAATCGATTTACCAAATCGATTTGACACAGAAATCAGATCTCACTGGGAAGCTTTCCTTTGGCAAAGCTTTGGTAAATATGTCAGCCAACTGATCAGCTGTATTGACATATTCAAGCTTGATATTCCCACTTTGAAATTGGTCCCGAATGAAATGATGCCTTATCTCAATGTGCTTGGTTCTAGAATGCATCAATGGGTTCTTAGTGATGCTAATAGCACTTGTGTTATCACACATGATAGGCACTGTTCCTAAATCAACACCGAAATCCGATAAGTGTTGCTTCATCCAAAGGATCTGAGCACAGCAACTTCCAGCTGCAATGTACTCAGCCTCAGCTGTGGAAAGTGCAATGCTGGTTTGTTTCTTGCTAAACCAAGACACAAGAGAGTTTCCTAGCAAGTGACAAGTACCTGAAGTACTTTTCCTATCTAGTTTGCATCCAGCAAAGTCTGAATCTGAATAACCAACTAAAGAACAGGTTGATCCCTTAGGATACCATAATCCTAGACTCCTAGTTCCCACTAGATACCTGAAAATCCTCTTAACTGCACTAAGGTGAGACTCTTTAGGATCGGATTGGTATCTCGCACACATGCAAACACTGAACATATTGTCAGGCATGCTTGCAGTGAGATAGAGCAATGATCCTATCATACCTCTATACCTTGTAACATCTACTGATTTCCCTTTTTCATCTCTATCTAAAAGGTTCCCTTAACTCATGGGAGTATCAATGGACTTGAAGTTTTCAAAACTGAATTTCTTTATCAAATCATTGCAATATTTAGTTTGACTAATGAAAATGCCTTGCTTGCTTTGGTTAATTTGAAATCCCAAGAAATATGATAGTTCACCCGTCATTGACATTTCAAATTTACCTTCCATCAAATTTTCAAAATCTTTGCAAAGTTTATTGTTTGTAGATCCAAAGATTATGTCATCAACATAACCTTGGACTAGCAAGATGTCATTTCCATTAGTTTTAATGAAAAGTGTCTTGTCAACATTTCCTCTTAAAAAGTTTTGTTGAATGAGGAAATTGCTGAGCTTCTCATACCAAGCCCTTGGGGCTTGTTTCAACCCATAGAGGGCTTTTGTTAGCTTGTATACATGATTAGGAAAATCAGAATTCTCAAAACCAGGTGTTTGGCTAACAAAAACTTCTTCTTGGATGTCACCATTGAGAAAGGCACTTTTAACATCCATTTGATAAAGCTTAAAGTCCATTATACATGTATAAGCAAGAAGTATCCTAATGGCTTCTAATCTAGCAACAGGAGCATAGGTTTCATCAAAATCTATCCCTTCTTCCTGATTGTATCCCTTGGCCACTAATCTAGCTTTGTTTCTAGTGATGACTCCATTCTCATCTAACTTGTTCCTAAACACCCACCTTGTTCCTATGATGTGCTTATTTTCTGGTTTAGGTACTAGATGCCAGACTTTGTTCCTCTCAAATTGGTTCAACTCCTCTTGCATCGCAAGTATCCACTCACTATCTAGTAAGGCTTCCTTAATGTTCTTAGGTTCAATATGAGATACAAAGACTGTAAGGTTACAAAAATGTCTAAGGTTCCTCCTAGTTGCCACTCCTTTAGAGATGCCACCTATGATGTTATCTATGGGATGATTTCTACTAAACTTCCACTCTCTATGTAACTCATCTACTCTGAAAGAATGTTGCTAGCACTCCTCTTAAATCATTTAGGAGTATAAATGGATTGATTAGGTTGGGTTGGTTTCGGCCAAACCTGTTATCCGACCCAATCATATTTAATCGGTAAAGATTGGGTCAAAAACCCATAAATTTTCCCTCAAACCAAAACTAACTCAACCTGGATATGGCATAAAACATTTTACAAATTCCAAAAGAATATATATAATAATTACATGATATTCTATTTCATGAAAATTATAACATTAGACTAAATTCCATAGTTTAAAAATTCAGCACTTGATTGCACTCAATTGGTTAATGAACTTCAATTAAGGACAAAATGTTCAAAAAAACCGAAATTCGAATCCTAGATAGAACAGTTCTTGGTCAAGGTTTCCTTACCTCCAAGTCGACCTCTGGATTACTAAAGGAAACTCAAACCAAACACTTTGAGTTGGGTTAGGTCATCGGGTCAATTAAGTGAGTCTTACCTATGAACACCCCTAAAATCATTCCATTTGTATTAAACCCAATTGTGTACAAGCACATGAATACTATGATAGGTGGAGTTTGGATCCTCTCGATCCAAATTTCACTCAATCAATCATCTCTATTTCTTTTCATTTTACTCTTTTTTTTTCAATTTTTTGTTGAATTGAAAGTTTATATCATATAGATAGTAAAATTTTACACAAATCTAAAATTTTATGCACTCTAACTTTTTATTAAAAAAAAACATGAATACTTATGAAAAAGTGTTGGCATTAGCATAAGGCCCTTTTAGAAGTAAGATCCAAACTATATTTCGGTTTGGCATTTACAATAAAATACATAATAGCAACAAAATTATATAAGAGCATCTCCAACGGGAGCAAAAATGAGTTCGTCCGCCAGCGTGTAATTACTTAACTTCTAGTTTTTTGTGGGTTCACCGTTGGAGTTTTGCCAAGGTGTCATCACGATACTGTCAGGAAGGAACGATGCTTCATAGCAGTTAACTTTTATTAATTTATTAATAATAATAAATTTATCATTTTTTATTAATTTATAGCCGTTAACTTCTTTTTAATTTATTAAATAATAATAATTTTATAACAATTAGTTTTTTTTAGTTAATATACGACTGTTAGCCTTTTTTTCCTTTAATTAACTATTGTTAGCTCATTAATAGGAACAATTTGTTACTCATACTTTTTCTTCACAATTTTTGTTACAGAAGTTTATCTAAGTTTTTATTAACGGTACTTTTTTTATTTATTTTTCCATTTTATCATTTCAAACAAAAATTATTTGTGCCAAATGAATCCAAATCAAAATAATCTTCAACGCATTTTATTTTAATTTTAAATTAAAATAATGTATAATAATATTAATTAGAATATTTAAATTAATATTTTAAGTTATAATAAAATTAAATATAAATAAAATATTAATATATAAATTAAAGTTATGGGATATAATATAGTTTTTTAAAAGTTAAACGAATGAATGAATTGATTCAAGGTGATGTGGCATAGTAGAACCTATTTAAATGGAGTTCACCGTTGGAGTAAAAAATGAATGAGTTCCTTTAACATGATGTGGCACAGTGGACCCCATCTAAAGAACCCATCTTGAGTTCACCGTTGTAGATGCTTTAAAGAATGATAGAATTCTTAAAGAAGGGTAGATTAGTAATTACCTTGTGGAGTTGGTTGGATATCCAAACTAACTAAACGAGTTAGTTACCAAGAAGCAGTTGAAGGTTTTAGATGAATGTTAGAAGGTTTTGTGTGGACTGTTAATTGAATCATCCCTACAAATTTCTGAGTCAACCCAACAAAGGAATCGTGCTTCAGAAAGAGTCACATTAAGTTTGGCTTTAGATAGGAGTTTTTTTTTTTTATTAAAAAGAAAATTTAGTTTTTTGTCGCCGAGAGAAATGGTTTTGGGAATAAAGATAAAATTGTTTTAAATTATTTTACTCTTGCATTTTGCACTCATGATTTTTCTAGTGAATAAGCAGATTCTTGTTGAAATTTTCTAAGTTAGTTAAATTAATTTTTAAAATTAGTAAATATAATTTTGAAATTGTAAAATATTAAATAAAATAATTTATATTTCAATTTTTATCATTAAATATTATGATGTGATTTGTTAATTAAATATGTAATTCTTGTGATGATATGATATCAATGTTATTATAAAATTAATTAATTTTTCTATGAAATTTAAATATTTTATAAATTAATTTTTCAATAAATTATTGATGCATAATTACAATTATTCATAAATTTGTATTTTAGATGATAAAATTTCATTGATAAATTTATTTATAAGAAGATAACACTTACGTGGGATCAACATTAATAAGTCATATATTCAATCGCAATGTCACATCAAAATATGTAAGAGTAAAATTATGAACTAATTTAACCGATGCTTACAATTTTAGGAATCAATATTGAGTGTATCCTTATATATATATATATATATATATATATATATATATGTGTGTGTGTGTGTGTGTGTGATTTTATTTTTTCAACCTACTTCTTATTAATACTACTTATTTATTTAATTTTTTTTTTGCCGAACTTAGAAGATCTTAGTCCAAGTCCAACAAAAAATAGGTAATTTTATATTGATCCGATCTAGTCAAATCACATAAGCTTCTCGAAAATAGGAGAAGTTGTTGTTAAGGACGAAATCTGAAGTCAGTCAAATTTAACTCATATGGACCTTCAATCTCAACCACTTGATGGAGGAGAAGAGAATCCAATGAACTTGGATATGACAACTCATTTATATTTGCACTTTGAGTCGTTTAATGACAATTCTATTGTAACTACGACCATCAAATGATAATTATAATTTTCATGATTAAAATAACACGTCTTTAACATATGAGAGTGATATGAGAATCATGAATTTCTTCCTTAATTACATAACAGAAATCTTTTAGAAATTTTAAAGGAATCTAATATATAAACAAAGAGTCTTGAGATCATAAAATATACTGAAATTCTAACCTTCATTTAGTATCTCTCATTCAATGAGAAACTCTTACATAATTGTCGGTCTATGTGAAGCTACACCCTTAGTGAGAAGCTAAGAGAAAAAAAATGTTGTTTAACTCCTTCAAGTGTAGTTACCATGGATTCTGAAGACAAGATTATAGATTATGTGTTTAATGTTGAGTAGTTTTCATAACAATGAATGTTTATAAAAAAGGAATGAGATAGTACTAAACCTCAAAACATCCACCAAAACAAACAAATTCAACCACTACAATAACATACAACCAATTACAAAGTATAAAATACCTAACTTTGCGGCACCTAGTTTCTTTCTTCTCATGTTGATCTATTATCCAACCCTTACACCTTCATATTACTTTGTCCTAAAATATAAGAAAAAAATTAATCAAAATAATAAATATATTTAATTTAAATTTTGAACTAAATACGATAAAAAAAATTTTTGACTAATCATTGTTTATATTTTAAAACAGAGTGAAAAGAAACCAATAAAACTACTTTCATATCATAGAGACATTGAGAACTTAAACTCTTCCAACACCTTATAGCTACAACCCAAAAAGACAATTGTGTTATACTCCTTTGTCACTATTATAAGTAAAAAAAAGTCACAAATTTTGGCCATTATTATAAGTAAAATTTAACTACTTTTTGAGCCATTTAATACTATTATTTTTAATATACCCTTCATTTTATTCAAAATTATTTAATGATGATAGATGAGTGATTAATATAAAAAATGGACAACCAACACTGTAAATAAATGTCTTGTAAAATGACATATAGTACACCTCACATAAAAATATAAATATGTCACCTAAATTTCACATTGGGATGTTCACATTTAATGATAGATCATTGTAGATGTTTGACAAAAAAAATCACTATAGAACAAATAAAGTCATAATTACGAATGAAAATTATTTTATAATTAAAAACAT
>JBBPBR010000002.1:23124974-23135212 GCA_037974775.1 Cicer pinnatifidum
ATATTTTATTTATTGTATTATTATGATTTTATCGATTGTACTCATTAAAAATTATTCTTAGTCCTAACTTAATTAAAAAAACGATTTTGTATGAGTTAATTATGGTAGAATTTATATTTTTTTTAAGATAAAAAATATTTTATAAAACTTATCATTTATAATTAACATATGTTAACAAAATAGAAGAATAGATAACACATTGGTTATATCTTTTTTCTACACAAATATGTCTTTTCATAATACAATCAATTTTTATATTTTTATTTTTATCCCTTACTATTCAATTTTATATAATGTTCTTTATCACTCAAATAACATGTGAACATATTTAACACATGAACAAGAACAAAAATGTACTGATTTACACATTAAATGCAGGAACAACAAAAGGCGTGCAAATATAAACACGTTTGTTATAATATATCATTAATTCCTATTCTTTATTGTTCCATTAAACACTCTCTGCCGCATCCACTGTTCAATGCTGCTTCTGTTGATTCATTCTTGATCTCTTCTCTTTCTAAGGTTTCTTTTTCAATCACAATCGTCTTGAACCTGTTGAAACCATAGTTTTCTTTTCTTTTCTTTTTAACTTTTTTTTTGTTTTCCTTATGAAATGAAACCGTGTTATTTATTTTTTTTTTCTTCTTTTTCTTGTGTTACTTATCCACTGTGTCAATTTTTCTCATTATTTTTAATATTTTATTTATATATTTTCTACTCTTCTTATTTGAAGTTCTTTCTAATTATTTTCAGTGTAAAACAAAAGAAAAAAAATTTAATTTGGAGAAATGGAACAACAACAAAATTATAGAAGAATGGATATATTGGGAGAAAATAAAAGAGTCAAAATTGAATTATTTTATCATATTATCAATGGTGTTTATGAAATGATTCCTACTATTCCTCTTGGCACTCTTAAAAAAAAACATCATTTTCTCACATATGTGTATCGTTGATGATCACTTTGTTCTTTGTGAAAGCAACGACAACCATATAAATGAGGTTCATCGTACAATAAAAACTCAAGATATCATACCAATTTATGCTCAAGGTGGCCATTACGTTATTTAAGAAAATAACATCAATCAGACAGAAAGATCGAACCTACCCGAAGATGCTCTATTCAGAATCTTGAAACAATTACAATTGATGAAGAAACTACTGCTGAGACTTTAACATGTTCCATATGACTTGAGGAGTTTTTGTTTGGATCGAAAGCAATTCGTTTAGCTAGTACATGTTCACACATTTATCACCAAAATTGTATTATGAAATGACTCAATAGATCAAATACATGCCCTTTGTGTCGTAGGTCTATCTCATGTATTCTCTTATTTTGTTAATACAAAAGTTTTCTTTTTATTATATTTGAGTATTTTTTTACTTTGGTCTCTTTCATTTTCTATTATATTAGTCAATATATGGTATTCTATATATGAGATCACTTCATCCTATACCATAAACAAATTTATTTTTATAATTATTTTGACAAATTCTATCACAAAATATCAATGAATTTCACTTATTCAAATTAATCAAATAATATTATACTATTAATTAACTTGCTAAATTCCGATATCAACTATAGTTATAATAAAAACATAACTAATCTATGTACGTTTCAAAATATTTTTAAAAAAATTCAATTAAGAGCATCTAATACTACAGTTGAAGAGTAAAACAATTATCATTAAAGGATTCGTGAGATGAAATAAAGAAAAAATAGACAAATATTGCACTCTATCATCTACAACCATATTATCAATTAAAAGGCTTAGAATATGTAACTTGAATTTCATACAAAATTTGGTAAACTAATCTTATGATTGGTCTTTAGGTAAGTTTGTAAAAGCTATATGTTATTTATGTTCTCACTTCAGAGATTCATTCAAATAATATTTGTAGGAAATATCTTCTAATTCGATATTTCATTCCTATTTTTTATAGTTGTATTTCATTCGCATCTATCACAACTTCATAAGTAAATCTCGTTTTATAATTATTTTGATAAATTCAATCACAAAATGTCAATGAATATCATTTATTCAAATTAATCAAATAAAAAAACATAAGTCAAGATATCAATCGTAATACACATCAATAATAAAAATATAATTAATGCATGTATGTTTCTAAGTATGTTAAAAAATATTCAATTAAGAACATCCAAAAATACGGTTGGAAAGTAAAACAATTATCATTTGAGTATTAGTGACATGAAATAAAAATAAATAAATAAATATTGTACTCTATCATCTACAACAATGTTATCCATTAAAATCATTTAGACTTAGAATATGTAACTTGAATTCCATACAAAATTGGAAAATTAATTTTATGTTTGTTATTTTAGTAAGTTAGTAAAAACTTGTTTATTTTCTCACATTAGGGATCGGTTCAACTATTCTCTGTCAGACATATCTCCTATACCGATATTTCATCGTTATATTTTTACAGTTGTATTTCATATATATCTACCACGGCTACATAAGTAAATCTCGCTTAAATTCTACTATAATACTATTTTGATTTCATATATTCAACTAAGCAACCATCTTATTTAATAATCACTATGCCAAGGAAGGTTTTAAACAATGTTTTATTAAGATTTTAATAACATTTTTAAGCGATATTGTTTCATGTATTGTTATAGATTATAATAGATCCTTTCAACGATACTTTTTCTCTTAAAGCATTGTTATAATATATCATTTTAACAACACTTTTTTTTGAAATCGTTGTTATAGTTTATTCTTTGACAACACTTGTTTGCTTTACGCGATGTTATAATCTATCTTTTGACAGTACTTCTGTCAAAATTTGGGTTCATATTTTTTATTTTATTTTAAAATAAATCAAAATAAAAACAATTCTTTTTTTATCAAACAACAAATTTTATTTCTTCTAAAAAAGTAATGTATTTTAGTAAATTTAAAATAAAAATGATTAAATGTAGTTTTAGTCCTCCTATTTTATTTAAAATTAAATTTGAGTTTCCTACTTTAAAATTAGATTTTTGGTCTCTCAATTTTACAACTTGTTTTATTTTTGTTTTGCCTTCTCCATTTTACGGAGGGGGCCAAAAAACGAACGTCAACATCTATAAAAAAATACCATGACAATGTCTTCTTCAATAGACTTAAAAAGAACTTACAAACAACAAATAAAGAGTCTTTAAAAATACAATAATAGTTCAATCAAACAAAAACAATAAAAAAAAATGCTCGCACGACAAACAAAATCATGAAGGTCAAGAATCATTGGTAGAGTTTCTTGGGGCCGGTCATAGGGTGACCACGACCACCCGAAAGTCCCCAAGAATTTTTTAAAAATAATACTAGCTCCAATTTTTATTTTTTTTATAAGAGACTTTTGAGTTAGATTTTGGTCAACAATACTTTAATTTTTGGCCAAATTATAACTCAAATGTCTCTTATAAAAGAACCGGTAATTTATAAGAAAAATTAAAAAAAACAAATCTACTATAATTATAAAATAAACTAAATTTTTCAACAATGTGGATTGTGAATTTTATCTAGAGATATCAAAATCAAACCAAATGATCCTATGATCCCAAAAATTTAATAAAAATTAATTAAATTAGTTTAATATTTTTTTTATGGGTGAGTTTAAATTGAACAAAACCAATACATATGACCATTACTAATTTGAGTATAGTTTAATGTAATTTAAAATGGATCACCTAATACTCAAACGAAACCATTGTCTTTTATCAACATTGTCAATATTGGTATCTTGAAAAATATATTGTGTTTAAAAGAATTTTAATAATTATATTTATTATTTTTGTACTTGTATTCAATAAACTTGTTTTAATTGTATCAAAATTTGAATTTAATTTGTATGCATAGACAATGTCAAGATATTTTACACTATCAGTTAATTATAATTATCAAATTATTAAAACCGTTTAACTTTTATCAAAATTACTTTTAACGTCACACTTATGAATCGTTATGATGTGGTGATAGTCTAAAATGTTTTACACTAAGAGTCATAGCAATTAAACTCCTAAAATTTTAGTGTTTGAAAAAAACTAGATTTTTAGTAACTAATTTTTAATGATTAAAATTTCAACCCAAATTTGATCTACTACTTTTTTTTTAATGAACATTAGGGGTTTGACTATCAATATATCTTTTTTCAATTTATAACTTAAAATTCTTATATACAGTATTAATTTATTTTTTATTCATTAAAACTTTAAAAATTTGGTCACCCCAAAGTTTTTTTCAAGCTCCGTCATTGTCAAGAATAACTGCATAAAAAAAAAATCTCATATCGAGATTATGACCCCAAAAATGAAAAGAGGATGTTTTGACAATGAATCTGGGAGAAAATAGTAGTGGACACGTATGCGCTGAACAACGACGTCAAAAGTGGGCTTCACACGTATGGAGAGAAGTGACACGTGGAGGCGCTTTCTGCTGCGATCTATTCGATTTGTCGTGAAGGTTCTATTGTTGTGGTCGATGAGGGAAATGCGAAATGAGAAATAGATATGTTGTGGTACAATGAAGGCAGTAAAAGAAAATACCACAATGAAAGTGGAAAGCAACAAAGAAAACCATAATGGCAACTAGGGTTTACGTTGGATTTAAGTGTGAGTGGTCAAGTCCCACATAAAATAAGAATGAACTAAATGTTAAATATATAAGAATGTTGATCCATATACTCAATGTCTTAAGGTTTTGTATGGAGATGTAGTGTCAAAGTCTCTTGTGGTTCAACTTGGATGGGGGAGCGTGATTGGATCCTTGTATGGAAAGTATTCTTAACGGTGTAGTTAGAAGACGGGTTACAATGGTAATAACGGTGGTACATGTATATAAGATGTGATAGACTTACACTTGAGGGGGAGATTGTGAGGTTCAAGTGTGAGTAGTTAAGTCTCACGTAGACAAAAAACGTGGTAAATATTGGATATATAAGAGTGGCAACCCATATACCTAATGCTTTAAGAATTTGGATGGAGATGTGAGGTCAAAGTATTTTGTGGCCCTGCAACATTTGGCTTATTGTTGCTCCTACAGACCCTCAAACTTCGCAACAAGTGGTATCAGATCCTTGGTTCGGCTGGGAGGGGGAGCGGGAGTGAGTCTTGGTATTAGATACTTGCATCGAAAGTCGTTTTGACAGTGTAGTCAAGTGGTAAGTGTTGGTTATATAACTCATATATCTAATGTCTTTAGGTTTTGAGTTGAGATATGATGTCAAAGTCTCTTAGTGGTCATGAAGCGAAATCTTCAAAATCAAGAGTCCATGATGCCATAAAGAAAATATAACTGAATAATATTTCAATACTGATAAGAGTACATGCACTAATTCATGTAAATAGTCTAAACTTATTGGGCCTCGTTTAGTGGTAGATCTTGCACAAATATTGGTGGGAGCGACAAATATTAACTAAAATATTATAATTGAAATTCATAAAAGTCATATAGTTTTTTTTAGAACTTCGTACAATTCAATCATAGTCGACAAGTTGGGAGGTTAAAGCTTCAATTCACACAAGTTTTACAATTTTCACAATTCACACAAATTTTTAGAGTTTCACACAATTTAATCAAATAAAATTTATCCGCTTTATAATTTTCCTTTTTGTCGAAAACTTTCTTCTTGAAAAATGCATCAATTTTCTTATGTTCAAAAATCGTATCACTCCTTAAAAAACACAAATTACGTACACAACGCATTCAGACAAATAGTTCATAATTATCAAAGTTATAACTCACATTTACAAAGAAAAATATTTCACAAATTCATAATCTCACAACCACACTATTCTAATCAGAAAAACACTAAACAATTCACAATCACAAAGTCACGATTCACACTCTAAAGCTTACGATCTCAATTTTCACACTAAAACCATTCACAATTCACAAAATCACTTACAATTCACACACTACTACTAGTTACTTCATTGATCGACTAAATACAATAATTATAAATATATACATTATTTACAATAGATACCATACTTAAAAAACCTTAAAAATTTAGCAAGAATAAAAATATATATCTTATAGCAAGATCAATTTTTAAGATAGAATAATGTATTTAAGAATAAAGACCAATTTTTTTTTGGCCTTTCACAAGCTCAAAGGGCATTTTCAAACACTAAGTTAAACTATCATCAAGTGAACACACATCGCCAAGTTTTTGGCGAAAAACTAATTAGACAAATTTTGAAAATTTAACAAATAACGTGTATTTAAGTCAAATTAAAACTAATTAAAAAACTATCAATTTAGTTTCTATAGTATCACTTTGTTAAATTTTGACTAAACTATATAAAAATAATAAATAGTTCCTAAATAAGATGTTAACTACTAGTACAATATATTTTTATATGTTTTAAGGATTAAAACCATGAATTTCATATGTTTTAAGAATTATTTATAAGTTTTATATAATTTTGAAATTTAATTGGAGAGAAAGTAACACTTTAACTGTGAGCATACTCCTCATTTAGACTTAGTGTTTTGATGTAGGTCAAAATTAGGTTTGCATATTTGAAAGTTATGGAAATGCATTGAAACAATTTTAGAATCCATGAACCAATTTGTGGTATGTAAGAATGGACTTACACATGTCATGTACTTGATTCATAAATTTGATAGAGATAAAAACTAATTTAATATGTGAATCGACTTAGAAAATTCTTTGATTAGTAAATAGATCAACTTATATATGGGTTAAGTTTTGATTATGTGTGAAGCGACTTACACAAATTTAATTATTTTTTTTTATGTTGCATTGACTTGTATTTTATCATTTGAGGCATTTCTTGAAATAAACTTATTTGAATAAAATTATTTAAACAAAAGTATTTGAGAGTAATAAATTTAAAAACTCACATGATAAATATACTGAGAGCTGTACAATCATATCTTGATTTACATACAGCTATTCTTGAAATGGCAGTGTATTTGTTGTAGTAGAATAGGTATATTTATAGTGAGAGTTTGGTTTACGGAAGACAAGTTGCTCACCTCCAGGGTACTAACCGGTCGGATGATCCTGATTTTCATCTGAGGGCAAATCGCAGATTTCCACAATAATTGTAAAGATCACCAACAAAAATTAACAAATAGCACATAGCATTTAAGTTTTTTATGTACAAAATAACTTTTCAACTTAGCATACTCTTTGAAAGGGTTTTCATATGCCCAAACATGCATAATCAAAGTTGAAAAATGAAGTTTTTAACAAAACTGCACTATCGTATTCGAATACAGATATTAAAAGATTCCTCAACAATTAATAAGTAAATTCAGATATTAAAATATTCCTCATTTTTAATACTCATTTAACACTAATGATTTTCAAATTCAACACAGAGCATACTCAAACATATATTTTCCACCACCACACATCAAATTTAATCCACAATTCATGTTAAATTCGATCAATTCAATTTTGACAAAAACTACACCAAACTCAATCGTCAATCACCCATAAATTTCCACAAAAGTCAAACATAACTCATGCCAAATTAATTTTCACAAACCACTCATCAACACATCAAATTCAATAAACACTTTATATTAAATTCATTTTTCACAAGTCCACACATAAAAACACATCAAATTTAATTTCCTCAAAACACACATAAATGAGTTAAATTCCTTTTCCACAAAATCATACATCAAATTCACCAAATTCCAACTCCACAAATACATATATATCATCGTATATGCAAGCTAAAAATTTAGAAGGAGCCCTTACCTTAACAGTAGTTTTAACAAGCGATTACGGCACCGCGATTAATTCCGATAAAATCTCCGCTCGCGTCGTCGGTTCCAAAGTTAGTTCACTAGCACCGTAGCGGTAAAGGTAATGGCGATTTTTTTTTTTTAATTTTCTCTAATTATTTCCCAAAATCGTGTTAATGTAAATGAAAACAAACAACAAATCAGAAATCCTCTAAAAGTTAAAATTATGCCTAAATAACAAAGTTAGTATTAATCATAGTAGAATACTATTTTATTGAAATTTAAAACTTGACAAACAATATACAGCAAGTTGTCTTTGAGTATGATTTAAATTATAATCAATATTACAAAAAAGATAGTTTAAACTGGATTGCCACTAATTAATATTTATTATAATTTAAAAGGCATCCAAATAAAAACTTTGTATCTTGATACTGAATCAACTCAGTTTTAAATGGAAGATTTTACTAACCATTATTCTCCAAATTCAAATTGCAAGACCAACATTTTCATCATCCATCCATAAAAAAATTCATCTGTCAATGTGAAATAAATTTGTTAAAAAGAATCTATATAAAAAAGCAATCATGATATAGCAACTTAAACTTATAAGCATTAGAGAGATAGGAAAACATAAATAGAAGCAAAAACAAAGTCAGGCAAGTCGCTGAGCAGGTCCCTTTCCAATTTTATAACACTTTCAATCTTCTTTTCAACTTCTTCCAATCTTTCTTTTCCTTCAGCCATACCAAACCTAAAATATTTAGACAAAAATACCATAAACGTTTTGTGTAGAATATTTATGTATCTCATACTAATATGTACATATACATTGACAATATGTAGGTAATTGTTTTAGCTGTTGGAGACTGGTTTTTCGACTGAGAAGGTATTACGATCATTGATTGTCCTTATCCTTGTGATAATACATGTCACCATTTGGTTTCTCAAAAGCTGTCTGAATTGAGATCTATTTCACTGGTGGGTTGTATCTACAAAATTTTGTCATAGGTTTTGGCAAATATACTTAAATGGGTAATTGGGAAGGTAACCTTAGAATCTCAATCCACTTTTGTAAAAGGGTGACATTTTAGATTTGATTTTGATAGCTAATGAGGTAAAAAAAAAAGAGAGACTGTTCATATTTAAAGTTGATTTTGAAAAAATACACGAGTTAGTGGAATGACATTATTTAGTGGATGTGATGATGAAAATAAACTCTTCAACCGAGTGGAGGAAGTGGATTCTTGAATGTTTAAGTACCACTATAACTTCAATTTTAGTAAACTCGAGTCCCACAAATGAGTTCATAATAGGCGAGGGTCTTAGGCAACGTGACCATTTATCACCGTTCCTATTTCTCATTATTTCATAGAGTCTGAATGTAATGCTTAATTATGTTGTGAATTTGAGGATTTACACAGGTAGATGAAGCTTATGAGCTTTGTATCTATCATTTACAATTCGATGATGATAGGTGATTATGGAAGAAATAGTTGAGATAATATTAGAATTGTAAAAGTCACTATGTTGCTTATTGAAATGATATCATGCTTAAAGGTAAACTTTTACAAGAGTTTGTTGGTTGGTTTAAATGTGAATTTCTACCTGGCTCCAAGAAACCACAAATATGCTAAATTGTAAGGTGTCAAGTATCCTCTTTAGGTAGATGAGGTTGCTTATCAGTGATAACTCGATAAGGTTGGCTTTATGAAATCCAATGGTTGTTAGGACTTAAAAACAATTGTTTGGATTAAAGTGTTGTAATCTTTCCTTCAATGGTTGTTTGTTTCTTTTGAAAGTTGTTTTGTATACATTGTTGGTTTATTTTATTTTTTTCTTCAAGATTCCTCTATATACTTTTTATTTTATTTTTAAATTGTGTCATTATTTAAATATTTCTTATGGAGTGAGAATGAGGAGTCTCATAAAATTTATTTAATTATATGTTATAATGTGTATTTATCTAAAATAAATAGAATTTCAGAGTGCAAAATATGATAACATTTAATATTACTTTGGTGCATAAATTGTATTAGAGGATTCCGTAAAAAGAAATGGTGTTGAAGGTTAAGAAATGAGAGGTAAGGTTTGCAATTCAAATTTTTTTAATTGTACATTTTAATTATACTAGTACTATTTGAATTAATATATATTTCTTTGAATATTTATGATATTGATGAATACATCAATATTTTATAAAAACAATTTGGGAAAAATATTCCATCCGACTTAAATTAATGGTCATTTTTAGCTTGTGCAATAAATAAGGATGTATTAGTGAAAAATAATAATAAATGTTGCATTGCTATTCTTGCTATTCTAAAGTGATAATTATTGAGATAGAGAAAAATGACAAATGAAATACTTTTTATGAAATAGATAGAGTATAATTTGATTTGCGTGGAGTTGTCAAATGAGTCATTCATTGTAGTACAATTATTTTTTTTAGTATTTAAGTGATATACATCATTCATCTTATAATAATGGTCA
>JBBPBR010000002.1:23136578-23148442 GCA_037974775.1 Cicer pinnatifidum
GGAAAAATTTATTTTCTAAAACAATTTCAATCAATTTTCTATTTTAAGTCGTTATAGAATTGTGTTTTATTTATTTATTATATATACCATCATTGAATCAATTTGAATATTCTGTACACATAACTTAATGAGTCCATCACAATAAAAGATTTTTATGTCTCGAAAGATTTTAAAAATATATTTAAAAAATTTCGAACACTATTCAACCCCCTTATAGAGTTTGTGGTAGGTCATTTTGTGAATAAAATATTTTTGTGACTCGAAAGTTTTTAAAAATATTTTTTGAAAGTTTCAAACACCATTAAAAATATTTTTTGAAAGTTTTTAAAAATATTTTTTTAGGTCACTTCGTGAGTAACAAAATACAAAGCAAAAACTAAAAAACAAAACATACCTTATGAAGATTAGTAGGTGTGAACCCAAATGTGAGTTTCAAGGTGTATTTGAGGGATAAATTGGGAAATAAGTAAGATTTGAGAGAATCTAAGGTTTAGAGTATTTTTAAATTGAAAATATAACTAATACGAAAAAAGAGGGGTTTTTCCCTTGATTAAGTTACTAACAAAAAAAAAATTCATTATCTACCACTAAATTATAATACAGTTCAGCTGCAAACTAATGCATACAAGTTATATGGATGAAAGATCAGTTGGAAGACTAATCACTAAGGTACTCAAACATTTAATTATATGTGGTAATATAAGTGCAATAAATATTTCCAACTATCCAATTCAACATTCTAGACTAAAGCGCATTTAAATTAAATATCATTTCATTCGTGATCATTTTCAAAAGAAAGAGATTGAACTAAAATTTATTGACATTAAAAATTAACTTGCTTGCATATTTATAAAACCTCTTGTTGAAGAAATGTTTAATTTCAATTAAATCTTGTTAAAAATCCATGTCCAAATTGATTGTTTTGTCCTTAAATAAATTATCTTGGTTTAATTATTAGATGTGAAACATGAAGGTGTTGAAAAATACAAGAAAAATGAGGTTTGAATTGTATTTCACCATTTCTGAAAAATACTTCGTTTGCTTTGCATAATCATGTTCTTTGTCAAAATATTCAACTTACTCTTGTAAAACAAGTTTATCTAGAATAAGTTTGAATCATACAAAACTAAGATGAGATAAATAGAAAGATATAAAGGAAACACATACATTTATACTAGTTCCCAACAAACTCTTGCATCATCTATTTATCCCTATACAAAGAGATTTTTCCTCAGTACAGCCGATGACTTAATCCTCTATTTCTATTAATAGCAAATTTATCTCGATTCACCTCCAATATGATAGCTACATCCAATCCCTTCACACTAAATGATTTAATCCATTAATCACCAATAATATTATACGTCCACTATATGCCTTCTAATCAATTTGATTGTGTTAACGTCATCTCAACTTTATAGCTTAGTACAGTCAAGTTATTATGGGCAACAACCACTACTAAGCCAAGTTACAATAATGTTTAAGATAGTTTTCTTACAAACTATCACACAAGAATATTTACAAAAATTGCTCTCATAAAGTTATTTAGGTTTCTCAACACTTAGAGTTACTACAATAGCTTTCACGAGCTTGTATCTATGACAACAGTAGATTCAGTGTATTTTGATAGAAGCAGTAGTAAAACCAGATGATAACATTTTCAAATGATGTCATGTGATGTTTTAGTCAAAGAATAAGTCCACTATATTGAGTAGATGATGTTTGAATGTTGACTTTATCATAACATTAACTTCATCCATAGTGTTGTCTTTATTAGAGTGTTGACCATACTGTCAATTTGTATACCAATGTTATTAGACGTAAAATCATCAAAGTCAACATGTATTAATAGATTCAACAAAGGTGTGTTGAGAGCGCGTTTATTAGAGTTAGTTACAACTTAATTGATTTTCTAGAGCACTGTCTAGTTTTTCTTATTTATCTTTTCCTATCATTAGTGGATGCAGTGTAGTGTCTTTAAGATTCATGACAATGGAACTCTGCATACTTAATAAAAATTATTGTGCTATAAATTGTTCCTACAAAATAATTTTTGTTATCATCAAAAAAATTAAGGGTCATTATTCTTCAACTCGCGTTGGTTCTAACAGATAATGTCAATTTCTAAGACAAAGCCCTCACAAGTTGGCAATTCAATAAAAAGAAATACAATTTCATTATCTACCACTGATGTAGAATACAGTTTAGCTGCAAACTAACGCACACAAGTTATATGGACGAAATATCAGTTGGAAGACTACTCACTAAGGTACAAAAATGTTCTAATTATCTGTGGTAATATCAGTGCAATAAATATTTCCAAATATCCAATTCAACATTCTAGATTAAAGCGCATTTAAATTAAATACCATTTTGTTCGAGATCATTTTCAAAAGAAAGAGATTGAACTAATTGAAGAAATGTTTAATTTTAATTAAATATTGTTAAAAATCCATGTCCAAATTTATTGTTTTGTCCTTAACTAAATTATTTTGGTTTAATTATTAGATGTGAAACATGAAGGTGTTGGAAAACACAAGAAAAATAAGGTTTGAATTATGTTTTACCATTTCTGAAAGATACTTCAATTGCTTTGCATAACCATATTATTTGTCAAAACATTCAACTTATTCTTGTAAAATAAGTTTAACTAGAATAAGATTGAATCATACAAACCTAAGATGAGATAAATAGAAAGAGATAAAGGAAACATAAATATTTTTATACTAGTTCACAACAGATTGTTGCTACATCTAGTCATTTACAGAGACATTTTTCCTCAGTACAGACAATGAGTTAATCCTCTATTTCAATTAATAGCATACAAGTCTTTTTTACTCCGCCTCTTATGCTTTTTGGATTTTTCTTTAGCCTCTTCAGGCTATCATCGTCAAATTACTTCAACTTTCGGCAGTCTGCCGTTCAGGTTCATAAGTGTTGTTTTTATTTTTCCGATATCTCTTAAGGGTGAAAGAGTTATTTCCATCAGTTACTATTCATCCATTCTTTATTTCACTCCCATTTCTTACACCTTTTAACCTCACATTTCCCTCAAAATTGTATCTCTTTTTCTATCTCTTATCATGTATTTCTCTCTCAACCAACTTCTTCCCTTTCACAAATTCCACCTCTCATTTCATCAATAATGGCCAGAACCCAATGAGGTCTCAAACGTTCTAAAGATGAAGGATCACTGAGTTTTTGTCTACCCACTCCTCTCTCATCACCCAAATTATCACCTTCATCATCATTTGACTCTGCTTCAATCTCTTATTGTGTAGCAGAGGTTTAACCATTATATACAATCATCCCTACCTTATTTGATCCTTTTCCAAAAGCTCATCCAAACATGCAACACTCAATACCTCATGCCTAAACAACAACCACCATTCAACCATATGACTATAACCAATCACCATCGAAACCATTTGTTTCCAGAGACAAAACATCTAAACAAAGAAAAGTCAAAATGAGGAACCAACTTGTGTTGACTTAGAAGAAGATGACTCTGAAACCACCCATTCAGACTTTCTAGATACCAAATCCAAAATTGCTGGTTTCAAAACCCTCTCAATCAAAGCCTTATCCTTCTAAACCATATACAATAATTCCAAATCTATTCCTCGAAAAGCCAAAAACACTGACAAAGAAAAAGGTGTGGCCACATCTAAAACCAAAGCTCCAACATCTCTGCACTATCAACAAGATGATGAAAATTATGAAAAGAATTGGAAAGCACACATCTTTGCCCTCGAAAAAAGGATGGTTGGAACTAGTGTGAATACATTGTCATCCAAGAATGGAGCACTATTGTCTCTTATTGAGCCACACTACCGTCTTCTCATTAGAAAGTTATATTGTGCCTTAAAGGTCAAGGAACAACATGGTCAAAATTTTCTAGTATCCACTATTAATGGAACACAAATTGAACTCACTACACAATCCCTCACAAAAGCTTTGCTTCTTCCCAATGAAGATAAAGAATACTTCAAACCTTCTTGTTTTTTTCATCTTGGAGTTTCAAAACAAGATATTATCCATAAAAATATCAAACTTGACACCTCATTGGTACCCTAATAACTTCAATGCTTAACCAAAGTATTGCATACCGTGTGTGTCACAAATTTCTATCTAGACTAGGTATCTTTGACATTATCAGTAATACTAGCCTATGTGTCATGTATCATCTCAAACATAAAATCAAACTAAATCTATCATACATGACCCTTCAACATATGGTTAACTCCCTCTTCAACCCTAAAATAAATGTTGCCCTACCCTATGGGATAGCTTGGACAAAAGTGTTCAAACACTTCAAAGTCTCACTCGAAAATGAAGACAATGAATATTTTTTCAAAGATTGACTTAGAAAACCTTACATCAAATGAAGATTTTTCCCATTGATCTTCTCACACCATCATCATCACAACCATCCTCACCCCTTCCAAAATTGAGATAAAGAAAGCCTCATCGCCACTTCTTCCTAGTCCAAATAAACTTTGCACAAATGCCAAAGAAAAGAGACTAAAAGAAACTTTATGATTTGTCAACTCAACTGTCTCAATCTAATGAAATTTCTTTAGACCAATCTCATTACGTTGAAAAGATCCTAAAGAAATATAACTACTTTGACTGTAAACCTGCTTGCACACCATATGATCCAAGTGTGAAACTTTTCAAGAACTCTGGTGAAGGTCTTAGACAAACTGAATATGCAAGCGTCATTGGCAGCCTCAGGTATGCCACTGATTGCACCAGACCCGACATAGCCTATGTCGTTGGATTGCTGTGCAGGTTTACTAGCAGACCTAGTATGGAGCATTGGCATGCTATTGAAAGAGTCATGATATATCTTAAAAGGACCATGAGTCTCGGATTACACTATAGAAGATTTCCTGCTGTCCTTGAAGGATACAGCGATGCTGATTGGAACACCTTATCAGATGACTCCAAAGCAACCAGTGGCTATGTCTTCAACATAGCTGGTGGGGCTGTGTCGTGGAAATCCAAAAAACAAACTATATTGGCTCAGTCCACTATGGAATCTGAAATGATAGCACTAGCTACGGCTAGTGAAGAAGCAAGTTGGTTAAGGTGCTTGCTAGCAGAGATCCCTTTGTGGGAAAAACCATTGCCAGCTGTGTTGATCCACTACGATAGTACCGCGCCTATTGCAAAAATTGAGAATCGTTATTACAACGGTAAAAGAAGACAAATTCGTCGTAAGCACAACACAATTAGAGAATTACTTTCTAAATGAGCTGTTATAGTGGATCATGTACGCACTGATGAGAATTTAGCAGATCCTCTGACGAAAGGATTAGCTAGAGAGGAAGTCCTAAATACATCCAAAAGGATGGGACTATTGCCCATAGATAGATGAGTCACTTGTGATGGTAACAGTAATTTTATTTTGTAGAAGAATAATCATGATATTGATGAAGAAATTCAAGATTTGGAAGCACAAGTTGAAGAGACAGATGTTAATGCTTAAGTTTTTTATAGTAGATGTTATTCGCTATTGTGAATATGTTATTTTGATTATGAAAATGATGATTGACATTATGTCTTAGGGTATACTATATAGTGATTATTGTGTATATAGTTAAAGAAGGTTTATTAATAAACAAAGTATTATATAAATGTTTGCCAGTTTTTTTTTTTTTTTTTTTTTATATATATATATGATATAATCAAAGACAACAGTTTTGAAGTGTTTTTTAAATGAAAAATAAAATAGTTTTGAATGGAATATTTTTAACTACAGCTAAAAACCGTTGGGGCAGCTCATTCCAAAGTCATCTTAAGAGAACAATTTTTCATAGCAATGGTGTAGAAATGATAGACTAATGGTGGTAAAGAACGAATAAACTACCATTAAGAGGAATTTTAGCTTATCAATACTAATTTTGTTTATGGTTTTTCACAATTTCAAAGGACGTTACTAATTCGTTAGTTAATCTACTATCAAGTGAATGCAAATTGTCAAATTTTAGGTGTAAAACCAGTTAGACAGACATTGAAAAACATACAAATAACTTAGTTTGGAACATAATGAAAGTAGTCTAACACTCTTGCTTATTTGAGTTCATACATTAAGGTAGCTCACTCCAAAGCCATCTTAAGAAAATTGTTGGAGTAGCTCACTCCAAAGTCTTCTTAAAAAAATGTTGGTTTTCTTTTTCAAATTTTGAGTTATTTGTCAGCATTCAAATGTTTGTCTAACCGGTTTTGTGTCTAAAATTTTGCAAATTGCATTCACTTGACACTAAATTATCCAACTAATTTGTAATGTCCTTTGAATTTGTGAAAACCCATAAACAAAATTAGTGATAACCTGAAATTTCTCTTTAAGGAAGTTTATTCTTTCTTTACCACCATTAATCTATCTTTTCACCTGTCTCAAAGTTTTAGAGTGCATAATCTTGTAGTTTATGAAACTTATTAAATTTTTGAAATTTTTGAATTTAATACAATTTCAATTAAAAAAATTCTTATATGCTTTTAGTTTTAATCTAAAACAACCTCGTTTCTATTTTCAAAATAAAAAAATTCTTACTACCAAATAGGAACACATAATAAGTGCCACAAAATATTCAAGTGAATCTTGAAATTTGACCCCAAAAATATAGAGAAATTAATTCGCATCGAAGGATAGTAGTGTTAATAGGGAATTCCGAATATTTTACATTGAAATTGGCCATCAATAGAACTAGTTATAATGAAAATAAAAGATATATTGTTCATGACTATAAGTGATTTATGATACAATTTTAGTTTTTGGTCTTTTATTTGCTTTTAGAATCTTGAGATAATGGAACTTTGGTATGATAAATTAATGTGGTTTATTTCAATTGTGGTAGTTGAAAAATAATATAGTGTGTATGACTTTTAAGACATAAGATTAGAAACCACATAAATTATTCTATATTCCTTTATTTATTTTCACGCTTTTTTTTTTTCAGAGGAACAATTTTTAGAAATATTATACCTTTGTCCTTAATATGAATTTAAGGTATGAGATTGTGTAAATGTTTCTCTTTGCAGTAGATGCTCTTGGCTCATGTTAGCTAGAGAGTAACGATTATCTTGTTACAAATTTTTTGGTGACATTTAGCATTTCTCAATTCAAAAAAAGATTTTAACTTTATTTTTATCATTAAGAAAAGGATAATGTTGGTTGTGACAAGATAGTAAAAAACGTAAAGCAAAAATAGATTTGCTAGTTGATTTGATAATCACCACCACATGATTTTTGAGAAACAAGGAGATAAAAGTTTTAAATTCCTTACAATGTTCCACTTGCATTTCATCTCCAACTTCTAATACATATATTATTATTTTTTATTTATTCATGCGTCATCTTATATTTTAACTCTAATATTACAATATATTAATGAATTAGTTTTCAAATTCAATTCACACCGATTATTAAATTATGTGCTAGTTAATATCTAGTTATATTAACAAGAAAAAGAAAAAGAAACAAAAATAAAAACATTAAAAGAAAGTATATATATGTATTAAATTGTTTACATATAGTTGAATTTATACCATAAAGAATCTAAAAATGAATAAATGAAATTCATGAAATAGACCTACGACACAAAGGACATATGTTAGATCTATCTAACCATTTTATAATGCAATGGTCATGATTGATATGAGAACAAGACAACATAACTACTTTTGACCCAACTAATAACTCCATAAGACATATAGAACATGTCATTTCTTCAAACTATGTCGTTCCTTCTTTGATTTCTATTCTTGGAAGATTGTGAGTAGTTTCAAAAAAATTTCTTGTCATTGAAACCTCCCTACTATCATTGATGTTGTTTTCATCAATGTTCATCTTGTACAGTGATATAAAAAAAGACACTCTATAGTAAAAGGTTGACTTCTTCGAATACTCATGTTGTTCTTATTGCATGATAATGTTGGTTCTCCATTTATATAGAAATAAATGTTGAATATTTTTTGCACTGAAAATATATAAAGAAATAGAAATAATTAACAATTGAAAATAAGTTAAACAAAAATGCAAAAACCTTTTCCAAAAAAAAAAAAGATAAAAACCTACGAGACGACGGAGTGGTTAGCGTTGATGAAAACAGAACAACCGTGGGTAGTGATAGTGTAACCTCAGCTGTGGGGTGAGTGCTGATGGCGGTGATAAAAGCAGAAAAGGAAGAAACAGAAATAAAAGCTCTCAACAGTCAACAAGACAAAGAAGAAGAGGAACTAGCTGCACAGGTTAGATTGATTTTCTGCAGGAGGATCAGATGAACTTGACATATATTATAACCCAAAAGAAGGTCTATTCCAAGAATTCCATTAAGAAGCAAACAATGAATCAGATGGTGGTTGTGAGCTCCAATATGGTACAAATGAGATAAATATTTCAGACTTAGATCTTAATTGGGATCAACTTCAATATGTGGAGTTAGGTTGTCACCAGCAGAACTTCTCCTTGTTTAATGTTAAGGAGAATGGTTCATGAAGCAACTCAGATGTGGAAGTAGCCAATATGACTGTAAGTAACAGCTCTAACACTATTTATAGTTTGGTCAATAATCAATATGGCAGGTTCTGTTGTGATAATAACATGAAGTAGTTTCTTAATCTCAGGTGGCAGCTCTAACAATTTAACTTGGTTTTGTTGTTTCTTTTATAACGTTAATCTTATTTTACCTTGTAGTGTAGGCCAGCTACTTATCCTGAAGAGGCAATTGACAGAAGGATTCCTCGTGTGACAGCACCAGAATCTCGCAGCACCTTTGATTGTAGTGGAGATGATGATAGAAAGAGCAAGGTTGTATTATTACAGAACAATTTCCAGATAATTAAATTAAATTTTGAGGTTTAACTTACATGCCTTTTCAGTCCATTTATCCTCACATTTTAGATTCTGGTACATAGGTAGAGTTTGGTGACGACGGAAAAGCCATTGGTTTGACTTCAGCAGGAGAAACTGCAAAGTGCAAGAAAGTTGTGTGTGATCCATCATATCTGCCTGATAAGGTATATCTACTAGCTTTCTAAGGGTACAGAGATTGTCAGTATCTCATTAAAATACTTTTATTTACTTATAGGAAATGCTAGTTTGCAACTTAGCATGAATATCCAAACATGACTAAGCTTTGATCTTTACCTGCCACACCATTTAATCAACCCAACAGGTTCATAAAGTTGGAAAAGTTGCGCTTGCAGTATGTATTATGAGCCATCCTATTCCAGACACCAATGACTCTCACTCAGCACAAGTCATTCTGCCACAGAAGTAGCTTATAAACCAACCAAAAATGCTGCGCATACATAAGCTAAGCTACTGAAGCAATAAAAAAACTGCTAAACTAGGCTGAATGTAATCTAAGCTATTTGAAGGTTTGGTGGCAACTATTTAGAATACAATAAATATTAAAATAAAATTGAATATAAACATCAACCAAATAAACTGAGCCTAATTAAACATGAGCCTTTCTGACCAGTTAGGTAGGCATGACAATAGAAGAGGGAACCATGTCCAGAACACAAGGATTCCCATTATGTTGTAAAGTCTGTCGGGGACATTTCGCTTAGGTGAAAACAAGAGCAAAAATGTCTGAAGGTATAAGTTAAGCCTTGCAAAGCATAACACAGGGTAAAAAGAAACCTTGACAAAGCATCAAACATTAATTGTCTGTCATAGAAATAGGATTTAATCGAACCGAATAATTGCGATGAGACAGCGAAAACAGGTATGTGCTGCAAATCAGGATCATAGTCAAGACTATTGCAGGCAATATGATGAGCATTATGAGTCCATTTCCACCAAGCTATACTTATACCAGTCAAACAATTTCCACAAATGATTTGTGCTAATTTGTTATAACTGCGACTGGACATAACCTCATAGTGACCAGAATCATGACCAACATAAGTACTTTGCATCCAAAGCAAACCCAACAACATACCAGAACCGAAATGATCCCAAACACTTGAAATTAAATTCTTGCAGAGCTATGATGCTACCACACACTTCGAAACCACAGTAAAAGATGTACAGTAAGTAAAATCTCAAGAATCATAAAAATTACAAAAAGACAAATGAAGGAAAATATCATATGATTTTGGGAACAAATTAAAAAAGTAAAATCTAAATTATAAATACACAGCATGAAACATAAAAATCTAAATTACAAATGCAAAAGATTTACTCTAAAAAAAAAAAGATCTTGTTACCGTTGAAATGAATTCCCGCGAGAGAGCGCGCATTTCCTTGGGCTTCTTTTATTATTTGTGATCCAATGGTTCTTCAATTTAGTTACCGTTGAAAAACCAAAACTACAAATTTCCTATAAATTAGGGCACTTGTCTTTATTGTTCCATTAATTCCTATTCTTCTTCTGCAAACTGTTCTTTTGAGATCAATTGAAAGTTCCTATTTCCTTCTTTATTCATCTTCTTCGTTTAAGAGACCTCTTCTCACACTCTCTGCCGCATCCGCCACTGTGTCAACGCTGCTTCTGTTGTTTCGTTCTTCATCTCTATTCTTTCTAAGGTTTCTTTTTCAATCTCAATCATAGTTTTCTTTCTCTTTTACTTTTTCTTTCTTTTTTTTTTTTCCGATGAAATGAAACTGTTATTTTTATATTTTTCTTTTTCTTGTATTGACTCATCCACTGTGTCAATTTTTCTCATTACTTTTAATATTTTATTTATATATTTTCTACTCCTCTTATTTGATTTTTTTTCTAATTATTTTCAGTGCAAAACAAAAGAAAAAAACTTTAATTTGGAGAAATGGAACAACAACAACATTATAGAAGAATGGTTATATTGGGAGAAAACGAAAGAGTTACAATTGAATTGTTTTATCCTATTATCAATGGTGTTTATAAAATGATTCCTGCTATTCCTCTTCGCACTCTTAAAAGAAACATCATTTTCTCACATATGTGTATCGAAGATAATCACTTTGTTCTTTGTAAAAGCAACGACAACCATATCAATGAGGTTCATAGTAGAATGAAAACTCAAGATATCATACCAATTTATGCTCAAGGTGACCACTACGTTATTCAAGAAAACAATATCAATCAGACAGAAAGAACAAATGTCGAACCTACTCGATGCTCTATTCAGAATCTTGAAACAATTACAATTAATGAAGAAACTACTGCTGAGACTTTAACATGTTCCATATGTCTTGAGGAGTTTTTGTTGGGGTCGAGAGCAATTCGTTTAGCTAGTCCATGTTCACACATTTATCATCAAAATTGTATTATGAAATGGCTTAATAGAAGAAACACATGCCCTTTGTGTCGTAGGCCTATCTCATGTATTCTCTTATTTTGTTAATACAAAAGTTTTCTTTTTATTATATTTGAGTATTTTTTACTTTCGTCTCTTTCATTTTCTATCCTTTTAATTTATCTATTATATTAGTGAATATATGGTATTTTCTATATACGAGATCACTTCATCCTATACCATAAACAAATTTATTTTTATAATTATTTTGATAAATTCCATCACAAAATATCAATGAATTTCACTTATTCAAATTCTTCAAATAATATTATACTATTAATTAACATGCTAAATTCCGACATCAACTATAGTTATAATAAAAACATAACTAATCCATGTACGTTTCAAAATATCTATAAAAAAAATCAATTAAGAGCATATAAGACTACAGTTGAAAAGTAAAACAATTATCATTAAAGGATTCGTGAGATGAAATAAAGCAAAAATAGACAAATATTGCACTCTATCATCTACAACCGTGTTATCAATTAAAAGACTTAGAATATGTAACTTGAATTTCATACAAAATTTGGTAAACTAATCTTATGCTTGGTCTTTAGGTAAGTTTG
>JBBPBR010000002.1:23154584-23166763 GCA_037974775.1 Cicer pinnatifidum
ATGAAATATATTCAATAATTTTTTTTTTCACAATAACTTCGCATGGTCGCAATTAAAATATTATATAAATTTAGACTACGCTACATTATAATAAAACATTAATACCATTTCGTTCGAGATCATTTTCAGAAGAAAGAGATTGAACTAAAATTGAAGAAATGTTTAATTTTAATTAAATATTGTTAAAAATCCATGTCCAAATTTATTGTTTTGTCCTTAACTAAATTATTTTGGTTTAATTATTAGATGTGAAACATGAAGGTGTTGGAAAACACAAGAAAAATAAGGTTTGAATTATGTTTTACCATTTCTGAAAGATACTTCAATTGCTTTGCATAACCATGTTATTTGTCAAAACATTCAACTTATTCTTGTAAAATAAGTTTAACTAGAATAAGATTGAATCATACAAACCTAAGATGAGATAAATAGAAAGAGATAAAGGAAACATAAATATTTTTATACTAGTTCACAACAGATTGTTGCTACATCTAGTCATTTACAGAGAGATTTTTCCTCAGTATAGACAATGAGTTAATCCTCTATTTCAATTAATAGCATACAAGTCTTTTTTACTCTGCCTCTTATGCTTTTAGGATTTTTCTTTAGCCTCTTCAGGCTATCATCGTCAAATTACTTCAACTTTCGGCAGTCTGTCGTTCAGGTTCATAAGTGTTGTTTTTATTTTTCAGATATCTCTTAAGGGTGAAAGAGTTATTTCCATCGGTTACTATTCATCCATTCTTTATCATTTATTTCTCTCTCAACCAACTTCTTCCCTTTCACAAATTCCACCTCTCATTTCATCAATAATGGCCAGAACCCAATGAGGTCTCAAACGTTCTAAAGATGAAGGATCACTGAGTTTTTGTCTACCCACTCCTCTCTCATCACCCAAATTATCACCTTCATCATCATTTGGCTCTGCGTCAATCTCTTATTGTGTAGCAGAGGTTTAACCATTAAATACAATCATCCCTACCTTATTTGATCCTTTTCCAAAAGCTCATCCAAACATGCAACACTCAATACCTCATGCCTAAACATCAACCACCACTCAACCATATGACTATAACCAATCACCATCGAAACCATTTGTTTCCAGAGACAAAACATCTAAACAAAGAAAAGTCAAAATGAGGAACCAACTTGTGTTGACTTGGAAGAAGATGACTCTGAAACCACCCTTTCAGACTTTCTAGATACCATATCCAAAATTGTTGGTTTCAAAACCCTCTCAATCAAAGCCTTATCCTTATAAACCATATACAATAATTCCAAATCTATTCCTCAAAAAGCCAAAAACAATGACAAAGAAAAAGGTGTGGCCACATATAAAACCAAAGCTCCAACATCTCTGCACTATCAACAAGATGATGAAAATTATGAAAAGAATTGGAAAGCACACATCTTTGCCCTCGAAATAAGGATGGTTGGAACTTGTGTGAATACATTGTCATCAAATAATGGAGCACTATTGTCTCTTATTGAGCCACACTACCGTCTTCTCATTAGAAAGTTATATTGTGCCTTAAAGGTCAAGGAACAACATGGTCAAAATTTTCTGGTATCCACTATTAATGGAACACAAATTGAACTCACTACACAATCCCTCACAAAAGCTTTGCTTCTTCCCGATGAAGATAAAGAATACTTCAAACCTTCTTGTGTTTTTCATCTTGGAGTTTCAAAACAAGATATTATCCATAAAAATATCAAACTTGACACCTCATTGGTACTCTAATAACTTCAATGCTTAACCAAAGTATTGCATAACGTGTGTCTCACACATTTCTATCTAGACTAGGTATCTTTGACATTATCAGTAATACTAGTCTATGTGTCATGTATCATCTCAAACATAAAATCAAACTAAATCTATCATACATGACCCTTCAACATATGGTTAACTCCCTCTTCAACCCTAAAATAAATGTTGCCCTACCCTATGGGATAGCTTGGACAAAAGTGTTCAAACACTTCAAAGTCTCGCTCGAAAATGAAGACAATGAATATTTTTTCAAATATTGACTTAGAAAACCTTACATCAAATGAAGATTTTTCCCATTGATCTTCTCACACCATCATCATCACAACCATCCTCACCCCTTCCAAAACTGAGATAAAGAAAGCCTCATCGCCACTTCTTACTCGTCCAAATAAACTTTGCTCAAATGCCAAAGAAAAGAGAATAAAAGAAACTTTATGATCTGCCAACTCAACTGTCTCAATCTAATGAAATTGATGTTGAGGTCCTAGTGGCCAACATTATGAAAGAACTTACAACACATGAGAAATACCTATACATGAGGGTTCACTTTATTTTGACTTTGAGAATGTTTGGTGTGCAAAATATTTTGTTGAAGAAACCATTCAAATTCCCAATGATTCACCATTGCAAGTTCCCCCCACAGATAATCTTATCATCTTTCAAAACAACTCCCTGTCACATATTTGTTTAACCTCAACTAGCCATATTTGTTTATCCAACCCCTCTCACGTCTGTCTCCTTACCTTATGCTAATGTAAAAGAGTTTGCTGCCACACAATTCATGATCCTTTAATTCTAAAAATCCTCTACCTCAACTTCCGAGATCATGAACAAACTCCTTGTCACTCCACTTTGTCCTTCTACTTTCGACTCATCCATACCATCGACAACCTTCAAACATCAAAAAATTGCTAGCCTATTTGAGCCAAATAACATAAACAAAAACAAATACATGATATGATGTAAACAACTATGATCTACAATGGTATGAATAAATTTGTGATTTTTTCTTATTGAAAGTTCTTTACAAAATGAGAGAAGTCTTTATTTTCCTAATTTCACATGTCGATTTCATTTCTCTATCACGCATAATCATATTCTGAAAGCATATAATTCAGTCTACCATAGTTCAATCATGGAAAATAGAGTAAGTGAATGAAAATATCATATTGATATATAATAGCATATAAAAGAATTTATTGAAATTTGTTCATGATTTAGAATGTAAAAATAATATAAAACACAATATAAATGTCCTATCACAATTTTTGAAAATACCAAAACAATTGCAAAAGTTTATTGAGTTCTTGTTTTGTACTCCTTTAGTAAAGAAAAACCAAAAACACTACAAAATTTGGTACCATATATTATTTAACAACTCCAAACTTCTTGTATGCAAATTGGTATCTTTCATCACAAAACTTATAAGTTGATTAACTAATTGATCTTTTAGAAATGCCTACACATGTTTCCTCCTAACAATATCCATGAATATTGCATAGGGTATTATCACATCTTACCATCACAATATCAATTATATCTTTAGTTCTACTTTAGTAATATAAATAAATAAAGAAAACAATGAAGTAGGAGAAGAAAATAAACAAAGTCGAACAAAAAGCCTCAATTTTTATTAGTATGAGCGGAAAAAAAAAAATCCTCCATTTCTTCAAATATTGTTTTGGAAAGAAAAATGGGGTTGGTGCACAATTTGTATAAAGATATTTCAACTAGGGACGAAAAATTTATTGTTTGAATAGTAGCAAAATGGTTGGGGCGCTGTTGAGCTTCACCACCAATTGTAATTATCGTCTTCAATTACCTAAAGCGCATTGACATAATTATAAAGATGCACCTTTTAGTATTCCATGAAGGCGCGTGATTGGTTTGTGAGCGTTAGTGTTTAGTGATTGTTGAACACGAAGAAAATATTGAGAGACATGTTGAATAACTCGTGTGTTTCAACTACACAGCAGAAATAATTTATATAAACTATGAGTGATAAGTTCATATAATGATTGAAATACTTACAAATTTTCTATTTATTTACATACTAATATTTTATGATTAAATGATTGAGGGATTTTGATATATCTTGTTTTCTAATTTGTGTTTTTGAGTGACTCCGTTATGACATAAAATTCAAATATTAAACACAAAAGAACAAAGTGGAATTCAAGAAACATTCTCATGACATACTTCCAAAAAGTTATAGTTTAGAAATTTTAGAATGTTTTGTTTTACACATAACACACTATGTTCACACTTAAAGAAATTAATCAAATGAACAAAGTCACATTCATCCACTGAATTAGTAAAGGAAAAACAACAAAACAAACATTCTGATTTTAACTTAACGTTTATAATGTACATGAATCCTCAATTAAGTTATGAGAACTTGATTCAAAACCTAAATTATATTTGCAAATTTTTTGAAATCATCTTTTGGGTTGTAAAGAAGATTCAATATTAGGCATGATTTTTGATAAATCTAGCATGACTAAAAAGAATAGATGTAAGTTTGATAAGATTAAGAAAATATAAGAGACAATGGTCAAGTTGACAAACGTGTGGAAATGTTGAAATTAAGAAAGTATTATAGTGAAAAATCTCACCAAAGACGAGAATTAAATATAACCTATTATTGTGGTAAAATCAATCTCTTAAAAAATTTAATCAGCTACATTATTTTATTTTATAAAACTAATAGTCATTAAATTAAATTATTTATTTTGCGTGAATTAACTACTACGCTACAAACCTTACTAATAATGTTGCATTTTCTAAAAAAAAGTAAATGTTATTTTCGAGTTGCATCTTCACTCTAAGTTATTACACTAGTGTTGTTGACGTTGCTCCGAGTATGTTTTGCACTGCTATGCGAATTCTCTGGCACCAATGACGAGTACGTTTTTCTGCTTCCATGTAGCTGACGAGGCTACGTTTTCATGCTTCCGTGTCGGCGACGAGTCTACATTTTCTGCTTCGGCGTCTGTGACGAGTTTTTTTGTCTTCCCCTTCAATATGTCTAGAAGAGTTGCCATCGAGAAGTGTCGATTTCTTGTTTCTCCCAAACAGGTTTGTTCATTTCTCCGGTAGTTTTCTAATATTTCTTGTTTCTTAACGATTTTAGAAGTTTGATTTTGCTGATTTTGCTATGAATCGCTATAGATTTTGTTGATTCTGCTATGGATTTAGCAGTTCTTTTAATCTACAATTATACATTCAAATATTATTAGTTTTCTATGGATTTCACTTATTTTGCTATGGATTTTGCTGATTTAGCAGTTCTTTCAATCTGAATTTTTAGTTTGTGTAGGTTTTTGTGTTTGATTTGATTATTATGAACTAAACTGAATGGAATCTATTTGACTGAATTTGATAACGTTACTCAAACGGTTATTGTCACTGTTTGTTATAGTCACTAATTTGCTTCAATTTTTTCTTGGAGAAAACATGTATGTAATTGGATATGAACTTATTATAAAAGATCATATAGCGGGTTTTAATGAAGCTGTGAATTCAATTGTAATAAACGGTTAATAATATCAATAGACCATGTTGCCTTGAGCCTACTTTGCTTCATTTTGGCGGCTTTACTTCATGCTTTACCCAACTGCTCGCAACAAGTAGATCATCAACTTCTTCTAATAGTGCTCAAGCATGTTCGTTAAGAGAAGCATAACTTGTTGAATAAGTTGAGAGTGCTGCCTCCTAATTCTTGAGATTCAACACAAATTTTTCAATGTCGATTTCTATGGTAGCTAGATGTATCTTTAAAAGTTGCAATTTCTGCCTATAACTCATTTATCCTACTATTTTTTGCCTTAATGTCCAAAGCCTAGGGAGGGGAGGACGAAAATGACCTAAACGTTCATCCAATGACACAAACACATCAATTGGATGCAAATGATTGGTTAAAAACCCTAATTGGACTAGAATAAGCCTAGGGAGGACAAAATGACCTAAATATTAATCCGTTGACACAAACACACATATTGGATGCACGAGATTGGTCAAAAACCCTAATTGGACAAGAATAAGCCTAAGGAAGACGAAAATGACCTGAATGTTAATCTGATGACACAAATGAACTTATTGGATGCACAAGATTGCTTAAATACTCTAATTAGACTAGAATAAGCCTAAGCAGGATGAAAATAACTTAAATGTTAATCCAATGACACAAGCACACCTATTGGATGCACAAGATTGATTAAAAACCCTAATTGGACAAGAATAAGCATAGGGAGGACGAAAATGACTTAAATGTTAATCCAATGACACAAACACACCAATTGGATGCACAAGATTGATTAAAAACCCTAATTGGACAAGAATAAGCCTAAGGAGGACGAAAATGACCTAAATGTTAAACCAATGACACAAATGAACTTATTGGATGCACAAGATTGCTTAAAAACCCTAATTGGACTAGAATAATCCTAAGGAGGATGAAAATGACCTAAATGTTAATCCAATGACACAAACCCATTTATTGGATGCACAAGATTGATTAACAATCCTAATTGGACAAGAATAAACCTAGGAGGACGAAAATGACCTAAATGGTAATCCAATGACACAAACACACCAATTGGATGCACAAGATTGGTTAAAAACCCTAATTGAACAAGAGTAAGCCTAGGAAAGACGAAAACGACCTAAATATTAAGCCTAGGGAAAGGTCGTCCTTCCTTCGACCCTTGCCTGCCATTGTTTCCTGCTTAATTTTATCTAGAAGCTTCTCAAAAATCCTTTAGTTTGTTGACAGGCTCAACAGTGGATTGAAATACTTGGATTTATAAACAGGCCTTTATCTTGAACTCCACAATAACCTATTTTATTGTTGTTATTATTATTATTATTATTATTATTATTCTTATTATTATTATTATTATTATTCCATAGCTATGTTTTACCAAAAAAATTTGTTGACAATGAAAATATATTCTTCAAAATTTGCAGCTAATAATGAGAATAAGGGTAGTATAGATTGGGAGAATATACCTGGTGGAATGTTTGTTCAAAAAAGACAAACTCTTGAGTCTTCTTCTAGCCCTATGATCAAAATCAAGGTCTCTCATGGTTTGTATCACCATTAGATTGATGTTCCTGCACAATCAACTTTTTGTAAAGTATTGGATCATATGCATTTTGGATTTATTATTTCTTTCTATTTATTTAGTCCTTATAATTCTCAATGTTTTTAACCTCCTTTGGTATTTGGTATCAAAAGGGTAACTCCTAAAATAAAAAAAATAAAAAAATAAAAACACTTTTTTGTTGTTGTTGCTTTATTTGATGAAAATTAATTGTCAGGCAAGTCAATAGGCAAATTAGTATTCGAAATTATGAATATCGGTTAAAATAGTTTACAAATTTTACAAATATGTAAATACATCTTTAGAATTATAATGGGTCAATCAAAATTGTCATGTTGTTAACTTCTGATGTTAGAGGCTATGACAATGCACATTAAATAGCCAATTTGACGATTTAATATTTACTTTTTTTTAGTACATACATCAATTTGCATTGACTTAATAACATGTTAATAAAAATGTTGCATTAATTTGAGTATTGGCATAAGAATAGAAATGCTATTCAAATATTGCTGTTTAGATTATGAAATCAATGCTTAAGTTTTATGATTGGCTCAATGGAAGGGAATGGAACAAAGGTTACTATTTAGAGGGAAAGAGGAGGAGGATGAAGAATGCTTACATATGGTTGGAGTGAAATACATGTCTAAGGTTATATTGTTAGAAGATAGCCACTACAGAAGTTTTATGTGTTACAATAGAAGTTGACAAGTTATATCAAAGGTGATATTCTTTGTCATGCAATTATTATTAATCTTATAAAATTCGGGAGGGAGAAAATTATTTTACGACTATCTCCAAAGAAATTTTTACTTTTATAAAATCAAACTTTTACTATTGAGACGACACTTTATAGATTATATCTTTTGTTATGCAACAATTGTATTAAAATTTAAAAACAAGGTTAAGTGGAAGTATAAACTTGAATCTATTGTTGTTGAGGGAGAAGCCAAAATGCAGAGATGAATTGAGGTTAGTGGAAGTATAATTTCACAACTTCATAGTTTGTTATGCATATACCAAGCTAATAATGAGAGCTCACATTTAAGTCCTTGAAAATACACAATTGACAACATGAAGGCAAGAAATTATGTTGCTAACGTTGCAGTTTAAGTACCAAACTAATAATGACACAATTGAATCAGAACTTGGAAGATTGAAGTCTCCAATAGCAATTCAATCTTCTACTATTATTACTCAAGAATGGGAAATTTTGGGTAGTTAAAAGTTATGTTCACTAATTTTGTATAATTCAAAAAGAAGCTTCGATCAACACTTAACCTTAGTAATGCCAAGTTAGTTTCAATAGGGAAGAGTTAATATGCTTGTGCTAATTTTATATGTTTCTCACTCTATGCATAAATAAACACTACATTTTATTTGCCACATTGAAAATGTTGGAAACATGAGAGGAAAAAGGGGTTGAGGAACAAGTGAAATGCTGCTAGATCGTAGAATTTGATTACGTTTGGTTAGATAACTTTGTGTATATACTAGTTTGAGTAGAATGATCATTGAATTTTTCTTATTGTTTGTCTAACATAGATTTTAAATGTAGGATGTGTATATTTTGTTATGTAATTAGATGTGAGGAATGAAAATTATAATTTTTTTTTAAAAAAAAAAGTTAATTATTTAAATCGGTTGGTTCATTGATATAATAAATCAATTTTGAATTTGACTTGGTATATCAGTTCAAATTTAACCAAGGTAATAAATCAATTTAGAATTTTGACTTGTTACATCTGTTATTTTAGTCGATTTTATAATTTAGTATTTGTTACAATGTTTGATATTGACCCTTGATATTGACCGATCTAACATGTACATATGAACCGATTTAAAAAACTTAAATTGGACTAGTGAAAATCTAAATTATATTTGTAAATTTTTTTAAATCATCTTTTGGGTTGTAAATAAGATTCAGTATTTGGTGTGATTTTTGATAAGTCTAGTGTGACTAAAAAGAAGAGTTTTAAGTGTTGGAAATGAGAAGTTGTCTCAAGTATTATAGTGGAAAATCTCACCAAAGACAAATATTAGTGGTAAAATCAACCTCTTTAAAAATTTAGTTAGCTATATTGTTTTATTTTGTAAAATAAATAGTCATTAAATTAAATTGTTTTATTTTGGTGAATTAACTACTACACTACAAACTTTTATTCAAAGTAAAAAAGTGAAACAAAAATAGTTGCATTTTCTAAAGAAATAAATGTTATTTTGGTAATGCTTTGAATTCAAACTCAGCGTGTTATAGTTCCACAACATAATCTTACTTAATTGTAACAACATAAACACAATTAATCATCTAACATGATAACCCCATCGTTCTCCACGTGGCCAATATCAAGTGTCTCTTTCACTATGTCCATGTTTGTGGCAAATTGTTTGACACTACTTTCAGCTTTCGTCTATTATTTCACTTCGTTAATTTTGGAAAACTGTTTAACAATGCTTTCAGCTTTCATCCATTCTCATAAATGTTTCCTTAATTGACATATAAAGTATGTCATAAATTAATATTTAGAGCATCTCCAACGGTAGCCATAATGGGTTCGTCTGCCAGCGTGTAATTACTTAGTTTTTTGTGGGTTCACCCTTGGAGTTGTGCCAATGTGTCATCATGGTACTGTTAGGAAGGAACGGTGCTTCACAATTTAATAATAACCGCTACCTTTTGTTAATTTATTAATAATAATAAATTTATCATTTTTTTATTAATTTATAGCAGTTAACTTCTTTTTAATTTATTAAATAATAATAATTTTGTAACTATTAGCTTTTTTTAGTTAATATACCACCGTTAGCCTTTTTTTTCCTTTAATTACGATTGTTAGCTCATTAATAGGAACAATGTGTTACTTATACTTTTTTTTCACAATTTTTATTATTTACTTTATCATTTTTAATTATTTATGTCATGTATTTAACATTTAATTTTTATTATTGTTATAAAAATTTAAGTTCAATTTTATTTTAATTTTAAATTTTTATTTTTATTTTTTAATTTTAAAATTTTATTTTTATTTTAAATTCAAATAATGTATAATAATATTAATTAGAATATTTAAATTAATATTTTAAGTTATAATAAAATTAAATATAAATTAATATTAATGTATAAATTAAAGTAATGGAATATAATATGATTTTTTAAAAGTTAAACAGTAAAAAATGAATGAGTGGATTTAGGGTGATGTGGCATAGTAGAACTTGAATCATGTTGAGTTCACCGTTGGAGTAAAAAATGAGTGAATTGCTTCAAGATGATGAGGCACAATGGACCCATCTAAAGCACCATATTGAGTTCACCGTTGGAGATGCTATTAATAATTTATAGTTGTTGTTACTAATAACAAAATAATACTTTTGAAAAATAAAGCATTTTATATATAAAATATCGATCGAATTAATGATCGTGTTAAATTTATTTAATTTTCAGATAGTACATAGATTTACATATATAACTATGAACCATGCACACACATATTGCTAACAAAAATTTGCTAACAAGATAAAACACGAGGATGACATATAACAGAATCAATATTGTTTCTTCCATTCACTAGTAACATTGTATCATCGTTGAAATAATAAAAACAAAATTGTGTTGTTTCATTGTACGTCGACGTCTATTGACAATTTGAACAATTAAAGGGACTATAGTTGACTAAGCAATAAGAAAAAACACAACAACTGATACAAGGAGAAATTGAAGAATTAAATGAAGAATGAAAACAAAATTTTCAATAGCAAAAATTTCTCCTTTGTGGCGAACTGTAACGTTAAAAAATTTGTGGCTGTTTTTCCGTCACAAATTTGTAACGGCTTAAATCCTCACAAATGGTTTTGATTGATTTATTTGTGGTTTTTTTAGGCTGCCACAAATATGCCTTTTGTGGTCACTTTTCTACCTTCGTGGGACTTTTGGCCACCAAGAAGGCATGTTGTTCTTGCGTGTAAATCACTTCTCACTTATTTATATAAAAAGTAAGGACAAAAAAGATTTAAATGAATGATTTTAAGCTAAAAATTGGAGTTCAACCACCCAATTTGGATGAAGAAGAAAATGAAAAAAAGAGAAACGATAATGGGGTGTTGATAGGTTCTGTTAAATACAACGTTTTCACAATTTAAATGTAATTACACCCATAATTTAAAAATTGGAGTTCAACCACCCATAATTTAAAAATTGGAGTTCAACCACCCATAATTTAAATGTTTGGGATTCAAATATCAAAGTAATTACACCCTTATCACAAATAATTTTCACAAGTTACTTAGTCATTCATACTATTACCATTTCACTTGTCGCAAATAATTTTCACAAGTTCCTTCTTCATTCAAATTTTTATCATATTTGCGACACTCTCTCTTTTGAATAGATTATATTAATGAGACTTAGTGATTTATAATTAAATATTTTTTTATTTTAATTGTATGATTGATATTTATGAATATTTTTCATTTTAAATTTAAGAATAATTGTTATTTATAAGCTATTAAAAAAATTAATGAAAAATGAAAAAAAAAATCAATATTACAAACAATACTAAATTTTCGATGGTGCAAACTATCACCAAATTCACATAGATTCCTAATAGTCGCAATACTACTACAACAAAAAAATAAAGCACAAATAACTATGGTTAAAACTACTGCAAAAATAAATTTGAGGCGGTTGAGACAACGGTTTTTTGAACCGTTGCAAAAGAATCTCACGTCACATAAATCTACTTTTTTGAAGAATTGTCGCAAATGTCAATTATGGTGGTTACAAATGATAAATATCAATCTAAGTATTTAATATATTTTTTGGTAATTTGATATATAATATAGTGAATTTGAAGTCAGTTAATTTCTAATGGTAACAATTTATCTATTATTTCTTCAACAAACATTAATTTATATCTAGTTTATTGATTTGGTAAAATAGAATATAGTTGTTAAGATTTGAATTAAGCACGATAATGATATATATTGAAATTTTGAAAAGAATACATGAAACTAATTATAAAGATGAACATTAATTATGAGATAAGATAAAGTGATGCATTAAACTTAGTATTTTTAGTAAAATAGATAAATTAAAAAAGATAATTAAATAATAGACAAATATAATAACCAAAATGTAATAGAAAGAGTATTTTTTTCGATGATAAAAGAAAGTACATAGGACATGGATCATTGAATAAACTCATATCCGACCAAAAAAACTCTCAGATACAATAGACCATACCTACAAATTACCTATACAATAGACTTTTTTACCTTTTTTTTATAAGAGACATTTGAGTTGTTAT
>JBBPBR010000002.1:23171376-23205196 GCA_037974775.1 Cicer pinnatifidum
GTCCTAGTTGCTAAGATGTTAACTACTCATACAATACATTTTCATATATTTTAAGGATTAAAATCATGAATTTCATATGTTTTAAAAATTATTTATAAGTTTTATATAATTTAGAGATATATTGGAGAGAAAGTAACATGTTAACTATGACGGTAAGTCTCCTGATTTTAGACTTAGTGTTTTAATGTATGTCAAAATTAAATTTACAATAATTTTGTGTCTTTGTTGATCTTTATATTCTTAATATCTACTAAAAGTCTTCAATGAGAAACATATTATTTTTAAATTTTATTTTATCTTGCATAACATTAGGTGTTAGTTAGAATCGTTTTTGAAAATCATTTAAATACACTTGAAACCATTTTAGAATCCATGAACCAATTTGTGTATGTATGAATGGACTTACAAATATCATGTACTTGGTTCATAAATTTGATAGAGATGAAACAACACATTTGATATGTGAATCGGTTGATTTGTGCTCTAACTTTGTAAAGAAAAAAAAAACTTCTAATATCTTGTATCTTATTTATTTATAATATTTTAATCATTTATTTTTCTTTTTTATCTTTTAGGTTATATTTCTTTTAAATGAGACACAAAGTTGTTTTTTTTTCTTCTATTTTTTGGTTAAAAATGATGACAAATCTATGCATTGATACTAATTTAACTATTTTTTTAATTATTGTTTTTTTTTACATAATGATTTAATAGAAAAATCTAGATTTAAAAAACAAATCTTAAAATCTCTATCTTCTTTGTCTTCAACTCATTAAAGAACCATGAAATCAAACCCTATAAGTTTTTAGCAAAATTACTTGTTTAATTTTAATTATTTTATTAGGGGAGATAACATACTACAGTTATTTGAATGTAATATGAACATATTTTAAAATTTATTTGAACTATCTATATTTTAAAATATATCTTGCGACCCTTTCATTTATTTAATAGTCCAAGATTATTGTTTTTTCTTCCATATAGTTCCTTTATGTCCCATTATGTGTATAGTCCAAGATTAACATTAAGATTAGTCTTTGTTTTTTTCCATATAACCATCCACATAGTTTGTGAGGAGATTGCATATAAATATCTACGTCATGAATTCGACCATGAATTAAAGGAAATTAAATTGGCAATCTTGCACTTTAAATTAATTCAACATTACTAGGATCAAATTTGTAACTATATGTCAATATATTGAGGACCTCGCCTTGTAACATATTGCCACCATTAATATTGTTCATAGCTTCATTAATAGAAAGGATGAGTAGTAGTGTATGTATTACTAAGAGTAGCCATTATTATTGATTGATGAAGATAAAAAGAGATCTAGTGGATATATGCTCTATTTCGGATATATGATCAATGGATATACACATTTATTTCACCATGCTTCCGTTGAAAAACTTATTTGAATTAACTTATTTGGACAAAAGTATTGACGGTAATAAATATAAAAAAATCACATAACAAATATAGTGAGAGTTGTATAATCAGATATCACAGAACAGTTACAGTGAGAGTTGTAGAAACAGATCCTAAGTATATTTATAGTGAGAGTTAGGTTTACAAAAGACAAGAAAGTTATTGCTCACCTCCTTACCAATGGTTGCAACCATGGTCACCTAGCTTTTACTTTAGTTGAAGCTATCCACATAGAAAACGTGAGTGTTGCTGATTATGAGTCTTGAAAAAGTGTTTTAAAAATAATTTTCAACAGCCAAAGATATTGGGTTGAGGTCCGGACTAAGTTAAAGTGGTACAACTATCAACCACGACGTCGTTAATTTAAAACATTCTAGTTACAAATTTTATTGACGTTCTACTGCAATTACAAATTGTATTGACATTTTACTGCACTGTAGAAAATCATTCTAAAATTACACCATTAATATGGCTATTACGACCACTTATAAGTTTTGTACTAATACCACTTGTAAATCAAAAGGGAATACGACACAAAGATCGCTCTAAAATCGAAGGGACAACAATGATTTAGGATCATAACCTTTTCATATGATGTATTCTCAAAAGTTCGTGCGTTAATGGTCATGCATGTCTATCCTAGTATAATAAACGCTCTAGAAATTATGTCTCAAATAGATGAATTTATCAAGAGTACTATTGTAGCTAGATACTCCACTCCACATTAAATATAGATCTCATTAAGAGTTTCTATTATTTCATCATTTCATCCTTCATGATCCATGCTTCTCTGATTTATAATAGTATGATCAACTTATATCACTTCAATTTTTGGGCAGCAACCAATTCAACACCCTCAAATGCATCAAATTTTTTCTTAAAAAAGTTGAGCATGGATTTATTAAAGTTAATGGCAAAAACAAATTTTGTTCCATGCAAAACCTTCTAACATTCATCTAAAACCTTCAACTGCTTCTTGGTAACTAACTCGTTTAGTTAGTTCCACAAGGTAATTACTAATCTACCCTTCCTTAGGAATTCTATCATTCTATATATAATTTTGTTGCTATTATGTATTTTATTGTAATTAAATGCAAAACCGAAATATAGTTTGGATCTTACTTCTAAAAGGGCCTTATGCTAATGCCAACACTTTTTCATAAGTATTCGTGTTTTTTTTTAATAAAAAGTTAGAGTGCATAAAATTTTAGATTTGTGTAAAATTTTACTATCTATATGATATAAACTTTCAATTCAACAAAAAATTGAAAAAAAAGAGTAAAATTAAAAGAAATAGAGATGATTGATTGAGTGAAATTTGGATCGAGAGGATCCAAACTCCACCTATCATAGTATTCATGTGCTTGTACACAATTGGGTTTAATACAAATGGAATGATTTTAGGGGTGTTCGTAGGTAAGACTCACTTAATTGACCCGATGACCTAACCCAACTCAAAGTGTTTGGTTTGAGTTTTTTTAGTAATCCAGAGGTCGACTTGGAGGTAAGGAAACCTTGACCAAGAATTGTTCTATCTAGGATTCGAATTTGGGTTTTTTTTGAACATTTTGTCCTTAATTGAAGTTCATTAACCAATTGAGTGCAATCAAGTGCTGAATTTTTAAACTATGGAATTTAGTCTAATGTTATAATTTTCATGAAATAGAATATCATGTAATTATTATATATATTCTTTTGGAATTTGTAAAATGTTTTATGCCATATCCAGGTTGAGTTAGTTTTGGTTTGAGGGAAAATTTATGGGTTTTTGACCCAATCTTTACCGATTAAATATGATTGGGTCGGATAACAGGTTTGGCCGAAACCAACCCAACCTAATCAATCCATTTATACTCCTAAATGATTTAAGAGGAGTGCTAGCAACATTCTTTCAAACATTCTTTCAAACAAGTCTCTAAATGTTCAAACTTTCTATTGGGAAGACCTATGACTAACTGCTTACTAACAAGTCTATTCAAATGATCTATATGAATGTGTGCAACACGTTTATGCCATAACCATGTTTCATCAGCATTTGATAATAAGCAACAAACAGAATCAACAGGCACATCATTTAAATCTAGCATGTAAATATTGTTAATCCTATCACCAACCAGTTTGATACTCTTATCATGTTTGTTCTCAATAATGCAGGAAAGTGGTGAAAAGCTTACTTGAAAACCATTGTCACAAAGCTGACTTATACTTAGAAGGTTGTGTTTCAGCCCTTCCACGTATAAGACATTTTTGATGATAGTAGTTGATTCGTTGCCTATGTCACCAATTCCGCAGATCTTACCCATATTGTTGTCACCGTATTTGACAAATCCACCTTCTTTTAGGCTTAGGGACAGGAACATAGACTTGTCCCCTGTCATATGCTTTGAGCACCCACTATCAAGGTACCATTGGTGCCTTGTGGATCTTAAGCATACCTGCAACAAAATCAGAAATTCGTTTTAGGTACCCAATATAAATTGGGTCCTGGGGGTCAGTTTCAGAATTTTGTGTCTTGAGCTTCCAAATCTTTTTACATCCTCTGTTGGCAAGCTTTTTAAATTTGCAATTGTAAACAACATGTCCTTTTCTACAACAGAAATGACAAGTGACAGTAGAGGATGCATACTATTTTGGTTTGACAAAGACACTATGCATATGACTTGTGTAACATCCCTCTTTAGTATTAATAATTTGTAGTATTTTCTTTTTGTTTTACATGTTAGTATATAGTAATAATAATAATAATAATAATAATAATAATAGTAATAATAATAATAATAATAATAATAGTAATAGTAATAATAATATAAAGGGGAAAGTAGTTAAATAATAAATTAAAAACAAAAGAAAAGAAAAGAAAGAAAGAGGAAAGGGGAGGAGAGAACGGGAAACAGAGAAAGGGAGAGAAGAGGAAAGAGTGAGAGAAAGAAGAAGAGAAGGAGAAAAGAGAAGAAGAGAGAAAACAACCAAAAACTTTGACACCCCAAGAAAATAGAAAGGAAAAGTGCGAATTTTTGCTAGAAGTCAATGTAGAAAGAGTTGAGGGTGCCATCATTTTCTCCATTCTTTTGGAAATCAAGAGGTGGGTTTCCCTTTTTCTGTCTTTCATTCATGCATGTAGGAAATACTGTGTTCCATAGGTTAGGGATTTGAGGTTTAAGAGTTTGAAATGAAGAAAAGGGTTTTTAATTCATTCTTTGTTGAATTTAGGGATTTTGAAATAGATTACTATAGAATTGAGTAAATTGAAATGTTGCTGCTGTTTTGACATGATTATTTCTGATTAACTCATGATTTCTAGCATTATTGTTGCAAAGGATTGTTAGGAAATTGGTGTGATAGAAGAAATGTTATTAACATGGATTTTACATGACATGTGTGTGATGTTTTGGTCATAACTTTTTCTATAGATATCTGTTTTGAATGATTTTTAGTTTCCTGGAAACTAGACTCAATTACCTTCAACTTGAGTACAAAATTCGTGATTATTGAGTGAGTATTGATGTTGAAAAATAGGTTACAAGCTGGACCAGAGTTGCTGTTTCTGTTTTGTTTTATGTCATTGTGTTGTATTTTAATAAACTGCATGAATTGAGACTAAATAAAAATAAAATAAAATTTTTATCTATAAAGTAGACATCATAAGCTTTCCAAAGAGTACTCATTCACTCAATTCTGATATTTGTAAGTTTCTGTCAGTTGACTCTGAAGTTAAACTCAGTTTTGAGTTGTTATAACATGAATTTGAGACTGATTTGGGAAAAATCCACCTTAAACATATTCTCTGGAGTTTTATTTTACATTGTGTGATTTGTATGATATAATTGAATTAATAGCTTATGTTATCATAATAAATTGAAATGTGAGTGTATGGTAGTTTTAATATATGTACTATTAGATGATGCTATATTTGTGTGTGTATGTGTGTGGATTTTTATATATAATACTTATATATGTGATTAAAGTGAGAAGTATAGGATTCATCCTAGCTAGATGAATTCTCCGTCTATATACGACGGAAGCGAGGGGTAAGCGAGGGTAGGTGGGGCACCACTTACGGACGTAATTATGTCCAATCTTACCAAAAATCAAGTTACTAACAAGAGAGGGCATTAGTAAAACTAATGTAGTCTTTATGACATGCTTGTTAGGTAGAGTTTAAGTCGTTAGATTACTCACGTCTAACGATTTGAATATTCAAAAAAAAAAAAAAAAAGAGAGTTAAAATTTACATTTGAAGAGAAACTCAGAAAATAGATATAATCTTGAGTTAGGATGTCAATTGATTTAATTTCATTTTTGGGACCCACTAAGATGTAATCTCATCCAACTTTATTCCAATGTGTTACAGGTAAAAAGGCTTAAATCACAGGTTGGTGATATGAAGTGTATCAGTTTACTTTATAGTCGGCTTAAAATTTATGGGGAATTATCTGGATCCATGGATGTGTTATGTACTCCATATTTCTATGTTTTTTTTTCTTAGAAGGATTAGTATGTGTATTAATACATTTTCAAGACTTTGTGTCAAGATTGTACTAATCATCTCTTTTGTCAAATTATGCTAATGCTCAAGTTATATTCTAGACAATTAACTTATGGTATTACATTTTTGGTATCAGAGCCGGTCGAACCGACCGTACTGTGGGTAGTTAGAATTAGTTGTTGTTCTTGTTTTGAGACTATATACTTTCTAATTATCAATTCATGAAATATTAAGTCTGATCAACTTAATATTTGTGTTTGATATGCAGAACAATATGGAACCAAATCCAAGACCGCCAGGTAGGCCTCGTAGAGGGAGAAATAATGATGAACGTTGGGAGCAAATGATGCAAATGATGCAACAACAACAACTTATGATGCAACAACAACAAGCTGTTACGACTAGCATAATGAATCATCTTGCGCAGTCTGTCAGGCCTGCTCATCCACCGCCACCACCTCCACCAGAGGCCTCAAACAGATTATTTTATGACTTTCACAAGTTGAAACCCCCAGCTTTCCTAGGGAGCCCGGTGCCATTAGAGGCTCAATCATGGTTAGATGAAATGACTAAAATTTTTCTTGTGGTGCAATGTACTGAAGAAGATAAAGTAGCTTTTGCTACTCATATGCTACAAGGAGAAGCTGAGAACTGGTGGAAGGGTGCAAAGGCATACATGATAAGTGCCGGTACACCGATGAATTGGGAGAATTTTTGTACTATATTTCTAGATAAATATATTCCCATGAGTATAAGAAAACAAAAGGAATTTGAATTTACACACCTTCAACAAGGAGACATGTCAGTTGCTGATTATGTGGCAAAGTTTGAGGAACTAGCAAGGTTTTGTGCCCAAGCAGAGTACGCCCCAAATGATCGATGGAAGATAAATCAGTTCGAGTGGGGTTGGAATCCAGAGATTAAAAGTAATTTGGCCCAACTAGAGATAACTTCTTATGCCACTTTGGTTCATAAAAGTTATATTGTAGAAGAAAGTCTACGAAATTTAAAGGAGAGCAGACAACTTAAGTGGCAACAAAGGAGGGATGCGCCAAAGAGTAATCAACAATTGAAGGTTAAGACGTCCCCTAGTAAAGGAAAACAGCCCCAAAACTCAGTTGTGCCTCAAGCGAGGGGGCCAAGGGAATGTTCTAAGTGTGGGAGATCACATCCAGGAGAATGCTTGTACGGTAAGAACGTATGCTTTTGGTGTAAGATACTGGGACACATGAGTCAAGATTGTCCACAAAGGAAAATGAAAGGGCTAGCCAACTCAAATGGCCCACCCACTGGAAGAGTCTACACTCTTAATGCTAAGAAGGCTAAGGGAAACAACGACTTGATTGCCGGTGAGTGTTTTCTAAATACTGAACCTTTAAAAGTATTGTTTGACACAGGTGCTTCTCATTCCTTTATATCCACTAAGTGTGTTTTACGCTTAGGTCTCAAATTAACTGAAATTACACCTCCCATGGTTGTCTCTACAGCAGCTGAGAGTAGTGTCGAAACCTCCTATGTTTGTAAGAGTTGTCATCTCGTTGTATCTAATAGAGTCTATCCAATTGATTTGTTTTGTCTACCTTTGAAAGGAATGGATGCCATCTTAGGAATGGATTGGCTTTCAGCTAATCGTGTACTTGTAGATTGTGAAGAAAAGATTTTGTATTTTCGTCCTGCTACATTAAGTAGAAATGAAACTGATTCCATTCTACTTCCTAGTGTGTCTAACCTCTTACAATGCCTATGTAGTGGGGGTCAAGGTTTTCTACTAACATCATCTTCAGATTCGGGACCTAAACTTGATGTCGCTACAATTCCAGTTGTGAATGAATTTTTAGACGTCTTCCCAGAAGATGTAGTATGCCTACCTCGAGAGAGAGAGATAGAGTTCTCTATAGACCTAGTCCCTGGTGCTAATCCAATTTCCATTACTCCTTATAGGATGTCACCTCTAGAGTTAAAAGAACTAAAATCTCAATTAGAGGATCTCTTAACTAAGGGTTTTGTAAGGCCGAGTGTCTCTCCATGGGGTGCTCCAGTTTTGTTAGTTAAGAAGAAAGATGGAGGAATGAGACTTTGCATAGATTATAGGCAACTCAACAAAGTAACCATCAAGAACAAGTACCCTATCCCTAGGATAGATGACTTGTTAGACCAACTTGGAGGAGCCACCGTCTTTTCAAAGATCGACCTTAGATCAGGATACCATCAAATTCGAATAAAGTCTGAAGATGTTCAAAAAATAGCTTTTAGAACACGGTATGGACACTATGAATTTTTAGTTATGCCATTTGGTGTAACCAATGCTCCGGCCGTATTCATGGACTATATGAACCGCATCTTCAGACCTTATTTGGATAAGTTTGTAGTAATCTTTATTGATGATATCCTCATTTATTCTCGAAATTTTGAAGAACACGAATTACACCTCAAGATAGTGTTGCAGATCCTCAGAGAGAAGAAATTGTTCGCGAAATTAAGCAAGTGTGAGTTTTGGTTAAGTGAAGTAAAGTTCTTGGGTCATGTGATTTCTCAAGGAGGTGTAACTATTGATCCTTCTAAGGTCGAAACTGTTTTGAATTGGACTCAACCTAAGAATATTACGGAAGTTAGAAGCTTCCTAGGGATGGCCGGTTATTATCGTAGGTTTATTAGGAAATTTTCCCAAATAGCCTTACCTTTAACCCGTCTCACTCGAAAGGATAACCCATTTGTATGGGATGAAGATTATGAGAAGAGTTTTCAAGAGTTGAAAACTCGCCTAACCACTGCACCTATCCTTGTGATTCCCGATTCAACTTTAGGGTTTGAAGTATATTGTGATGCATCCTTAAAGGGATTAGGATGTGTGTTGATGCAAAACCGTAAAGTTGTAGCGTATGCCTCTAGACAACTAAGGCCCCATGAGGAAAACTACCCTACCCATGACCTTGAGTTAGCAGCCGTAGTTTTTGCCTTGAAGATATGGAGACATTATTTATATGGAGCTAAATATGAAGTTTTTAGTGACCATAAAAGCCTGAAATACTTGTTTGACCAAAAGGAATTGAACATGAGGCAGAGAAGGTGGATGGAGTTTTTGAAAGACTATGATTTTGAGTTAAAGTATCATCCAGGTAAAGCGAATGTGGTCGCTGATGCCTTAAGTCGAAAATCACTCCAGGTAGCCTACATGATGGTTAATGAGATGAGCTTATTAGAAGACTTTAGAAACCTTAACCTAAACATGATCCCACTAGATGAAGGAATCCTATTATGCCCTATAGAAATATCTTCTGATCTCCGTGATAGGATTAGGGAAGCTCAAGAGTATGATGAAGAGTTACAGTCTAAGATAACTCAACCAGACTTTTCCATCACTTCAGATGGAATCATCATATTTAGAGGAAGAATTGGTGTACCTAATGCTGAAAACTTGAGAAGAATGATCTTAGAAGAAGCCCATAAAAGTGCATTATCAATCACCCAGGTGCCACTAAGATGTATCAAGACCTTAAGAAGAACTATTGGTGGCCTGGGATGAAAAGTGACATAGCAATGTATGTTGCACGATGCTTAGTATGTCAAAGGGTTAAAAGTGAACACCAAAGACCTGCAGGTTTACTTCAGCCGTTAGAGATTCCAGAGTGGAAATGGGATAAGATATCCATGGACTTTGTAACAGGGTTACCTCGTACCCAAGTAGGGTATGATTCTATATGGGTCATAGTGGATCGATTAACTAAGTCGACCCACTTTATTCCAGTGAAAACTACCTTCAATACCCTCAAGTTGGTTAAGATATTTATTAAGGAGATAGTAAGATTGCATGGAGTGCCAACCAGCATTGTGTCAGATAGGGATCCTAAGTTTACATCACAATTTTGGAAGGCATTCCATAGAGCTTTTGGAACTTGTTTGAATCTTAGTACCGCTTACCACCCCCAAACCGATGGTCAAACTGAGAGGACCATTCAAACATTAGAAGATATGCTTAGAGCTTGTATCTTAGAAGATGGGGGAAATTGGGATGCACATTTACCTTTAGTGGAGTTTTCCTACAATAACAGTTACCATTCAAGCATAGGTATGGCACCTTATGAAGCCTTGTATGGACGTAAGTTTAGGACCCCTTTGTGTTGGTCGGAGGTTGGAGATAAAGGAATCTTAGGACCAGATGTCATCAGGGAAACCACAGAAAAGATTAGATTGATAAAAGATAAAATGAAAATAGCCCAAAGTCGACAAAAGAGTTATGCTGACAATAGAAGAAGGCCTCTAGAATTTGAAGAAGGTGATCACGTTTTTCTTAAAGTCACTCCCACTATAGGTATTGGAAGATCTATAAGAGTAAAGAAATTAAGTCCTCGTTTCATAGGTCCTTACCAAATCCTTCGTCGTGTAGGTCCAGTGGCATATCAATTAGCTTTACCTCATTCTTTGTCTGGATTACATGATGTCTTCCATGTGTCTCAACTCAAAAAGTACATTCATGATCCGTCACAAACTTTACACCATGATTCAATCCAATTGAAGCCAAACCTTACTTTTAAACCGGTACCAAGTCGAATTGTGGACCGCAGCTTGAAAACATTAAGAAATAAGGCAATTTCATTGGTGAAGGTTCAATGGGAAGGTATGTCGCATGAAGATGCCACTTGGGAACTTGAGTCTGAAATCTTGGAGAAATATCCTCACTTGTTTTATTAGGTAAGTTACTAAATTTTGAGGACAAAATTTATTTAACGGGGGAATGATGTAACATCCCTCTTTAGTATTAATAATTTGTAGTATTTTCTTTTTGTTTTACATGTTAGTATATAATAATAATAATAATAATAATAATAATAATAATAATAATAATAATAGTAATAATAACAATAATAATAATAATAATAATAATAATAATAATAATAATAGTAATAATAATATAAAGGGGGAAGTAGTTAAATAATAAATTAAAAACAAAAGAAAAGAAAAGAAAGAAAGAGGAAAGGGGAGGAGAGAACGGGAAACAGAGAAAGGGAGAGAAGAGGAAAGAGTGAGAGAAAGAAGAAGAGAAGGAGAAAAGAGAAGAAGAGAGAAAACAACCAAAAACTTTGACACCCCAAGAAAATAGAAAGGAAAAGTGCGAATTTTTGCTAGAAGTCAATGTAGAAAGAGTTGAGGGTGCCATCATTTTCTCCATTCTTTTGGAAATCAAGAGGTGGGTTTCCCTTTTTCTGTCTTTCATTCATGCATGTAGGAAATACTGTGTTCCATAGGTTAGGGATTTGAGGTTTAAGAGTTTGAAATGAAGAAAAGGGTTTTTAATTCATTCTTTGTTGAATTTAGGGATTTTGAAATAGATTACTATAGAATTGAGTAAATTGAAATGTTGCTGCTGTTTTGACATGATTATTTCTGATTTACTCATGATTTCTAGCATTATTGTTGCAAAGGATTGTTAGGAAATTGGTGTGATAGAAGAAATGTTATTAACATGGATTTTACATGACATATGTGTGATGTTTTGGTCATAACTTTTTCTATAGATATCCGTTTTGAAAGATTTTTAGTTTTCTGGAAACTAGACTCAATTACCTTCAAATTGAGTACAAAAGTCGTGATTATTGAGTGAGTATTGATGTTGAAAAATAGGTTACAAGCTGGACCAGAGTTGCTGTTTCTGTTTTGTTTTATGTCATTGTGTTGTATTTTAATAAACTGCATGAATTGAGACTAAATAAAAATAAAATAAAATTTTATCTATAAAGTAGACATCATAAGCTTTCCAAAGAGTACCATTCACTCAATTCTGATATTTGTAAGTTTCTGTCAGTTGACTCTGAAGTTAAACTCAGTTTTGAGTTGTTATAACATGAATTTGAGACTGATTTGGGAAAAATCCACCTGAAACATATTCTCTGGAGTTTTATTTTACATTGTGTGATTTGTATGATATAATTGAATTAATAGCTTATGTTATCATAATAAATTGAAATGTGAGTGTATGGTAGTTTTAATATATGTACTATTAGATGATGCTATATTTGTGTGTGTATGTGTGTGGATTTTTATATATAATACTTATATATGTGATTAAAGTGAGAAGTATAGGATTCATCCTAGCTAGATGAATTCTCCGTCTATAAATGACGGAAGCAAGGGGTAAGCGAGGGTAGGTGGGGCACCACTTACGGACGTAATTATGTCCAATCTTACCAAAAATCAAGTTACTAACAAGAGAGGGCATTAGTAAAACTAATGTAGTCTTTATGACATGCTTGTTAGGTAGAGTTTAAGTCGTTAGATTACTCACGTCTAACGATTTGAATATTCAAAAAAAAAAAAAAAAAAAGAGAGTTAAAACTTTACATTTGAAGAGAAACTCAGAAAATAGATATAGTCTTGAGTTAGGATGTCAATTGATTTAATTTCATTTTTGGGACCCACTGAGATGTAATCTCATCCAACTTTATTCCAATGTGTTACAGGTAAAAAGGCTTAAATCACAGGTTGGTGATATGAAGTGTATCAGTTTACTCTATAGTCGGCTTAAAATTTATGGGGAATTATCTGGATCCATGGATGTGTTATGTACTCCATATTTCTATGTTTTTTTTCTTAGAAGGATTAGTATGTGTATTAATACATTTTCAAGACTTTGTGTCAAGATTGTACTGATCATCTCTTTTGTCAAATTATGCTAATGCTCAAGTTATATTCTAGACAATTAACTTATGGTATTACAACTTGATTTACCATGCATATGCGGTTGGTTATGCTTGACATTCCTATATCCAATGCCATGTTTGTTATGATTATGTTTAGCATGCATATGCGGTTTGTATCCTAATCCAGATTTCTCATTCACATTCCTTTGATTAGCAAGAAGTAAGTCTAACTGGTTTTTACTGTTGTTAAACTTATCTAAATCACTATGCAATGCATGATTTTCATTTTTCAGATTTTCATGTGTAACCTTAAGTGATTCATGCTCAAGTCTAATCTCATCATACAATATGCATTTTTGTTCTAGTAGCTTCTTAGTACTAACTAACTGCTTAACAGATTTAACATATTCGTCATGCAGTTCACTAAATGCATTTTGTAGCTCATCATATGAAGGATTAGATGAACTTACTTCGCTTTCTGAATCTGAGTCTGTTTTAGCCATGAGACACATATTTGCTTGTTCTTCTTCAGAAGATGAAGAGGATTCGCTGTCATTGTCGTTCCATGCAACATAAGCTTTTCTGGAATTAGGGGCTGGGTCCTTGCCTTTGTTCTTTGCAGTTCTGTTTTTATTTTGCAGCTTGTAACACTCAGACTTTATGTGGCTTGTTTTTCCACATTCATAGCAAGTAATTGTCTTGGTGTCATTAGTCTTAGAACTGGATGGCTTTCTGAACTTGTTGTCCTTCTTTTTCAGAAACTTCTTAAACTTCTTGACAAGTAAACCCAATTCAGATTCTTCATCAGTTTCATTGCTTGACTCATCCGAGCAGCTTTCTTGTTCAGCTTTAGATTGGTGTGTCTGGACTTTCAGAGACAACCCTTTCCTTTTCCTGTCAATCTGCTCAGATTCATTGAGTCTTTGTAATTCCATTTCATGCTCCCTCAATTTTCCAAACAGTGTAGCTATAGCCATACTTCCAAGGTCTTTTGATTCTGCAATGGCAGTAATTTTTGGCTGCCATTCCCTAGTTAAACATCGCATGACTTTACTGATTTGTTGATCATTGTCTATTTCCTTTCCTAATGCATTCAGGTTGTTGACAATGTGCGTAAATCTGGTTTGCATGTCGTTAATTGATTCCTCTTTCTTCATACTGAACAGCTCGTACTCATGCATCAAGGTGTTTACACGAGCTCTTTTTACATCCGTGGTTCCTTCATGTGTTTGTTGAAGGGTGTCCCATATTTCCTTTGTTGTCTTGCAATTAGAGACCCTGAAAAACTCATCAGCAGAAAGTGCCGAGGTTATAATATTCTTAGCTTTAGCGTTATAACCTACCTTCTTCTTATCATCATCATTCCAGTCAGAAGTGGTTTTGGAGATTAAAGGTGGATAAGGAGGGGTTGTCGTATAAAGATTTGTTGAAAAATATGGGTTATAAGATGGAGCATTGGGTATTGGGTAGGAGTGTGTGTAATGCCTCAATTGGTGGAAAGAAGTATATAGTATAGAGAATGGGAGGATCCAACTTTTTATAATCAATTACCTACTAATATATCAAACAAGCTTGGGGATGAGAAATGATCTTTATTTTGCAGTATCCGTGCTTAGAAGTAGTGGTTTAGTTAGTAGAATTTTTAGTTTGGCGATCATAATCAAGTGTTAAGTGTTAGTGGCTATTGTTAGCTTGGCGATTGTTGATATGGTTAAACTAATGTCATGCATTTTAATAGATTAGATGTGTTTGAGTTAATCTTTACATATGTAATTTTGAGTAATTTTTTTTTTTTTAAGTTTCATACTTTTATTTTTTGTCTCTATTTTTAAATTAAATTATATATACTTTTTAAAATTTTAAATCATTCTTCATTTTTAATTCATCTCTAATTAAAAAATTGTAAATTTTTGTAACTAAAATGTTTATAATATCTTAAACATAATTGCAAAAATATCATTCAAATTTTATTTCTTATAAACATGAGTTGATTTAAAAGTAAAGGAAAAAAAAATGAAAAACATAATTTTGTTTATGACTTCTAACTTAAAAAAAAAATTGACTTAATTGCAGTTTTTGTCCTCTATTTTCCCAAATTCACAAAATTGGTCAATTTATTTTAAAATATGATAATTTTGGTATTTGTTTTAAATTTTTGAACTAAAAAAATAGTAATGAGACATATTTTAAATAATATGACACACAATCTCAACATGTACAACCATCTAGATGCGTTAATTATTCATATATTAATCATATGTAAATCACAAAAATGAATAATTTTAAAAATTGTAACTAAAGTTTTTATGGGATTTTATGGACATTTCATGGATTGCGAATAATTCCACATCAACATCTCATATGTCATATCATTAAAAATATATCACATCACTATTTTTAATTTAAAAATCTGAAGTAGGGACCAAAACTATCGGATTTTGAAATAGGAAGACTAATTACATTAATGGGTGAAAATAAGTTATAGGGAGACCAAAATTGTAACTACGCCAAAAAAATTTATAGGGACAAACACAAAGGTGCAAATAATGTATTATCTACTTGTCCACTTTCAAAGTTTTTTTAAGCAAGAAGTTATTTAGTCTATCATACCATGCTTAGGTGCTTGTTTTAGACCATATAGAGATTTTCTAAGTTTAAAAACATGATTTCGAGATTCAAAACTTTCAAAATTTGGGGGTTATTTAACATAGGTTTCTTCATTTATATAACCATTTAGAAAATCAATTTTAACATCCATTTGAAATAATGTAATGTTGTTATTTGTAGCACAAGAAAGTAGGATACAAACAGCTTCTAACTTGGCTACTGGAGCAAATGTTTCAGTGTAATCAATGCCCTCTTGTTGATTGTAGCCTTGTGCGACAAATCCTGTCTTGTTTCTAACCACCTCATCTTTTTCATTTAGCTTGTTTCTAAAAATTAATAGGGACAAACACAAAGGTGCAAATAGTGTATTATCTACTTGTCCTCTTTCAAAGTTTTTTTTAAGCCAGAAGTTACTAAGTCAATCATACAATGCTCTAGGATCTTGTTTTAGACCATACAAATGTTTTCTAAGTTTAAAAACATGATTTGGAAATTCAAAACTTTCAAAATCTGGGGGTTGTTTAACATAGAGTTCTTCACTTATATAACCATTTAAAAAATCAATTTTAACATCCATTTGAAATAATATAATGTTGTTATTTGTAGCAAAAGAAAGTAGGATACAAATAGTTTCTAACTATGCTATTAGAGCAAATGTTTCAGTGTAATCAATGCTCTCTTGTTGATTGTAGCCTCGTGCGACAATTCCTGTCTTGTTTCTAACCACTTCATTGTTTTCATTTAGATTGTTTCTGAAAATTAATAGGGACAAACACAAAGGTGCAAATAGTGCATTATCTACTTGTGCTCTTTCAAAGTTTTTTTTAAGCAAGAAGTTACTAAGTTAATCATACAATGCTCTAGGATCTTGTTTTAGACCATACAAATATTTTCTAAATTTAAAAACATGATTTGAAAATTCAGAACTTTCAAAATCTATGGGTTGTTTAACATAAATTTCTTCACTTATATAACCATTTAGAAAATCAATTTTAACATTCATTTGAGATAAATGTAATGTTATTATCTACAACAAAAGAAAGTAGGATACAAATAGCTTCTAACTTGGCTACTGGAGCAAATATCTCAGTGTAATCAATGCCCTCTTGTTGATTGTGGCCTTGTGCGACAAGTCTTGTCTTGTTTCTGACCACTTCACCTTTTTCATTTAGCTTGTTTCTAAATATCCACTTGGTTCCAATAATATCCACTAAGTACTAGATGCCAAATATCATTCCTCTTAAATTCATTTAACTCTTTTTGTATTACAAGAATCCATCCATCATCTGTCAATGATTCATTAATAGAGGTAGGCTCAATTGATGAGAGTAAGCCAAACAAAGTGATATCTTTTAGAGATGATCTGATCCTCAAAGAATCACTTGGACTTCCAATTATTAGAATTTCAGGATGAGATAACTTGTACTTCCATCTAGATCTTCCTTATGACTTATCTTGATTATTTTTTACTTAATCAAATTGATCCTTTGAAGATTTATCATATTCTTTTGATTTGCTTGTATCCTATGATTGCAATGTCATTATCTTGCTTTGACCTTTCAAGGTCAATCTGTTTGTCATCAAATTTAACATGTATGGATTCTTCCACAATATGAGTTTCCCTCAAACAATTTATAAGCCTAAGATATTTTTGAGTATCCAATGAAGGTGCACTTTTGAGATCTAGAATCAAATTTACCAAGGTTCATTTAACTTCAATCATTAGTTAATTTAAGAAATTATTTGACATATTTTGTTGATTCTAGTTGTTGGATTTAATAAAATTCTTTTGTTCTTATTTATTTTACTAAATAGAGATGTTTCGTAGTTTTGTGTTGTTTCTTTGCTTTAGTGCAGTGCTGAATTTTGATGAGAAATCAACATGACCTATGTGGAGTATTTCAGTCATATCTGGAGTTGTAGATGTCTAATTGGAGTCAAACCAAGTGCAAATGAAAGATACAATCCATAGCTACAACTTTCGTGAAGACATCAAAACCAAATTAGGACTCCAAAGAAGCGAAAAATGCAGTATACGCCAGATATAAGAGGTTTTGCGCCTGAAGTGCAAAACCAGCGCCATGGGCATATTTCAGCACCACTGGATCTTTCAGATTGCACTTGAAGCATGCCTGGGGCGCGTGACGTGTATCAGAATTCATTAAAATTGTTGTGTGGTATGACCTCAGTTTGACAGAAATTATGCAGAATAATGTCTATTCTAACAATATGCGCAGCAGTTTAATAAATTCGAAATTTACTAAACAAAATATTAAACAAGGTCCCAAAAAGATCAATCCTAAAGAAAATCAACAATAACACTTATTGTTTAAAATGAAGAGTGCAGCATATACATTTATCATTCAAGATATTGATTCACATACAAGCATGCTAAGACAACCTTTCATGTAATGACAAGATACGCAGAAATTTATTTACGCATACAATCAATCTCAATCAAATAAGCAATGCAGAAATTAAAAAGAGATATGGGAAAGAAAATGGTACGCAGTAATTTTTATACTGGTTCAGCCGTTGTTGAACGGCCTACGTCCAGTCCTAAGATCAACTCCGATCTTAGCCTTTCCACTAGAATATCTCAGAATCAGTTTACAGATGTTCCAGCTCCTCGCCTATCAATCTTAAACTATTCTTTCTATTCTATTCTTATCTCCCTGAATCCCAGAGTCTATCTCCCATAAACTCTTCCAAGATTTCAGTCAAGTGTCTTCTTGATGAGATCCCTCAATCACAAAAGATCACTACCAGTAAAGACTGGATTTCTCAATGTTATTTGATTACAGAAATCGTTTACAGATGTTCTAAAACAGAAATACACAGAGTTTGTCAAGCAGGCTTCTTCTCTAAATGACTTTCTCTTTGCAATCTTTTTCAGCCTTTGTTGATCATGAATGAATAAGGGTCAAGTCTGAAAAAGCAGAGTCCAATGTTATCTTTAATGTGAGAAAGTGACTATTAGAAAGTTCCATGAATGTCAAAATGTATTGGATATTCTTTTTTATTATTAAGAAGAAAAGCTTGAAAAACAGTTTATATAGATTCAGAAAAAAAACAACACATGAATTGATTTACCCAATCGATTTATTAAAGTTATAAAGCATACTAATCGATTTGCCAAATCGATTTCGCGAGTCTTGTTTTTCTTGAATCTTGAAACTGCAGAAACTAATCGATTTACTTAATCGATTATTTTAAAGCATTCTTCAGATTTTGAATAACAGTTCATATTTGAATCGATTTGCATAATCGATTTGGTATGTTTTGTTCCAACAACGAGATCAAAACAATCGATTTACTCAATCGATTCAAACATTCACATAATCGATTTGGCCAGGACTAAGTCTTCTCTGTTTGTTAAAACTTTTGTGCTAATCGATTTGGTCAATCGATTTCACTAATTACAGAGAGACCTTAGATCATTTAATCGATGTGCCTAATCGATTATGAACTTATGTCTGAAGAACAATGTATCAGTTTGTTTCATTCAATCGATTTACCAAATTGATTAATGTCAAACTTATTTCAAAAGAAATATATCAATGAATTGTGCTAATTGATTGTGTATGTCCCAAACCAAGTTCATTTTAAAACTTATTTTGTTAAATCGATTTGCCTAATCAATTTGTTAATTACTGGTTTAGTTCTGTGACATTCACAATCGATTGTGTCAATGATTTAAAACAATCAGAATAAAATTGTGATTGGAACAATCGATTTGCCAAATCGATTAGCTTGCAAGGCATGCTACTGACTTGCACAATTTAATTTCAGTCAATGTGCCAATCGATTTGCCTAATCGATTTAAGAAATCAGTTCAGTCTTTGTGATTTACACAATCGATTTGCCTAATCGATTTAAGGCTAACTGGCTCTCTGACTTGCACAATTTATTTTCTAATAAATGTACCAATCGATTTGCCGAATCGATTGATAGCATACTTGATTTTCAGAAAATGTGCAAATCGATTTTGCCAATCGATTGATTAATCACAGATTACATATATTCCTACAACCCTTTTACAGAATCGATTTGTCTAATCGATTTTCTCTGTGATTCTTCAAACTTTGTTCATTCCTTGAGTTCCAAGCCATTGTCTCAAGTTTGTAGGGTTGAGTTGTTGTTCCTGAAATTTTACTCAGTTCAAAATGTTAGATTTATCACATGATGTATGTTTGTCAATAATATCAAAAATGGACTTATGTCTAACAAAAAGAACTTTTTTTTTTTTTCATTTTTGAGGCATCTTTTTGACATTAGGGAAGTTTAGAGACTTGTGCCCTAGTAGAGAAACTCAAAGACGATTGTTTCTAACCCCATTAAGGCATTTTTATCAAGAATCATTCATGAATTTTTTTTTTTTTGTAATTCTTTTCTAATCTCTAAATTTTTTATCTCTGTCGTGATTAACTATATCTTATTTGTTAGGGATGAGTGAAACAAAATGAAATCCTTATTTTTCTGATTTGATTTCTAGTTATATGAATGAGTTAATTGAGTTATTTTTTTCATCTCTAGGCTTATTGTTTTTTATTACTTGATCAACTTTAAAATGTTCTACGATTCGTTGTTTTAAATGGAAGTGGACTTTACAAATACTAGAGATGAGAATTCAAGATATTGTAGTCTAGGAATAAATGCAGGTTATGAAACCAATTAAATTAGTTGCAAAGTCATTAGTTTAATAAGATAATTCTTGTACTTTAAGGCTTAATTCTAATCTTAAATCCATTAAGGAATTAGGAGTTACTTAAGAATTAAAAGTTATGTCACTAAGATATCAGGGCAAGAATAATAAAGAGAATTCGACAATTATTCAATAAATGAATTTAGTAATTAGGATCAAGTTAGAAACCAAGGTTGGAATCGAAGTGAAAATCGTCCCTGACAATTTGCTTATTATAAAAGTTCAATTCTATTACTTTTGCTAATTTTAAATATTATTTCAGTTAATTCGGAAAATTTTTGTTCAATTTTAGTAATTAAACAGAACTCGATAGTTAAACGTAATCTTTGAGTTTGACACTTGGTAATGTCGTTTTATATTACTTGCAGCGATTCAATACACTTGCAGAAATGTTATTAGTTATCTTTAGTGTTCAACATATAAGTAACAAGTACAACCAAATTGTTTAAAATAAGATATGTTAGGTTTTTTACCTTTCAATAATTCATATGGTGTTTTATTCAATATAGATCTAATTAAGACTCTATTTTGAATATGATAGGGAATATTAATTGCTTTAGCTCAAAAGTATTTTGCAACATTCATATCATTTAACATGGTTCTGATTTGGAGTGATCTATTGTTTCTTACTACAACTCCATTTTGTGGGGTGTTCTAAGAGAAGAGAAGTTGTGAGAGATGTTAGACATATGTTCGTTTTTGATATTATTGACAAACATACATCTTGAAATAAATCTAACATTGCAAACTAAGAAAAATTTCAGGAACAACAATTCAATCCTACCAACTTGAGACAATTGCTTGGAACTCAAGAAATCAACAAAAGCTTGAAGATCCATAAGCAAATCGATTAGTAAAATAGATTCTGTAACAGGGTTGAATGTTATTATGCAATCTGGGATTAACCAATCGATTGGCAAAATCGATTTGCACATTATCAATCGATTAGCCAAATCGATTGGTACACTTATTAGAAAATAAATTGTGCAAGTCAGAGAGCCAGTTTGCCACAAATCGATTAGGCAAATCGATTGTGTAAATCACCAAGACTGAACTGATTGTTTACATCGATTAGACAAATCGATTGGTACATTTACTAAAATTAAAATGTGCAAGTCAGTGGCATGTCTTGCAAGCAATCGATTTGGAAAATCGATTAAACCAATCACTTCTTTATTTTGTTTTGTCTAAATCGATTGACACAATCGATTGTGAATGTCCCAGAGCCAAACCAATGTTTAATAAATCGATTAGGCAAATCGATTCACTAAAACAAGTTTCAAAATAACCTTGGTCTGGAACATACACAGTCGATTAGCACAATCGACTTATATACTTCTTTTGATATAAATGTTGGCATCAATCGACTTAGTAAATCGATTGAATGAACCAACTGATGAAATATGCTTCAGACTTAAAGTCCACAATCGATTGCCCAAATCGATTGGTACAAAAAGTTTTAGAAACAGAGATGACTGAAATGGTTGAATCGATTAAGTACATCGATTATTTTGATCTCGTTGTTTGAACAAAACACTTCAAGTCGATTTTGACAATCGATTCAATTATATACATTCATCAAAGTCTGAAGATCTCATTTAAAATAATCGATTGGGTAAATCGATTAGTTTGTGCAGTTTCAAGATTCAAGAAAAACAAGATTCGCGAAATCGATTGGATCAATCGATTAGGATGCTATATAACTTTAATGAATCGATTGGGCAAATCGATTCATGTTTTGTTTTTCCTGAAACTATATAAACTGCTTTCATTCACTTCTTCTCATAACATACATAACCACAACAACACATAATATCAATTACAATCATACACCACTAATTCTTTCTCATCTGATATTACTTTGAACGTCTATTTCAGTCATGAACAATCTACATTTGTGATCAACAAGGATGGAAAAAGACTGAATTGAGAAAGATTGCTTTGAGAAGAAGGAAGATCAAGAACTTTGTAAAATTGATATGTTTCAATTTCTGTAAACCATTTTCTGTAACGAAATTACTTTGAGAAAATCCAGTTGCTACTGGTGGTGTTCTTCGAGGTTGAGGGTAGTCAACAAGAAGACGCTTGACTAGGGAATGGCAGCCAAAAATCACTGCCATTGCAGAATCTAAGGATCTAGGAAGCATGAGCATATTTTTCTATCAAACAGAGGTTACATATACCATCAATTGGTATCAGATCCTATTTTTGTTAGAGTAACTCTCATAAAAAATCATGACCTCTGATTTCCTAGGAGAGGGTGCATCATTAGCTAGGCCTCCCGCCTTTAACGGGGCCGCATACATGTATTGGAAACAACGCATGTTAATTTTTCTTGAAGCTAGTGGTATTGACATTTTAGATGCAATAGAAAATGGACCTTTTGTGCCAACCATAGCAGGTACAGGTGGATCAGCAATCCTAAAGCCAAAAAGTGATTGGTCTGAGGATGACAAAAAGAAAGTTGGGTACAACGCCAAAGCCAAGAACATTATAACTGCAGCCTTGAGTCATGATGAATTCTTTAGAGTCTCAAATTGCAAAACAGCAAAACAAATGTGGGATACACTTCAGCAAACGCATGAAGGAACCACAGTCGTAAAGAGAGCTCGGATAAATACTCTCATGCACGAGTACGAATTGTTTAGCATGAAGAAAGAAGAATCAGTAAACGACATGCAGACCCGATTCACGCACATAGTCAACAACCTAAATGCCTTAGGCAAAGAGATTGATAATGATCAGCAAATTAGCAAGGTGATGAGGTGTTTGACTAGGGAATGGCAGCCAAAAATCATTGCCATTGCAGAATCTAAGGATCTAGGAAGCATGACAATAGCTACATTGTTTGGAAAACTGAGAGAGCATGAGATGGAACTACATCGACTCAATGAAGCTGAGCAAGTTGACAGGAAACGTAAAGGATTGTCGTTGAAAGCCCAAACACATCAGTCTAAATCTGAACATGAGACCAGCTCAGATGAATCAAGCAGTGAGGATGATGAGGAACCTGAACTGGGGTTACTTGTCAAGAGATTTAAGAAATTTCTGAAAAAGAAAGACAGTAAATTCAGAAAACAATCCAGCTCGAAAAGCAATGACAGTAAAACGGTCACATGCTACGAATGTGGCAAACCTGGTCATATAAAAGCTGATTGTTACAAGCTGCAGAACAAAAACAGAAATTCCAAAACTAAAGGCAAGGAACCAGCTCAGAAAAACAGAAAAGCATATATTGCATGGAATGACAACGAAGAATCCTCCACATCTTCCAAAACTGAAGAAGCAAATCTGTGCCTCATGGCTAACACGGATTCTGAATCAGAAAGTGAGGTAAGCTCTCAATATAATCCTTCTTTTGATGAACTGCAAGATGCATTTAACGAACTGCATACTGAATATGTTAAATCTGTTAAGCAGTTAGTTAGCACTAAGAAAATGTTTGAACAACAATGTATGTTGCATGATCAAATGAAAACTGATTATAAAAAGATTGAGGACTTATGTGAACAATTGAAAAAGGACTCACATGATAAATCTGCCAAATGCATTGATCTTGAGAATTCTGTTGCATTATTGAAGTCTGATTTATTGAAATTCTCTAGTAGCAAGGATAAACTGGATGATATTCTTAGCAACCAGAGAAATGTCAATATAAAATCTGGACTTGGTTTTAACTGCAAAAAGCATGCAAATAAGAATATGACTAAACATGGCATAGGATATGATAATGTGAAACATCACCAGAAATTTGCTATGTCTAGTCACATGCATAATGTCTTTGTCAAACCAAAACAATATGCATCCTCTGCTGTCACTTGTCATTTCTGTTGTAGAAAAGGACATTTTGATTACAATTGCAAATTTAAAAGACTTGCCAATAGAGGATGTAAACAGATTTGGAAGATTAAGACACAAGATGTTAAAATTGACCCCCCAGGACCCAATTTGTATTGGGGACCTAAATTTAAATTCTAATCCTATTGCAGGTATGCTTGAGATCCACAAAACACCAATGGTATCTTGATAGTGGATGCTCAAAGCATATGACAGGGGACAAATCTATGTTCATGTACCTAAGCCTAAAAGAAGATGGATTTGTCAAATACGGTGACAACAATAAGGGTAAGATCTGCGGAATTGGTGACATAGGCAGCGAATCAACTGTTATCATCAAAAATGTCTTATACGTAGAAGGATTGAAGCACAATCTTCTAAGCATAATTCAACTGTGTGATAACGGCTTTCAAGTGAGTTTTTCTCCACTTTCCTGCATTATTGAGTATGAACTTGATAAAAGCATGAAACTGGTAGGTAATAGAGTTAATAATATTTACATGTTGGACTTAACTGCTATGCCTGCTAATTCTGTTAGTTGCTTATTATCAAATGCTGATGAAACATGGTTATGGCATAAACGCATTGCACACATTCATATTGAGCATTTGAATAGACTTGTTAGCAAGCAGTTAGTCATAGGTCTTCCCAATAGAAAGTTTTCTAAGGATAGGCTGTGTGATTCTTGTGAGAAAAGCAAGCTTGTCAAGTCTTCTTTTCCCCCAATAGATATGGTCAAAACCAATAGGGTTTTACAACTTATCCACATGGATTTGTTTGGACCATCCCAAGTGAGAAGTTTTGGAGGTAACTTGTATGGATTTGTGTTAATCGATGACTATTCTAGATTCACTTGGACCTACTTTCTGACTCATAAAAGTGACACTTTTTCTGTTTTCAAAAAGTTCGCAAAATTAGTTCAAAATGAAACAAGTCAGAAAATTATGTCCATCAAAAGTTATCATGGAGGTGAATTCCAAAATGATTCTTTTGATACTTACTGTGAAGAGAATGGCATACATCACATGTTTTCAGCCCCTAGGACACCTCAGCAAAATGGTGTAGTGGAGAGGAAGAATAGGTCTTTAGAAGAGTTGGCTAGGACCATGCTGAAATATTTAAATACTCCCAAGTATTTTTGGGCTGATGCGATTAACACTACCACACATGTTATCAACATGGTGTTGATTAGGCCCATACTTAAGAAAACTCCTTATGAGTTGTTCAAGTGTAGAAAGCCTAATATTTCCTACTTTAGAGTGTTTGGTTGCAAGTGCTTTGTTTTGAATAATGGTAAAGAACACCTAGGCAAGTTTGATCCCAAGGCAGATGAGGGTATATTTCTAGGTTATTCCCAAACTAGCAAAGCCTTTAGAATCTATAACAAGAGAACAAAAACAATTGAAGAGTCAGTTCATGTGAAATTTGATGAACTTTTCAAAGACAACTTGAACTATACTCCTTCTATTGTTGATGCTACTTTGGATGAAGTTATAGAATCTGAACCTTTAGAACCAAAGGAACCTACACCTCCAACAAACAGTGACTGTGTTGAACCCATTAGAATAGATGAGTTACCTAAGGAGTGGAAGTTCAATAGAAACTATCCCATAGATAACATCATAGGTGACATCTCTAAAGGAGTGGCAACTAGAAGGAACCTTAGTCACTTTTGTAACCTTACAGTCTTTGTATCTCAGATTGAGCCTAAGAACATTAAGGAAGCCTTACTAGATAGTGAGTGGATACTTGCTATGCAAGAGGAGTTAAACCAGTTTGAGAGAAACAAGGTGTGGCAGCTAGTACCTAAACCAGAAAACCAGCACATTATAGGAACTAGATGGGTGTTTAGGAACAAGCTAGATGAGAATGGTGTTATAACTAGAAACAAAGCTAGGTTAGTGGCCAAGGGTTACAACCAAGAGGAGGGAATATATTTTGATGAAATCTATGCCCCTGTAGCAAGACTAGAAGCCATTAGAATACTCCTTGCCTATGCTTGTATATTGGACTTTAAGCTTTATCAAATGGATGTGAAAAGTGCCTTTCTTAATGGTGAGATCCAAGAGGAAGTTTTTGTTAGCCAAACACCTGGCTTTGAAAATCCAGAATTTCCAAATCATGTGTACAAGCTAACAAAAGTCCTCTATGGATTGAAACAAGCTCCTAGAGCTTGGTATGAGAAACTTAGCAATTTCCTCATTTCACAAAACTTTTTGAGAGGAAATGTGGACAAGACACTTTTCATACAAACTAATGATAAAGATATCTTGCTGGTCCAAGTTTATGTTGATGACATAATCTTTGGATCTACAAATGATAAGTTGTGCAAAAATTTTGAAAATTTGATGAAAGGTCAATTTGAAATGTCAATGATGGGTGAACTATCATACTTTTTGGGATTTCAAATTAACCAAAGCAAGCAAGGTATCTTCATTAGTCAAGAAAAATATTGTAATGATTTGATAAAGAAATTCTCCTTTGATAGCTTCAAGCCCATTGATACTCCAATGAGCCAAGGAAACCTTCTAGATAGAGATGAGATGGGTAAACCAGTGGATGTTACAAGGTATAGAGGCATGATAGGATCATTGCTCTATCTCACAGCAAGCAGGCCTGACATTATGTTCAGTGTTTGCTTGTGTGCGAGGTATCAATCCAATCCTAAAGAGTCTCACCTTAGTGCAGTCAAGAGGATTTTCAGGTATTTAGTTGGGACTAGGAGCCTTGGATTATGGTATCCTAAGGGATCAACTTGTTCTTTGGTTGGGTATTCGGATTCAGACTTTGCAGGATGCAAACTGGATAGGAAAAGTACCTCTGGTACTTGTCATTTGCTAGGTAATTCACTTGTATCTTGGTTCAGCAAGAAGCAAACCAGTATTGTTTTGTCAATAGCAGAAGATGAGTACATTGCAGCTGGAAGTTGCTGTGCTCAGATCATGTGGATGAAACAGCATCTGTTAGAATTTGGTGTGAACTTAGGAACTGCTCCTATCTTGTGCGACAACACAAGTGCGATCAATATCACTAAGAACCCAGTTATGCATTCCCGGACCAAACATATCGAGATTCGGCATCACTTCATTCGAGATCAGTTTCAGTGTGGGAACATCAAGTTAGAGTACGTCAACACAACTGAACAACTAGCAGACATCTTCACCAAAGCATTGCCAAAGGAAAGCTTCCATCACATAAGGATGAAATTGGGCATAATAGATCCTAGTCTGATCTGATTTATATGTATAATCGATTGGGTAAATCGATTGTCCTGTGGATACACAGGAAAATGTTTTATAAAATCGATTGCCCTAATCGACTTGACCCATAATATGTCTATTTTTCTCAAAGTTTGCACGCGAAATCGATTTGGGAAATCGATTGGCCATCTCCAGGAAGCTTCAGATGTTCTTATTCTCCCAGTTAAATCGATTTGGGAAATCGATTGACTTAAATAAGTGTGGATTTTTATTTAAAGAATCGATTTGGATAATCGATGCTGAGACAAGGTAACTGCTGGACTGAGATGAAAGTTTTCTGAACATGCTCGAAATCGATTTGGGAAATCGATTGATAAATTTGGTTTGTGTTTCTTTTTTTTAAAAGAATCGATTTGGGAAATCGATTATGAGATGGATTCTGAGATGAACTGGTATGAAAGCTGCTAAGTTGATACGAAATCGATTAGGGAAATCGATTGAGTAACTAAAGCAATTGATTTGGGAAATCGATTGACATTGTTACCGTTACGTTTTTTTTACTAACCGCTGCAGGATCTAACGGCTCTGATGATTGGACTTCCCCAGTAACGGTCATCTAATCGATTGGACCAATCGATTGAAGCATATGCTTCTATAAAAGGAACAGTGACAATCGATTCGAACCACTTCCAATCACTTCCTCAAATCGATTTCACCTTCATACTTTCTGCAAAATCACTCAAATCCTCTCTGATTTTCTGATTTCCACCCACATAAACCTCCTTCTCTGATTTATCTTTGTTTGTTTCAAGATCACATATTCACAAATGGCACGTGTAAAACAAACTCAACCCAGAACTCCTTCTCTTTCTCCTTCTTCTTCTTCTTCAAGTGGGAGGACTCCATCTCCACCACCCACTCTTCCAAAAAGGGTTCCAATCCCTACACACAAGATTGTTGCTCAAGACAAAGGCAAAGGTATTGCCCCAAAGCAAGGAAAACCAAAGAAAAGGAAAGAGGCTCCAACTGAAAAGTTGTTAGCCGATGCGATGAAGGAGATAACTCATAAGAAGCAGAAGAAAAAGGGTGCTTCTTCAACACCACAGAAGAAGACTACTCCACAAAAGAAGACTGCTGCTTCTCAACCCAAGCAAGCTGAGGAATTCAAGCTTCCACCGGCATTCGTCAAAAGGAAGATTCATGAAGCTCGCATTCTGGATTTCAGCTACTTTGACAACGATGGTTTTACGTTTCAAAACCATCTCAGATTTCATGGATTGGAAGATTTCTTGTCCTGCTCACTCGACTCTTATCCAAACTTGATTTGAGCATTCTACGCTACATTCAAGATGACGGATACATGATTCAAAGCAACAATAAAAGGGAAGAAGATTTCTATGTCATTTGAAGAATTTTCGAACCTGTCGGGACTCCCTTACTTTGGAAACTCTGTTGACGGCAACACCAAAGCCGACGCTGATGACGACGGATGGGAAGAGTATATGGATAGGCAAACAGCCGTGCAGGATCTAATGGTCGAAGGGTTTGTGGAATCCGTTTCACTTCCAATAGGCCAGATGAAGGTTCAGCAACGTATGCTGATGTACGCACTCACCCGGATGCTTGTCCCGCGTTCCGGAAATCACGAGGTTGTCCAACGGCTGGACATTGTACTACTGTGGGGTCTGTGCAAAGAGCTCAAGATGAGCTGGGCATGGATCGTTCTTCTGCACATGCTGGAAGCAACTCAAGGAAAGTTGGTGCTTCCGTATCCACAGCTAGTCACAAAGATTCTCACCCACTTCAAGGTATCTCTCAAGGGTGAAGAAGTGTCCAAAACCATTCTGACATTTGGTGAATCCATCATGAACCAAATGCAGTTGCGCAAAGTGAATGGCGTTTGGAAGCAACATCAAGCCAATGCTGAACAAATCCAGCAAAGTGTTGAACCACCTGCTGCAGAGTCAGTTTCAGCAGAATCTGAGGTGCTCACCAAACTGCTTGAATTTATGGCAGCTCAAGCGGCTCACAACGCCAAGATGGAGGCATTGAATGAGAGAATGGAGGCTGCAATTCAGAAGATTCAAGCCGATCAGAACCAGATTGCACAAGACGTGGCGGCTATTCAGGAACATTTGGTCATTAAGTTGTCCTTTAGCGATGTTGCTGAAATCGGAAGACAAGCGGCTGAAGAACCTGCTCCAACACACGTAGATGTTGCTGCAACTCATGATGAGGAGACACCTACTGAGGATAATACAGCGGTCTCAGCCTCATCCCCAGATAATAATGAGGACCAGCAAACTCTAGGCGTTTAGGACTTTAGGTTTCTTAGTTGTTTTGTTGTTTTCTATTTTGCTCTTCTTTTTGTAATGAATTAGTTGAATGTAATTGACTTTTGATTAATGAAATATTTGAGCATTTTGATCATATTGACTGCTGCATTTCATTTTGATATTGTCCAGTGCGTCCCATAATCTGTTTCTGTTTATTGATCTAATCCAAAATGTTTTTAACTAAGTTTATAATCATACTGTATTTACTGCTCTTGTTACTAATCTTTTCAAGTTTCATTGTATAGCAGTATTCAGGTTTGCTACCAATTCAGGGGGAGCAAACTTTTCTCTTTTACCTCTTTTTGCCTTAATTGACAAAGGGGGAGAGAAATTATAACTTGTACTAACTTTATGTTATGCTACTTAACAGTTTTTTATATACCTTCTAACAGTTCAAATACCAGTAGTAAGCCTTGATACTATCTGCATATTACTCTGTTACGTTCTGTTATTGTCTAATGCTCTAACCCTTATGTTACTACATGAATATTGCATTTAGGGGGAGCTTCACTAAAACTTTTACAAATGTTTTCCTTTGAAATGTTTCTCAAGTTAAAATTGCATGTTTGTCACTTAAATAAAAAAGGGGGAGATTGTTAGACATATGTTCGTTTTTGATATTATTGACAAACATACAACTTGAAATAAATCTAACATTGCAAACTGAGAAAAATTTCAGGAACAACAATTCAATCCTACCAACTTGAGACAATTGCTTGGAACTCAAGAAATCAACAAAAGCTTGAAGATCCATAAGCAAATCGATTAGTAAAATCGATTCTGTAACAGGGTTGAATGTTATTATGCAGTTTGGGATTAACCAATCGATTGGCAAAATCTATTTTTTTGATCTCGTTGTTTGAACAAAACACTTCAAGTCGATTATGACAATCGATTCAATTATATACATTCATCAAAGTCTGAAGATCTCATTTAAAATAATCGATTGGGTAAATCGATTAGTTTGTGCAGTTTCAAGATTCAAGAAAAACAAGATTCGCGAAATCGATTGGATCAATCGATTAGGATGCTATATAATTTTAATGAATCAATTGGGCAAATCGATTCATGTTTTGTTTTTCCTGAAACTATATAAACTGCTTTCATTCACTTCTTCTCATAACATACATAACCACAACAATACATAATATCAATTACAATCATACACCACTAATTCTTGCTCATCTGATATTACTTTGAACATCTTTTTCAGTCATGAACAATCTACATTTGTGATCAACAAGGATGGAAAAAGACTGAATTGAGAAAGATTTCTTTGAGAAGAAGGAAGATCAAGAACTTTGTAAAATTGATATGTTTCAATTTCTGTAAACCATTTTCTGTAACGAAATTACTTTGAGAAAATCCAGTTGCTACTGGTGGTGTTCTTCGAGGTTGAGGGTAGTCAACAAGAAGACGCTTGACTGAATTCTTGGTCAAGTTTATGGGACTTAAACTTGGGAATTCAGGGAGGGAAAGATAGAACAGGTAGAATAGTTTAAGATTGGTGCGAGGCGCTGTGTATAATCTGTAAACTAATTCTAAGAAGTTCTATAAGAAATGCTAAGATCCAGTTGGATCTTGGGACTGGATGTAAGTCGTCACGAGACGACTGAACCAGTATAAAAGTCCGCGTACACTTTTCTTTCCCTTATCTCGTTTAAATTTCTGCAATTATTACGTTTGTGATATTGATTGAATGCATGATAAAGATTCTGTGTTAAGTGAATTTACATGACTAATTGCCTTAACATGATTGCATGAAAATCAATATCTTGAATAATAATTGTTTCTGATGCATTTCTCCATATATACCATGATCCATATAATTTGACATTCATTAGAATTGTATATTAGGGACCTTGTTTAATGTTGTGTTTAATAAATTTACAATTTGTTAAACTACTGCGCATATCTGTTAGAATAGGCATTCTTCCGCATATTTTTCTATCAAACAGAGGTTACATATACCATCAAGAGATTCCATTCTCATCACAAATCCATCTTTCTAACTAATTGCCTTGCATGTTTTTTGATTGCATATAATGTTATAATTATTATCACTTAACTAACTGATGAGTATTCATCATATGTATATTATTTATTGTTTTTAGTCTTATTTATCTTTTATTCATTAGTTAATTTAAGTACTTATTTGATATATTTTGTTGATTTTAGTTTTTTTATTTAATGACATATTTATGTTTTTATTTCCTTGATTAAGTAGAGAATTTTCTTAGTTTTGCGTTGTTACTTTGTTTTAGTTCAGTGCTGAATTTTGGTGAGAAATCAACATGATCTATGTGGAGTATTTAATCTATATTTGGAGTTTTATATGTCTGTTTGGAGTCAAACCAAGTGCAAATGAAAGATACGATGCATAGCTACAATTTTCATGAAGACACAAGAACCAAATTCAAACTAGAAAGAGGAGATAAATGCAGTATACGTCAGACAACAGATGTTGAGCACCTGAAGCACGAAGACCTGTGCCTGGGGAGCATTTCGGCCATCCTAGATCTGTCTACTTGCACCTGAGGCGCGTGGCACACGGCTGAATGTTTGAAAGCGTTTTTTTTTCTCTTCAATTTTTAGGGATCTTTTTTACTATTGGGAGGTGGAGAGACTTGTGCCCTAGTAGAAAAACTCAAAGACGACCATTTCTAACATCATTGGAGCAGTTTTATCAAGAATCATTCATGAATCTTTCTTGTAATTCTTCTCCGATATCTATCTTTTCTATCTCTGTCATGAGTAGTAAACCCTATTTTTTAGGGATGAATGTAACAAGATGAAACCCTTATTTTTTTGATTTGATTTCTAGTTATATGAATGAGCTTATTGAATTATTAGGGAAAGTACAACTCAATGAGCCTGATCATGGCGGTCTGATGTTGAGCCTTAAGGCAAGATTGTTAGACCTTGGAGGTATTCGGGTGGGAAATTCCTAGGTTACGTGGAGGTCGCACTCAAAATGTCGGGAGCTACCATGCAACACACGTTTACCTCGACTGTCACATATATGTGTATCGAGTTGAGTTGAGGGCATCTATGAGGACAGAGCCAATTTGAATTGTCTGTACATCGGGATGGTGACATAGTATTAAGCCTCCTAACCAAGTACTTCAGAGTTAGAATGGTACCACATTGTGAAGTAGAGTTTAAGCTCATGTATTGCATTGCATTTCCTTGTGATTGTTTTGCTGTGATTCATGTGTTTCAAGGGTAATAATAATTACTCTTAGATGATTTGATGCATATTATGATGAAATGATTATTTTACTTGAGTGACTTTGATGTTATAATATGATACTGTTTACTTAAATATTTTGATGTATCGTAATGTGATTATGATACGATCTATTATGATTGTTTGCATGTTTTTATTACTTACATTATACTATTAACATGATTTCAAAACTCATCTCCTTCTTTGTTTGTGTTTGACTGGCTTGACTCTGCGTTTGCGAAATCGCAGTTATTACAGGTTAGTAAGTCTTGAAGTTAAAGTTTGGGAGAAGCCCGCTTTGATAGGTGATATTGAGAATAAGGGTTGTAATTTGTATTTTATTTATTTAATTTGAAACGATTTTTTGTATGAAAACCTTTTAAGTACTAGTAAATTTTTAGAATTAAATCAAGTAATTATACTTAAATCAAGCTTATTAAGATTGCACTATTTTATAGGAGTAAAGAAGTTTAAAATGTTCCTTTTGATTTTTGAAAAATGTGATATCATAAATTAATTATAAAAATTTTATTTTCTTGAAAATATATTTTATTTATCCGTTATAAATTTTATGAAAATATAATATAAATTATTATATATATTATTTGTGGATTAGAGTATCACACTAGAGTTAGAAATGTAAATTTTGGAGGCACAAGAGTTATGGTGGGAGAAGAACATGATCATGAGGCAAGAGTAGTAGTTGTTTCTCCAACAACTACGGAAATTAATCGAAGTATATCAAATTTAGAAACTAAATCAATAATTCATTAAATAAATATAATATTAAATTTTAAGGACTAATTCAGTGTCTTAAAATTTGATTTCATACATGCACTATGGTATTCTTTTTTTAGCAGTTTATGACAGTGTTAGAGTTAGAAATGTGAATTTTGGAGGCACAAGAGTTATGAGAGAAGAACATGATCATGAGGCAAGAGTGATAGTTGTTTCTCCAACTACTACTGAAGTTAATCAAAGTAAATCAATGCAACATAAGGTTAATTTAGATAGAAGAATGAATTTGGAGGAAGATCCTCAAAGTAAATTTCACATTTAAAAAAAAAAAACTAAAAATCGAAATAAAAATTGAATTGAGTTGTTTTTGAAGTGAACTGATTTATAAAATTTGAGAATTAAACTGATTTTATATTAATTTATAAAATTTAAGAACTAAACTGTTTTCAGATTGATTTTTTAAAATTAGAACTAAATCGAATCGATTTGCAGTTTTCAAAAATCAAATCGAATCATTTTAGTTTTAAAAAATCAAATTCAATTGATTTTTAGTTAGAAAAAATTAGAATCAAATTTGTTTAGTTAGAAGTAATTAGAGATAATTATGTAAACTTTGATC
>JBBPBR010000002.1:23207580-23220800 GCA_037974775.1 Cicer pinnatifidum
TATTTGTTATAGAAAAATGACATCTTATTGATTTTTATACAACTAAAATAGAATTATATACTTTTATTTTATAATTTCTTCATTTGATAACTTTTATTTTTCTGTGGCTCTAACTTAGTATTAGCATTCCTCATCAGTATTTGTATTTTGTATATATTACTTGAAGAGGTCCAAGTTTCTAAAATATTAATGGTATTATTTATTTTGTTTAAATACAGTTTTGATCTTTTATTATAATAAATCCAGAATTTGTGTCCTCGTTTTTTTTTTCTTTGTGTAATTTCTCTTGTATGATATGACACCAATTTAAGTGATGCACAATAATACTATGGCATTTGTGGGAGTCATGTTCTATTTTATTGTTTATTAAATTGTCTAAAACAATTTTATTAATTTTTGAAATTAAAAATATTATTAACTTGTGAAATTAATCAATCCAAAATCCCACATCGCTCAACATGAAAAAAGGTACAAGTATTAATAAATTCAATATCACTAATAATGATACACTTTTGGTGTCATATAAAAACAAATACTTTTGATTCATATATAGATGCTATGTTTTCATTTTCATATTTTCACATTAATTTATCCCTCAAAGGGCTATTGTCGCATGTAGCGAGTCTTAAATGAATTGTTGGAAAATACAGTTTTCTCATTCACAATATAGTATACTCATGAATTCAAACGTTTTCTCACATCTTACATTATAGCAATGTTTATTTTTATGCAACAAATATATAAAAATGCATTTTTTAGAGATAAGAGGCAAAAAGAAATAAAATATATCCGTCATTCTTTATTTTTGATAAGAAATAAGAATGTATATGTCTTCCAACTCAAGTTACTCAACCACACATTGCTCTTCCGTAAGAGACAGAGGTCACTATCAACCCAAATTTAGTACATGTGCTGGAAATGGTTCCTTTAATGTGTTAATACCAAACCATTTTTTCATACAAATTTTTCGAACTAAAATCAGGAATATCACCACACCAAATGTAACATGTTTAAAAATAATCTTAAAAGATGCCATGAAAAAGAAAAAATTAATTCCCACCAAATGCATCATTTAGTCCTCAATTTCAAAGAACTATGTTAGGAGAAAAGAAAGATGGGACTACTTAGAATATAATATTTAAAAATGTTTCTTACACCCCTCACTTTACTACTCACAACTCTCTTTAAAAAAAAAACCAAAAGGCCTTTGCATATTTATAATAATCTTTAACTCCATTTATTCCGTCATCACCATTCTTATTATCTCATAACTCATATCACAAAATCACCATAACCCACTCATCATAACTAATAATCATTAAAAAATCACATCACTCACTCATAACTTATACCCCATCACTTTCCTCTTCACATTGTGATTAAAGTGACTCAAGAAGAGATGTTTATTGTTTTGTTTTTGAGTTTGTAAATTTTTTCAAAATCTAGAGATTTTATGTGAACTCAGTTCACATACGTTGTAACCTTACGTGAACTGAACTCACGAACATTGTAAAATTATAAAAATCTCAAGTAGTATGTGAATTAAGTCCACGTTAACGTACATGATTTAAGATTGCATAATTAATGCATTTTGATACTCATAGGTGGTACGAGAACTCAATTCACGTAAGTTTACGTGAAATGAGTTCACGTACGTTTACATGAATTAAAATCAAATAAATGTACATGAACTGAATTCACATAAACGTACGTGAACCCAGTTCACGTAGGCATACTTGATTTGAGTTCACGTATCAGAATTATATAGTCCTAAATTTTTTATGTTCCCTTTTGGATGTAGATAAATGGACCAAGGTGGATACAACAGTGACCAAATGTATGAAGGTTTTGAACATGATTTTGAGGATATGGATGATGATTTGGAATGTGATTTAGATGAAATATATGATTTTGGAACTTGATTTTGATGCAATGAATGATGGTGTTGAATATGAAATTGAAGATGCTATGAACAACGAAGGTGAACCTGTTATGGTTGATTTGACTAATGTGTTTAGCATTGTTATGATGTTTGATACGTGAGATGATTTATTGAAATGGGCTAGAAATTTTGGAAGGAAAAATGGAATTATCGTTGTCATTTGTAGATCTGAAACTGCGACAACACGACCAAGAATAAAGACAAAATTAATTCTTAGATGTGAAATAAGCGGTAAATATAGACATTGGAAGAATTCTAAACCTACGAGGATGAAGTTAGCTATCTTTGAAGGAATTTGTAGTAGCTATTATATTTTTAATGATTATGTACATGACCAGTGTTTAATTCCTCACAAGGAAAGATTTATTGAGGCGTGGACAAATAGAGTTATGCACTTTGGGAACACCACAACACAAAGAGTTGAGTCGGCACTTTGGAGTTTGAAAAGGATATTACAAGACAATATTGGTGATATATGCAACATTTGAGAAACCATCAATAGCATAATTGTATAAGAATAGAGTGAGATAATCACATCATTTGAAAAGAGTATAATTCAAAAGGTCAATCGACATTGTAACAGATTGTACGTCAATTTGCATGGTGTTGTGTCTAAAAATGCAATAGATCACATTGCAGCAAAGTTTGATCGCGTGAAGTATGTACGTATAGATAAGTCTAAATGTCATTCCACGATTATGACAACACATGGTCTACCTTGTGCATGAAAAATAGCCAGGTATAGTATCATCCCACTATTAAGACAAAATCTCAATTTAAATGTTTTGATGATAATTAAACAAAAGATTAATTGAAGATTATTAATTATGATTCTAAATATTTTGATATTTAATATGTGCATTTGAGTGTGTTAAAACAAGATAGGTATCAAACATCACAAATCAGATCTCATTAAAATCAAAGAAAGCAGTTCTGGAAAACGAAGATTGATCTTGAAGCAGTTATGAAAAACGAAGATCGATCTTGAACTATTGCTGAGAAACGAAGAATGATCTTCGTTTATGGCATAAACAAGAATATTCAGTTTCCTCGTAAAAGATTGGATCCTAGAAACATTATTCATCTCATATCCTCAAATAGAATTAGCAAGGATCAATCTAAATTATATTTGTTCCAGAATTCGAAGAATCCAAGATATGCTTCATTAAAAGCATAATACAAGATCATTCTTCTTATAAAGCAAGTACAAGTACAAAACTACAAGCTATAAAGTACACTACTGATTGTACCTTTCTAAACCTGCACAAGTGACTGAAAAGCATGCATTCCACTCAAGCAACTAACACAATCACAAAGTACAAGATAGTTCATCCCAAACAAATTCGAAGAACAATCTTGGATCTCAAGAACGATCTTAGATGCAGTTGTGATCACCCTTGCTTTTTGGCAAACTTTATCCAACAACAACTATCTCATGATAGTTGACCCTATTTCAATGGTCATATGAGTTGTCCCAAGCTATCTTGAAGTCTATAAATGTAGCTTCAAGATGAAGAACAATACACAACTTAAATCACAAAGAAAAGCATCAATCATATCAATCTTACTCACGTATCTCAATATTGTTCTTTAAGCTTGCTATTTTCAATCTTTGTGTCGTGAATCAGTAACAAATAAGTTCTATTTACATAATCTATTTCTCAAACAAGAGTTGAGTAAATACTCAGATTCTAAATAGTCTCAAATCCATCACTTTGTAACTCAAGGTTATTTTGTCAACATAATCTTGAGTAATTTGTAAAAAATCCTTTTCATGTTTTGAAAGGTAATTTGTTAAAGCCTTTCTGAAATAGTAAGGTTGAGCTGAAGAAATCCTTTCTAGGTAGAAGGGTAGAAACTGTGTAAAGATCAAGATTGATCTGTGAAAGTAGTGTCATAACCAAGAACAATCTTGCCTTTGAGCACATAGTGGAAAATCTCACTCTTGTGAGGACTGGACGTAACCCGTGTTTGAGTGAACCAGGATACATGCTTGCGTAATCTCTTTATCTTTTTCTCTATTTACTTTATGCTAGATAATTAGATTTTAGTTTGATAAAATTGATATTGCTATTTTTTAACAAACCAAGATCGATCTTCATTATCACCAAGATCAATCTTGGATTAAATTCTTAACCTCAAAACATAAATTTTTCTAAAAAGGCAATTATAATTCAAACCCCCTTCCTTATAATTGACATTGTTACTTCACCCACGTTCCATTCCGTTAGACGCTATTCATTAACGGTATGAACGGTAGGTTTTGCAACTAAAGATCTTCATGGATTGGTTCTCTATGAATGATGTATGAATGTGAAATTATGTGAAACCAATCCATGTAACCATTCGAGCAGTATACATGTCCCTGTACAACTGCGCCATCATCCACTACATGCACAGCGTACTGCGTAAACATTATTTCAATTTCATCTAGTGTGGTCGTCTGACCCACTATCTCTAACAATGAGCAAGGAATCGTTTGGACATGACCATATTGACGCAATACCCCAATTTCCATATGAGCATACATATTCGGACCCCAGTGTATCCACCCTCGAAATAAAAAAAAACCTCTTAAAACAATTGCTTCACTCGATGCTCCGCATATGGTGTCCAGCATACCCGATCAACGTGAATCTCGTCAATATCTTTCCTAAATGAAAGAACCAAATCTTTGTTGGGATAAAATCCCAAATTAATATTTTAATGATAACTAAACAAAGGTTAATCAATACTTCTAATTATGATTCTAAGTGTTTTTGTATTTAACACGTGTATTTGAGTGTATTAATCAAAATCAAGTACCTTGCATTACAAAACAGATCATGTTAAAATAAAGAAAGCTAATTTAGAGAAATAAAGAACATTCCTGCTTTCAGCAAGAATATTCTTGCTTTATAGTTGATCTTATCCTTTCACTTAGTCATGACAGCTAGACCATCTCCAACGGCTAAATGAGTTGTCATAAGCCTTCTTGAAGCCTATAAATAAAGCCTCAAGATGATGAACAAATCAGAGTTTCAAATGCAAAGCAATACATCACTCATTCAATCATACTCGAATCTTCTTGAGTTTCTCAATCATTTGCAGCTCTGTTTTTAGATTGATAATAGAATTCGTTTCTACTGAGTTCTAAAATCTAGAATTTATTCTCAAACACGAGTTGAGCATACTGCGATTCTAATTATCTCAAAATCATTACTTTGTAACTCATGACTATATTGTTGACATAAAATGAGTAGTTTGTAAAAATCCTTTTATGTTTAAAAGGTAGCTTGTAAAAATACTTTCTGAAAGAGTGTAAGGTAACCTATGGAAATCCTTTCTAGGTAGAAAGGTAGTACTTTGTAACATATCAAGATTTAAAATCTATTTGAAAACCAAGAATCATCTTGCTTTGAGCACTTAGTGGAAATTCTCACAATTATGAGGACATCACGTAACGCGTGTTGGGTGAACTAGAATATATCTCCGATATCTATTTACTTTTCATCTTCTAATCACCTTTTTATATAGATAAGTTAATATTGTTGTTTTTCACTAACCAAGAGTGTTCTTCGTTTGTAATCAAGATCAATCTTGATTTAAACATTTTAGTTTTTAACAAAAAAAAAAAATTCAAAAGGGGCAATTATAATTCAATCATTTTCCTTATAATTGACATTGTTACTTCAACCCTTATCCCTTTTTGGCTTTCACATGATCAACAAATGTCCTAAGGACATACCTGTCAACCAGACCACCTGGATATTCATCATAATGTTGAGGTTCATCTATGTCCTCTTGTTGGGCTTCATACTCTACCTCTTGTGCCTCATCCTGTTGGGCCTCTTGTGCTTGTTGTTGCCGTAATCGCCGCTGTTCCCGTCCAGATCTGTTGACATGCTTACCACACTGAGCCTGTGCGGAAGTGGTTGGTCGAATACGATGAACCTCCTCATTAGAAATATCCTCATTTTTGGGTTTCTTAACACTATGTTCACGAACAATTATGAGTTTGGAACAACTTCATAAACGTAAAAAAAAACAACAACAACAACAACACCATGAAGATGATGAAACAGAAACAAAAACAAAATTGTACAAAAATAGAAACAACAACATTGTAAAAAAAAAACCAACAACAACAACAACAACATTGATCCTTACTTGATTGAAGATGTTGAAGATGATGAAGGTGATTGAAGATGATAAAGGTGATTGAAGATGATGAATGTGATTGAAGAAGATTGAAGACAATGAATGAAATAGAGAGGTTAAGTTAATGAAGATCAAGATTGAAATAGAGAGGAAAAGGTATTTTGAGTTTTTTTTGTTTTCAAAAATAATTAAGGGGTGTGGATAGTAAAATAGTGGGTGTAGGTAGCAAAATTGTATAATATTTTATTAGTATCATTTAATAAAATTTTATATTAATTATTCGTAACGTCTAATCTAATTTACAAATGTCAGTTAGATTGAATATAGTATTTTGGGTTCGAATATAAAATTTTGCAGTTCTGCATAAATTTTTATTTATTTATAATTTCATCTAAATAAAAAAAGTTATATTAATTCAAAATGCCAATCTTACAATTTATAGTCAATATAATTTTATTCAACACACCGATATGTAGATATATTAAAAATATAAGTGACATTATTCCTATATTTTTAATATAAAGTATATTGTAGTGAAATTACAAAGCCAAAAAGGTCATAGTTGTTTTTTTTTAATAATGAAAATAGGTCGTAGTTATTAAGTATTTATAAATATGGTAGTCTTCATTATGAATTAATAATAATATAAAATATGTTTTTACTACTTCTAGTTTTGATGGTGTGAATGATTTCTTACTTGTTCACTTATACAATTCATATTCATTAAATAAAACTCAAGTGCAATCATTAATAGATCATCATTTATAAAACTTGACAATTTATTTTATAAGATTTGTTTTCATTAAAACATTCATCAAAAGGTTTTTACCTCAACAATATGGATTGTAAATCACCCGCCACTAGGGCAACCACAAGAACAAATCATTCCAGATCAAATTTTTGTAAATCACACAAACATCAAATTTACATTATCATGGATGTTCATAGTTATAACTCAATAACTTCAACACATCAAATATGTACGTGAACAAATATCTCAAAATTACCCCTTTTTATTTTAATAATCCATAGGATTCGAATTTGACTATGTTTTACTGATAACAATTAAAACTCATATCACCAAGAACACAATAACAAAATAATTTTCATTCATTTCACTATAAAGTTTTTAGCGTTCTAAAAATGGACTATTCGTTAATGCATTCAATAATCAATTTTTTCATATCATTAAAATAAAAATATAAAGTTTTCATCAATTTCCTCAAGACACATATATTGTCCATAAAAGTCAAGTTTTTAAATTTAAAATACTGAAAAGTCAAGACTTAAAATCAAATACATCATAGTAAACATATTATGAATCATAACTTTATAAAAATTATAATTTCATAATTAAATACTCTACAACACGTAAAGTACTAAACATTTCCACTATAAACTTATTTATCATGGCATAATAATAAAAATATAACTCTAAAATTAATTTCATCAAGATAGAGGTATTACAAAAAAAAAAAATCAAAGCATTATATTTATTTCTTTATGATGAAAATAAAATCAGTCTTTTTCTTTTAAGACATCCAGACATCATATCAATATCTTACGATTCGCTAATTTAATATCTAGCCTAACTCTGCATGGGGAAAAGCCCTTACCTCGAGTGCTTTCCTTCCAAGTGACACTATATCAACCTCGAAAATTTCAACAAGATGAAGGAACAAAAGTTTAGAACCTCGATCCAAATGTGAGGGAATATGAGGATGGTTGTTTGAGTGACTTAGAAAATATTTGAGATAAATGTAATGTTGGTAATGACGTGTCTTACGAAGGAGAGGTGTCTGTGACTAATAAAGGAGGTGTGTAATTGATCATAGAGAAGGAATAATTCCCTTCATTGAGTTTAATTGCCCACATGAATACGGAATTCAATTGGAATAATGTCATTCAATGACCAACCGTTAAGAATTAATTGACATTCATGTATTTATTATTGTTAGTTACACATTTGAATGGACACAAGAGTAGTGTGGGTGATTCAATTTTGATTTGGTCAAAATTGACTTGGTCATTTTTCACTCTAAGACAGATATTTTTACGAGTTTTAATTAGTTAATAAAAAATCCCAATAATTAATTAATTAATATAAAATTACTTCATCAAATAATCAAACATCTAAGGAATAATTATTTTATTATCGTCACACTAAAAGAGTCAAAAAGAATAAACAAAACTAAGGGTTTTTATTTAATTAATTAAAATAAGGGTGTTACAATACTTACCCCCTTAAAATAGTTTCGTCCTCGAAACTAAGAGGTATCTAGAAGGTTTGGGTAAAGCTCCCTCATCTTCTCCTCCAACTCACAAGTGGCATCCCCAGTCGTCTGGTTCCAAATCACCTTCACCAATGGAATTTCCTTTCCTCTTAAATGTTTGGTAGTTCAGTCTGCGATGCTTATCGGTGGGACCTCGAAGGTAAGATTCTCCTTCAATTGAATATCATCTGGCGCAATAATATGCGATGGATCTACCATGTACTTCCTCAATTGTGACACATGGAACACATCATGCAAATTGGCCAAATTCAGCGATAAAGCAATTTGATTAGCCACTAGACCCACACGTCGAAGAATTTGGTATGGTCCAATAAACTTCAGAGTAAGCTTCTTTGACTTCAATACCCTACCAACTCCAGTAGTGGGTGTCTCTCTCAAGAATACATGTTCATCCTCTTGAAACTCCAAAGGTCTCCTATGTCAATTAGCATAACTCTTCTACATGTTATGTGTTATCCTCATCCGCTCTTGGAACGGACGCACCTTCTTTGTAGTCTGTTGCACCAACTCTGGCCCTACGATCAAGTTTTCACCATCCTGATACCAACACAAGGGAGTTTGGCATTTGCGCCCATAGAAAGCCTCGTATAGTGCCATCTCGATGCTCGCATGATAACTTTTGTTATAGGTAAATTCAACAAGAGGCAATAGATCATCCCAACTTCCTCGATTATCTAATGTACAAGCTCTTAGCAAATCCTCTAATGTCTGAATAGTCCTTTCAGTTTGACCATCGGTTTGAGGGTGGTAGGCGGAACTCAATCTCAATTTAGTACCTAATGCCTCATGTAATGCTTCATATTCTGCCACTTGTTTCTTCATTCCTGGCCACAAAAATATGTGCTTCAAGTATTTATACATCTTCGTAGTACCAGGGTGAATACTCAGTTTGCTCTTGTGGGCCTCATCCAAAATAGTTTTCCTCAACTCTGCATTATTGGGCACACAAATACGTTTATTACACCACAAAATGTTATCTCGATCTATTTCAAATTAAGCCTTGCCGGTCTCAACCAATTTTCGTCTCCCCTGAATAGCCTCATCAGTCGCTTGAAGGGCTTTAATCTCATTCATTAGTTTATTATCTACGATGATCATTCCATATTGTACATTTCCCGAAAATTAAGATCCTAGTCGCGAAAATTCCCTAACAACTCTAACCCTTTCAATGTTATGGATGACAAATAGGCTCGCTTTCTACTCAAGGCATCAGCCACCACATTGGCTTTTCATGGGTGATAGTGCAACGTAAACTCATAATCCTTGATAAACTCCATCCATCTTCGTTGTTGGATATTGAACTCCTTCTGGTCAAACAAGTATTTCAAACTTTTATGGTCATTGTATACTTCAAAATTGCATCCATACAGATAGTGCCTCCAAATCTTTAGTGCAAAAACTATTGCAGCCAACTCCATGTCATGTGTAGGATAGTGTTTCTCATGCACCTTCAACTGTCATGAAGCATATGCTACCACTTGTTTGTTCTGCATAAGTACACAACCAAACCCTTGTAAAGAAGCATCACAATAAACTTCATATGGTTCTTTTGGTTGTGGCAACACTAACACTGGTGAAGTAGTTAATTTCTCTTTCATCATCTGAAAACTCTTCCCACATTCCTCTGTCCATGCATAAATGTGATTCTTCCTGGTGAGTTGTGTCAACGGCGCTGCAATCTTGGCAAAGCCCTCAATGAATCTCCTATAATATCCAGCCAACCCTAGAAAACTTATAATCTCTATGACGGACTATGGTTGTTTCTATGCCACCATGGCCTCTACTTTAGTTGGGTCGACAGCGATACCTTCCCTTGAAATGACATGTCCCAAGAATTTCACCTCCTCCAACCAGAATTCACATTTTCCCAGATTAGCATACAATCGCCTATCCTTTAAGACTTGCAAAACTTGACGTAGGTGAACTTCATGTTCCTCTCGGCTCTTAGAATAAATCAATATGTCATCAATGAAGACCACTACAAATTTGTCTAAGAAGGGGTGAAATATACGATTCATGTAATCCATGAAAATAGCTGGTGCATTGGTGACACCAAAAGGAATCACCAAATACTCAAAGTGTCCATAACGAGTTCTGAATGCTGTTTTAGGGATGTCTTCTTCCTTTACCCGAATCTGATGGTACCCCGACTTCAAATCAACCTTTGAAAATATGATTGCTCCTTTGAGTTGGTCCATCAAGTCATCAACACTTTGTTAAGATGACGGTAATCGACACAAAGTCTAGATCTTCCATCCTTCTTCTTCACTAGGGGTACCGGTGCTCCCCAAGGTGTGACACTCGATCGTATGAACTGTTTAGACAAAAGGTCCTCCAACTGATTTTTCAACTCTCACAATTCCGACTGAGACATTCTATATGGGGCAATAGAAATAGGTCATGTACCCGGAGTCACATCAATTGAGAATTCAATATCAAGAACTGGGGGTAATCCTGGTACATCTGGCGGGAATACCTCTGGAAAATCTTCGACCACAAGTATCCCGTCTACCTCCACATCTAGCTTCATACTGACTGAGTTGAGGGAAACACATTTTTGAATTCCCACTTTCAAAGAGAAGTTCAATTTATTGGTATCGAGGAATCGAGAAACATCTGGGTCTGGGAATATCACAGACTTACGAGCGCAATCCAATAAAACATAATGGCTTGACAACCAATCCATCCCAAGGATCACTCCCACATGCTTGAGGGGAATACAAATCAAATCAACATTGAATCTCATATCAAACACAATCAACGAACATTGCAAGCAAGCTGTATTACATTTCACCGATTTGGTAGAAGGCAGAGTAACCACCAAATCAAATGGCAAGGTAGTAACAACAAGTTGGAGCGAATCCACCCAATCCAATGAAATGAACGAGTGTGTTGCCCCCGAATCATATATTACATTAAGTGATTTTCCAGCAATTAAACACTCACCTTGGATAAGTTCAAAGGAAGATGGAGCTTCTTCTCCATTGATATGGTAGACACGTCCCTTGGCAGTAGGGCGTGCAACATTTTCATTGATATTGTTGTGGTTAACAGCTCTATCGTCTTTTCATTCAGGATATTCATTTGCAAAGTGGTCTGGTTTTTGACAAATGTAACAAACCCTTGGTCTGATTGGACACTCAGATATCTTGTGTCCTTCCCTATTGCAGCGAAAACACCTAATAGGGTATGCCTGGTTCTGACTTGGAGTTTTTTGCCCTTGACCTTCCCCGTTTTGAGGTCAAGGTTGATCTCTAGCATTCCCCAGTGGTCGGGCATACGACTTGTGTTGTTGATGTTGTATGCCCCTATTTTGTTGGTCATTATGCCCCTGAGGTCTGATGGGTCCACCTACAGCTCCCCTATTCAGACGGCTCTGTTTCATTTGCTCCACTTTCTTGCATTTCTCCACTAACAATTGATATTGACGTATCTCCAAGGGCCCCACTAACTCCTTAATCTCATACTTAAGCCTGCTTTCGAACCGCTCACACATGTATTCTTCATCTACCTGATTTATGAAATAGCGGAAGTGCTTTGCTAGGGACTCGAACTTTGCCGCATATTCTGCTATTGTGAGATTCCCTTGATACAACTTCAGAAATTGGGCCTCCTTCTCAGCCCTAGCACTTTTTGGGAAATATTTGTCTAGGAACTTATTCCTGAAAGCCTCTCAGGTCAGCTCTTCATGATTTGTCTCCATCATTTTCTTCGCACCTCGCCACCAATATTCAGCTTCACCAATCATTAAATAGGTCGCATACTCTACTTTCGCATTGTCAGGGAAGTGTAGGATCTCGAAGATCTTCTCGATTTCTTGCAGCCAAAGATCAACCTTGTCGAGGTCATGCTCTCCTTTGAACTTAGGCGGATCTTGTCGACGAAATTCATTCAATGCTCTTGCTGCACTAGCTGCTTCATCCCTCTGATCCCTCTGTGCATCTCGCTGAGCCTGGACCGCGGCTTGTTGGGTCATTGCAGCGGCCATTGCATTCATGGCTTGGATCACTTCAATCATATCATTTCTTCCTTGGGGGACCGGTCGGTTTATTCGACGAGCCATAACGCTTCCTAAAATTATTTAATTAGAAAAATATCCTAATATAATTTTAACTTTAGGGTAGTATGGAAGTCTTTTATTGAACACTATATAGTAGGTTCGGGTTATACAACAAGTCGTGTTTTTGAGGGGTACCCAAGAAAGAGAGGTGGGTCAATGCACCACTTAATAACCAAATCTTTCCTTAGTCAGAATCCCTTAAATACACTCTTTATGTATTATCCTTCCCTTCTATTGTGTGGATCATACAATTATACATAATTTAGTGTTTATAACATTGTCTTAATTACAAATATTTAGATTATATGATTAAAGCTCAATAATTTTAAATCATGGTAATAAACTCATAATTCACAATATAATACAACCATAAATAATTGTTGTTTGATTAAATTAAAATTATTTATAATCATATGATCAATAATTTAAAACATATTTTTCATCATAATTATTCCAAGAAGTTAGACAATTAACTTCACATAATTGAAATTTAAATCATTAATGACATAAAATAGTTAGAAAATCAAACACTTAGTATGAATAAGAAGTAGATAGTCTAAAATTAATAAAATAAAACAATACAAGGAAAATCATAAAGATTATAAAATGTAACAACTTAAAAAATTGTAAAATATAAAAGAAAATGTCAATAAAGCATGCAAGTAGATATAAAGATTTCATATTTGAAAACAATTAAATGCACCATTAAATCAAATATTTAACACATATTTTTAAAGGCAAACATTCTGGAGGTTATACAATTAACGACACATAATAAAAATTT
>JBBPBR010000002.1:23235472-23261833 GCA_037974775.1 Cicer pinnatifidum
TAATATTAATTTTTTATTTTATTTTTATATATTTGCTATAGTATAAGGATTTTATATATCTTTATTTTAATTTGGTTAGTAATATAAATTGTTGATGTTATACATATTTATTTCATCATTTCGACTATTCTATAAAGATGATGTATTTTTATGGAATTATTTTGAAAATGTTATAGTAATAGTAATAAGTATCTATGTTAAGGATAAATATTAAATTTCGAGAGTTTTGATTAATATTAAATTTATCATTTCGAGAGTTTTGTTTAATATTAAATTTATCTACGTTAAGGATAAATATTATTATGTTAAAATAAGTATTTTTGAGAAAAGTTTCTAGAAAAGTAAAATAAATTAGTTATTTATTAAGGGATTTTAGAAATACTAGAAAATAAATTTTGGATGAGACGACTGTTTACCCCCAATTTTCTACTTCTGCATATTAATTTGGGCTATTATTGTTTGGAATTTTCCTTCCTACACTTACGAGTTACTCATTACACCCATATTTATGTTTTATAGTGGACTGTCTGTGTTGGGCCTTACAGTTTTACTCTTGTACCTGTACATTTGCTATTTGCACCCCTCCTTCTGCAATTAAAAAAATAAAAAACAAAAATTAGACTAATGGTAGTCAAATCGCAACAAACCATTTTTCTCTCAAATTTACTTTCGCCAACTCCTTGCTATTTTGAAACGATCTCAACCTCTATCCCACAAAATCGGAGATTGAATCCATTTTTGGCATCAATTTTATCGATTGTGACTCCATTTAATCATAAACAGTTGTATTTCTTTCCTTATGTGAGCTATTTTTGGCCGATTCCGATCACCATGTTTGTCTTCTCAAAAATCTGGCATCATTTTTGGATTTCGCTCATTGAAACCTTCAAGAAGCACTACTTATTTGTATTTTTCGCTGAAGTTGAACCCTTCTGGCACTTCAACGAGTCAATGAGACTTTTCTTTGCAATGTTTTCTCGCCGTTTAGACTCCACTTTTGTTCCTAAAATTATTATTAATTATTTAATATTTATTTTTATGCTCTGCATAATTTATCAGTTACGTCTAAATGATTTTGTGATCTCGCCGTTATTCAGAGTCACTCGCTATACATTGTCGATCTGCAGTTGCTATTGAAATTTTCCATTGATTTATGTGTTTGAGAAAGAATTTAAAGAAGGTAAGGGATGAGAGAGAGTTTGAATTCATGAGTATAATATATTGTGAGATGAACAAGAAAATCGTATTTTTTAGCGATTCATTTGGGCTCGCTACATATGGCAGTATCCCTTTGAGCGATAAATTAATTAATTTACAAATATGGAAATCATGAGATTAAAATATAGAATAGAAATATTTGTAAGGTGTTGATTGATTTAATTTATTTAAATGTGTAGTATTTAATATTATTGTGATAATGGGTGTCAAACGAATTTTATGTATATGTTTGATTAGATGAATTAATGTGATGTGATAATAAAAGATGAATGCATTGTGATAATTCTATATGTAAGTATGGAAGTACGCCTAAGAGGGGGGGGGGGGGATGAATTAGGTGTTAGTAAATTTTCGTGTTTTAGTGATATGGTAGTTGAATTTTCTGAGTTTAATAAAGTGTCTACTAGTAATAAAGTGCAGTAAATAAATGAACACTTAAGATTTATCCTAGTTCCTCTTATAACAAAGGATACGTCCAGTCCTCTTGCACACCACAAGAGATTGATCCACTAATTGTCAGAAAATGTACAACTCCCACCTTGGGATTCTTGCTACAAACTTCTAACAATACTTCTAAGATAGCACACCACTATCTTAGATTAAGCTATCTTTTAGAAAGTCCTACTTTCTCTTACCTCTTACAAGTGATACAATATGATTTGAATAAGAATAAGGTGAGGTATATTGATAAACAATCCATAACAATTCAAGTACTTGAGAACCTTTCTGAATGATATGAAAATGAAATGCAAGTACTTTGTAAAAGATCAAAATTTTGTTCAAAGTTGTTCAAGGTATTGATTCAAGGATTGTTTTTCTTTGATCTGAAGTTATGGGGTATTTATACTCCATAAACATCTCTTCAGATTCGTGGCCATTGATCCAAGATGTTTGATGAAAAAATACAATGTTCTAGAGCCATTCCAGATCTGAAAAATTGTATTGTTTCTAGTTGTATTTGAATACAGGATTTGTGTATTTGAATACAACTCTATGTAACGTTCAAAAATATTCAAAAATTACACCTTGTATTCGAATACACATTGGTGTAGTCGAATACAGATTAGTGAAAATTTGCCACTGACTTACTTTGTGTTCGACTACAGAAGGTTGTAGTCGAATACACATATAAGGATTTTGGCCACTGACTTGAAGTGTATTCGACTACACATAGTCTAGTCAAATACAACTTTGAGATTTTTGTTTCTGACTTGCATTATATTCGAATACAAGATGCTGAATTCGAATACACTAATGTATTTTGTCAAAAATATGATTTTTAAGACTTTGTTAATGTTGTTTTGACTTTTGAAAATACTTTAAATGCATATGTAAATATGACTTGTTCTCATGTAATTGAAATATTGGTTTGTATCATATACCTTTGCATTTTATCATCTAATGTTTGGATTTGAAGCTTATTAACGAAGATATTTGATCTTCTTTTTGATCTTGTTGCATTGACCATAATTGGTAATCTTTGTCTTCATTAAAAACATGTAGTTTACACTATATGATGATGTATGATTGATGATAGCGATGTTATAAAATTGTTATGAGTTTATATGATAATATATGATTAATGATAGCGATGTTGTGAATTTGTGATGAAAATATTGTAGTAACCCCATATTTGGTGATATTGTTGTGATTCCAATTTGTGTTTGAGATGAAGGTTTTAACGGAGTATCATAGGCCGACAGGGGAGGAAATAATGTTGAGAATTTGTGAAGTGCATATTATTTTGTCATCATATAGGTAGGGCATGACAATCCTAGTGATTCTGGGGAAGTACAACTGAATGAGTCTGATCGTTGTGGTCTATTGTTGAGCCTTAAGATAAGATTGTTAGACCTTGGAGGTATTCGGATGGGAAATTCCTAGGTGACTTGGAGATACCACTTCAAATGTCGAGAGCTATCATGCAACATACGTTTACCTCGACTATCACGTATATGTGTCTCAGGTTGAGTTGAGGGGATTTATGAGGACATGGCCAATTTGACTTATGCGTCCACCAGGATGTTGGCATAGTATCAAGCCTTCTAACCAAGTACTTTAGAGTTAGAATGGTACCACATTTTGAAGTAGGGTCTAAGCTCATGCATAACATTGGTTTTTCTTGTGATTTTTTTGTTATGATTAATAAGTATCGTGTGCGATAATGATTTCTTTTAGACGATTTGATGTTATAGTGAAATGTATTGATTTTCCTTGAGTATTTTTGACTTTATAATGTGATGTTTTTCTTGAAGAATGTTTGTGTAATGGTATGGTTAATTTATGATTAATTGCGTGTTGTTCTTACTTATATTATACTATCAACATGATTTCGAAACTCACCTCTTTCGTTTTTTGTGTTTGACTAGTTTGGCCATGCATTTGCAAAATCGCAGTTATTATAATTTGTGAGAAACTCTGCTCTGATAGAATTTGGGAGAAACTCTGCTCTGTTAGGTGATACCAGGAATTTGGGAGAAATTTGGGAGAAACTCTGCTCTGATAGGTGATACCAGGAATTAAGAGTTGTAATTTGTGTTGTACTTTTACTGATTCAATTAGAAACGAGTTTTTTTTGTATGAAAACCGTTTAAGTACTAGTAAGTTTTTGGAATTAAATTAAAAAATTATAGTTAAGTCAAGTTTATTGAGATTGCTCTATTTTAATTTAGGAATAAAGTTGAATTTTTACATGGGGATTTAGAAGAAGGTGATATCCTAAATTAGTTAAGAAAGTTTTTATTTCCTTGGAAACAAATTTTCTTATCCAATGCGAGTTTTCCTTAAAAAAAAACTGTAGTATAATTATATATGTTATTTTGAGATTTAGGATGTCACATTAGTGATATCTGAGCAGGTTTGTCCAGGCCGAATGGGTCAAATGTTAGTTTTGTATGAGTCAGTGTCAGTCGTGCCAGCTGCGTTGCGTGGGTATGTTATTTATTTTCACTATGATTTTTTTTTTCCGTTGTATTATTGCCTTATGGGTTATCTGCTTTTGTGTAATTATGTATGATTTGTGAAGTAGTTATTTAATTATTTTAACTATTTGTTGTTTGCTTACTCTAATTGTGTGGTGAATTATGAGTTCCTACGTAAGTGACTAAATAAACAGTGAAATTAATTGTAAAGATTTGAGTTAATTTTTAATTGTTTCCTTGATTTCCTTAATTACTTATTGAGTTGACTTGTGGTATGTGCGTGTAACTATGAATTTCAGCTCTCTTGTTTCATGTGAATAGTTGAAAATAATTTTTTTTTGTTAACTTGCTATATGTTTGAAATTATTAATTTAATTGAACTAATACTAAGTATCGTTTAATTGATCTTGCTTTTAGGTTGTAACATAATTATTAAAGTTTTGATCTTGCTAATGAAGTCAAGTTAGAAAGTTAGTAGTAGTTTTGAAATATTAGGAAATTCAAATTATTAATAATGATAATTCTTGAATATTAGAGGTTGGAAAAACTTAGAAGTTAAAAAAATGACATTTTGAATGAGTTAAAGTTGACTTATTTTGTAAAATGAAAATAATTTTTGTTTGAATTACTTTTGATCATTTTAAAGAAATTAAATTGAGTTGAATTTTATTGATTTATAACATAACAATAATTATATACTATTGATTTTATTTAATACTTAAAATAGCTGAAAATTTACACCATATTTTGCTTTGTGTTGTTTTAAAGAAAAACAAAAAGATTTGTTGTTATGTTGGTTTAGAGAGGACTAATGTGAATATTGAATATTGAGTGTGTTGGGATATTTGTTTGAAATGATTGATTTACAGATTCTGATATTATGAACTCATTAGAGTTTAACTTGATGTTAGAGTTTTAAATTTTAAGAACTCATTAGTGATTTATAACGGTACTAATAGAAAGAAAGAAAAAAGAGATAGTGAAACTCTTTTAGAAAAGTTTTCTAATTTTTAGATTCTATAATCGATGTATCTTATGAGTAGAATGTTTTCTTTGAGTAGAATTGTAGTTGTTGTATTATTATTGTCAAAATGTATATTTGAGTTTAATATGAGAAAATGACCTATTGTTTGATTCTTTTCTTGTTACATTAATTAACATAACAAGATGGTATGTATCATGTAGAATAGTGTGTGTAGAGTGCATCATGTAGATTAGCAAGCGTACAGAGACTAAAATTTATTTTACCAATTTTTTTTTATTTTATAAAATTGCGTTTTTTTAGTAGAGACCAAATTTTGAATATTAGAACAAGTCTATAAAATCTTTAAAATTACTTATGTGTTATGCCTTAGATCAATTTTGTGGCCTATTGATTAGTTGATGTGATAAGAAGTTGTTATTTGAAGATTTGTCAATTAGTGTAATTCATTATCATAACGAAGAATATCATATGCTTTGTGTCACGTGCACTACTTTAATGTATATAAATATATGATTTTGTTTTTTTGTAGGTTTTGAGAAAATAAGAAAATAAATTGTGAACTATGTTAGAAGTGTTAATTAATTGGAAAATTCTCTATCTATCTATATATATATAGTTTAAACTTTCTTTCAAAATAGAAATTGAAAAATAATTTTTTTATAGTGATTAATTATTTAGAAATATATTTTTGATTATTAAAATACGAGTAAAATTTTGCACTAAATGATTAGTGATAACTTTTATAATAATTGAAGTATAGAAATAGAATGCCGTATAACCTTGAAAGTGGTTTATGCACTATCTGATTCAATTTGGTTTGATAACGTGTTGTATCTTCTAGTAGATAATTATTTATCTATTTTTCTACTTGGTAATTAAGTATTAGCTTTAGTTTATTGTAACTTTTAAATGATGGGGATTAATACAAAAGAATATTTAATCTTGATCGATTTGGAGCAATTAAACTTCTATGAGAATATGTTACATGGTTAGAATCATCATTTGAGTTATAACATGAACGTAAAATCTTGTTGCTAATTTTTGAATTAGTTATGTGATTGTGTATATGATTATGTGAATATAAACGTGTTTGTGTTTCAAGTGTTCTAAGTGTTTGGAATTAGTGTATAGTGTTTGTAGTAGTTGTATGTGTTTAAAAGTGAAATAATTATATATTTCTATATTTTGATTAATGATTTACATTAATATAAGTGTCATTTTTTGTGTTGTTGTAATAAGTTATAAATTATAAATAAATTATAAATAAATTATTGAGAATGTGTAATTAAGTGGAGTTTGTAGAAATTGTGGCGTCGCCTTCGCACTCTTGAACCAAGTTAAAGATACTTTAATTACCCATGTTTGAATTTGAATGACTACAATTATAGTTGTTTTAACTAATTGACTCCATGAGTAGGAGGGACTAGCTACTCCAATGACTCATCGTCGATAAAAGAAGTAAAAATAACTCATTATTTTGTTATAAGTACCTTTTAATTTTATTCGTTAAATAGTTAAAAATAACATGTTCATTGCATATGTCAATTGAATGAATTTAATTATTAAATATATGTTATTGTGAAAGAGTATCTCTATCATTGACTTTTTTTCTTTCTCCTTGATTATGTATAAATTATATTTTTATAGAGTAATTGATTTTAAATTTATTATAATGTTATTAAGTTGTTAGATGTGTTTAATATTTTTAAAATTGCTCTCTTTGTCAGACTTAAGTTAAATTTGTTGAATGTTTAGTGATAGGATTTAAACTTTATTTTATAGAGTGAAACTAGTAATATTTTGTTTGAAAGAAACAGTTAACATTGACAATGTACTCGGAATGTGTATCATTTAAGCCAACTAAATAAACTAAGTTGTTATTAACTAAATCTATACGATAGGTTTTATATGTAAGATATAGTGAGTAACTCTACGACATTTTATTTCATAATTGGGTGATAAATGTGATATGTGTTTAATTGATTTATTATGTCATGTTAGCCGATCATGCTAAGTTAATTGATTATTGACATATTGTGCTTAAATGACTAGTGAATGTCTTATGTATGTTTATTATATTTTTGGATACTAAGTTTGAATCTTTGAGGGTATTTAGTTATATATTAGTTCGCTTGTTATTCGCCACAAATTTCGAGGACGAAATTTTTCTTTAACAAGGGGAGAATTATAACACCGCAAATTTTAAAATAAATATTTTCTTACTGAATAGGATTTTCGATAATTAATTTGATGTTAAAACTATTTTAGAATATATGTGGATAAACCTTGTGACTAACTTTTGTTATATGGGTGTTTTCTATGATACGTTAATTTTGTATATATTTGACTAAATAAATTATATGAATAAAAAATATTATATTTTATTATTTAATATATTTTTCTATAAATAATAGTATTTTAGTCTAAATATTTTAAAGAATAAGATTTTAGGCGATTCTACATGTATATGTGCGTTCGCAGTTAATGTGATATTTTCTTATATGTTTGACTGATTTTAAGTGTGCACATAATTGATATTTAATTATTTATAAGTATATATTATTTTAATTATTTATTTTATAAATAATTATCTTGATATATTAGTAATTTTAATATTGATGTTCGTTATTTTTATATAGTTGCTATAGTATAAGGATTTTATACATATTTTTATTTGATTTCGTATGTAATATAAATTGTTGATGTTATATCTATTTATTTTATCATTTCGACTATTCTATAAAGATGATGTATTTTTATGTGATTATTTTGAAAAATGTTATAGTAATAATCATAGTTATTATTTTGAATATGAGAATTTTGGTTAAAATTAGATTTATCTATGTTAAGGATAAATAATATTATGTTAAAATAAGTATTTTGGAGAAAAGTTTCCAGAAAAGTAAAATAAATTATTTATTTATTAATGGTTTTTATAAATACTAGAAAATAAATTTTAGAGCAGACGACTGTTTACACCTCTATTTTCTACTTCTGCATATTAATTTGGGTTATTACTAGTCGGACTTTTTCTTCCTACACCTGCGAGTTACTCATTAGACCCCTATTTCTGCCTCAGACTTGACTACCTTTGTTGGGCCTTACATTTTTACTCTTGTACATGTACAAATGCTATCTGCACCCCTCCTTCTGCAATTAAAAAACTAAAAAATGAAAATCAGACTAATGACAGCCAAATCGCAGCAAACCCTTTTTCTATCAAATTAACAGTCACCATATCCTTGTCATTTTGAAATGATCTCAACTGTCACACACAAAATCGACCACAAAATCCATTTTTGGAATCAATTTTATCGATTGTGACTCCGTTGAATCAGAAACAGATGTGTTTCTTTCCTTGAGCGAGCTATTTTGGCCGATTCCGATCACCATGTTTTTCGTCTCATGAAACTGACATCCTTTTTGGATTCGAGTCGTCGAAACATTCAAGAAGCACTACTCATTTGTATTTTTCGGCGAAGTTGACGTCAGATCATTCCGACGCTCCGATGAGTTGGTGAAACTCTTTCTGTAATTTTTTTTCGTCGTTTTGACTCCTTTTTTGTTCATAAAATTATTATTAATTATTTAACAATTATTTTTATGTTCCGCAGAATTTATCTATTATGTCTCAATGAATTTGTGAACTCGCCGTTATTCGGATTCACTCGTTATACATTGTCGACATGTAGTTGTTGTTTAAATTTTTCATTGATTTCAATATTTGAGAAAACACTTAAATAAGTTAAGGAGTGAGAGAATATTTGAATTCATGAGTATAATATATTGTGAGATGAACGAGAAAACCGTATTTCCCAACGATTTATCCAAGACTCGATACGTATAGCAGTAGCCCTTTAAGCAATAAATTAATTAGTGAAGAAATATGGAAATTGTGAAATTAAATATATAATAGAAGTATTTGTAAGACGTTGATTGATTTAATTTCTTTAAATGTGTGGTTTTTGATATTATTGATTAAATGAGTTTATGTGATGTGATAATAAAATATGGATGAATTGTGATAATTCAATGTGATGATGTATGATTGATGACAGTGATGCTATAAAATTGTGATGAGTTTATGTGATGATATATGATTAATGATAGTGATGTTGTGAATTTGTAATGAGAATATTGAAGTAACCCCATATTTGGTGAAATAGTTGTGATTCTAATTTGTGTTTGAGATAACGGTCTTAATGAAGTATCATAGGCCAATGGGGGAAAAAATAAATATTAATAATTCGTGAAGTGGAGATTATTTTGCCATCATATAGGTAGGGCCTGACAAACCTAGTGATTATAGGGAAGTACAACTGAATGAGCTTGATCGTGACGGTCTGTTGTTGAGCCTTAAGGAAAGATTGGTAAACCTAGGAGTTATTCGGATGGGGAATTCTTAGGCGACTTGGAGGTATCACTCCAAATATCGGAGCTACCATGCAACACACGTTTACCTCAATTGTCGAGTATATGTGTCTCGGGTTGAGTTGATGGGATTTATAAGGACAAGGTCAATTTGAATTTTTCTTCCACCGTGATGGTGGCATAATATCAAGACTCCTAACCAAGTATTTCAAAGTTAGAATGATACTACATTGTGAAGTAGAGTCTAAGCTCATGTATAACATTGCATTTTCTTGTGATTGTTTTGTTATGATTAATAGGTATCGTGTGCGATAATGATTTCTCTTAGATGATTTGATTTTATAGTGAAATGTATTTATTTTCCTTGAGTATTTTTAACTTTATAATGTGATGTTTTTCCTTGAAGAATGTTTGTTAATGATACGGTTTATTTATGATTAAATGCGTGTTCTTCTTACTTATATTATACCATCAATATGATTTTGAAAGTCATCTCCTTCGTTGTTTGTGTTTGACTAGTTTGGCCCTGCGTGTGTGAAATTGCAGTTATTATAGATTAATGAGTCTTGAAGTCTAAATTTGGGAGAAACTCCGCTCTGATAGGTCATATCGGGAATTAAGAGTTGTAATTTGTATTGTACTTTTACTTATTCAATTAGAAATGAATTTTTTTTTGTATGAAATCCTTATAAGTACTAGTAGTTTTTGGAATTAAATGAAGAAATTATAGTTAAGTCAAGTTCAATGAGATTGCTCTGTTTTAATTTAGGAATAACGTTGAATATATAATTTTAGTTAGTGTTAAAATTCCAACAAATTAATGAATAATGTTAATTAATATATTTTTAAGGTGTTTGTTTTCAGCGGCGAAAATTTGATTTTAGGGTTAAATAAGATTTTAATTCCTATAAAAAAATTAATTTTGTTTGTAGTCTCGATAAAAATCATATTTTTTTATCTCTACAAAATTATCATGCCTGCAATTTTAGTCTCTATTGAAATTTGAATATATTTTTTTTGAATGGTTTTTTTTTTTTTTTTGCAGACATATTTATGGCATTATAAAAAATTCATCCACAAAAATTGATATCAAAATTTGATTTATAAGTCCATATTTTTATTACTTTTATCTTGAGTTTTCCTTGTGTTATTACTGGTTTTTCAACCAATCATGTTGATGTTGAGGTGGTGGAGAGTAGTGTTGGACTATGATGGTTGACAAGGTGTTATAGATATCTTGAGAGTCATTGTCGGATAGATGCTTGGAATATGTTAGGTAACCTTGCACATGTTTATAATTTACCTTGGTGTATAATTGGGGACTTTAATGACATCTGGTCTTCAGAAGACAAAAAGAACATAGTGGATCGAGCGCAATGGTTAATAAATGGCTTTTGACAAGCAGTTTCTGACTCTGAGTTAACTGATGTGTATATGGATGGTTACCCTTTTATGTGGTTTAAGAGTTTGGAAACTGTACGAGCTGTGGAGGAACAATTGGGTCTTGCTTTGGCTAATTCTTTGTGGCAGGAAATTTTCCCTAATGCAAATCTTGAAAATCTAGTAGCTTTGGTTTCAAATCATTATCTTTTGTTATTGTGACACGTGGGAAGAAGACCAATGAGTTTGATGATTTTGTTCGATCACAGTGGTTTTTAACTTGTATCTGGATCTTTTTGCTAAACTAGAAACTTGTGCTAATGATATGGCAGCTAGGGATAGAACTAACTGTTATAAGCTTCTTCAAGAAATCCCACAATGATGGAAAACATTAGAAAGAGAATGTCAGTTGGGTAGCAACACAAATTCAGCAATGTTTACTTTTTTTAGGAAACAAATGACTACACAACTAGTTAGGAAAGACACATTTTAGCGACAACATGCTAAATTATTATGGTTGAAGGAAGGGGACATAAATACTAAGTTTTTCACGTGTTTGCCACATCTAGACACAAGGTAAATCATATTATTTTTTGAGGAAGCAAATGACTACACAACTAGTTAGGAAAGACACTTTTTGGCGACAACAAGCTAAATTATTATGGTTGACGGAAGGGACCTAAATAATTAAAAAAAAATCACGTGGTTGCCACATCTAGACGCAAGGTAAATCATATTATTTTTCTTGAGGTGATAATGAGAATCGGCTCACCGAAAATGGTGAGTTATATTGTGTTGCTAGAGATTATTTTACTACTCTTTATTAACGCACACAAAGTGTTCATGCTCCTACTTTGAATGCTCTTTCATGTGTTATAGATGCGAAAGATAATGATAAGATGCTTGCTCTATGTCTAATAGAAGAACTGCAAGAAGCTATTTTTCTATGGAGGCATATAAGTGTCCGAGCCTGATGGTTTGAACCTAGCATTTTATCATCATTATTTATCTTTGTGTGGATGTGAAATTTTTCAACAATGTTCTAGCTAGCTTATGACAATTGTATTTCCTAGTACACTAAGTATTTCCAATACAACTCAGATCCCGAAAGGTGATGAACAAAAGACCATGAAAGATTGGCGACCTACAGCTCTTTGTAATGTGATTTATAAGACTGTCACAAATGTTCTTGAAAACAAATTAAAAACATGTTATGTATAAATGTGTATCTGATAACCAATCAGCTTTTGTGTCAAATAGGTCCATACTTGACAATCCAATGTCAGCACTTGAAATTGTTCATCACATGATAACCAAGACCCGTGGTAGACTTGGTGACGTCACATTGAAACTGGATACCCACAAAGTTTGCGACCACTTTGATTGGGGTTGTCTTCGAGAGGTATTGACTGCTTTGGGTTTTTCAAATTAGTGGGTGAATTGGATTGTGCTTTGTGTTGAGTCAGTAGAATACAATGTCATAATGAATAATGAGTGTGTTGGTCCTATTATCCCAAGAAGATGTCTTTGATATGGTGATCCATTATCTTCGTATCTATTCATTTGATGTGCTAAAAGGCTATCAACGTTAAAAGAAAGACGAAAAATGTGGTGACCTCCATGGAGTCAAAGTGTGTCGAAATGCCCAAGTTATTTCACACCTTCTATTTTCTGATGATTGCTTTTTGTTCTTTATAGAATCTATTAGAGAAGTAGAGACTATGAAATGATGTTTTGTAGAAAAAATGTGAATGAAGACTTGAATGGTATGATTACGAACCTTTTAGGTGTGTTCTTGGTATTAGGGAATGGAAAATACTTTGGACAATCCTCGATATTTGGTAGAAGTAAACATATTCTTTCAAATTCATTAAGGACGGAGTTTGGCGGAAAATCAACTCATAGAGTAGTAAACGTCTCTCCTAGGCAGGTCGAGAAGTCCGAAATAAATATGCCTCTAAGCTATTATGTCTTATGTAATGAGCATATTCATGCTTCCCCCTGCTTTAGGGGGTGATTTTGAAACAAGTGATGAATTCATTTTGGTTGGGAAAAAATAGAGGACATGATAGAAGTGTCAATTGGCTAAAGTGGGACTAGCTTGCAATACATAAACGCGATTATAGCATGTGGCATTGAAATTTTTCATGTATGTTGCGCCTAGCTTATGACTAGTGTATTTCATAGTACACTAAATATTGCCAATATAGCTCTCATCTCGAAAGATAATGAACAGAAGACCATAAATGATTGGTGGCCTATAGCTCTTTGTAATGTGATTTATAAGATTGTGGCAAAGGTTCTTGCAACAGATTAAAACATGTTATGCATAAATGTGTAATTGATCACCAATCAACTTTAATACCAAATAGGTTCATATTTGACATTGCAATGTAAGCACATGAAATTGTTCATCACATGAAAACCAAGACCCACGGTAGAGTTGGTGATGTTGCGTTGAAATTGGATACCAACAAATTTATGACGACATTTATTGGGGTTACCTTTCGAGAGGTGTTGACTATTTTGGGTTTTTCAAATCAGTGGAAAAATTGGATTATGCTTTGTGTTGTGTCAGTAAAATACAATATCATAGTGAATAATTATTGTTTTGATCCTATTATCCCAGGAAGAGGTCTCCAACAAGGTGATCAATTATCGTCGTATCTATTCATCTTATGTGCTAAAAGACTCTTAATCAAAAATGCAGAAAGTTGTGGTGACCTCTATGGAGTCAAAGTGTGCTGAAATGTCCAATTATTTTCACACCTTCTGTTTGCAGATGACTGCTTCTTTTTATTTAGAGCATCTATTAGAGAAGTAGAGACTATGAAAAATGTTTTGTTTGTTTACAAAGTTGCGTCAGATCAAACTATAAATTTGCAAGAAAAAAAGGTGTTTTGTAGCAAAATGTGAATGAAGACTTGAATGGTATGCTTAGGGACCTTCTAGGTGTGCTCTTGGAATTAAGGACTGGAAAAATACTTGGGACTATCCTCAATATTTGGTAGAAGTAAAAAAAATTCTTTCAGATTCATTAAGGACATAGTTTGGCGGAAGATCAAATCACGGAGTAGTAAAAGTCTCTCCTAAGTAGGTCGAGCATTCCTAAATATATATGTTTTTTAAGCTATTATGTTCTATGTAATGAGCACATTCGGGCTACCCCCTGCTTTAGGGGATGATATTGAAAAAAAATGATGAATTCATTTTGGTGGGGCAAAAATAGAGGACATGATAGAGGCATCAATTGGCTAAAGTGGGACAAGCTTGCAACACATAAACGCAATGAGGTTGTGTGTTTTAAAAACATTAGTGCTTTCAATCTCTCCATGCTTGATAAACAAGGTTGAAGGTTGTTATCTAACCTGAAGAACCTTGTCACTCGTCTTTTCCAAGATAAATATTTTTCCTGAAGTGATTTTTTGTTAGCTAACGTTGATCAAAGTCCAATATATGTTTGGAGGAATCTTTAGAGTGCTAAACCTCTTTTGCATATGAGGTCTCAATGGAGTGTTGAAAACGGATCTATTATCCATTTGTGGAATAAAAAGTGCCTAAGGGATGGGTCTAGCCTTGTTAAACCACTAGAGATGCATGATCAACATGTGCATGTGGTGATAGTTTGATTATGCCTTGACATAAAGAATATAATAGATCCCTAGTAACAACAATTTTTTATCCTAGCACTAGTTAAAATATTCTCAAAACACCTCTTTTTGACTTAAATAGTGAGGATATTAGAATCTGGAAAACCGATTCTAGTGACATGTACAATGTCCGAAGTGCTTACAAGTTCTGTCTGAATGACTTTATTGGTACTTCCAATTTCAAAATGGTAGAAAGTTGGAATCTAATCTGGAAGTTAAAATGTTATGCATGAGCTTAGACTCTACTTCACAATGTGATACCATTCTAACTTTGAAGTACTTGGTTAGGAAGCTTGATACTTTGCCACCCCTAATCTCAACCCGATACACATATACGCGAAAATCAAGGTAAACTTGTCTTGCATGGTAGCTCCCGACATTTGGAGTGCTACCTTAAGTCACCTAAGAAATTTTCACCCAAATATCCTTCAAGCCATGATCAACATTTACCTCAATACCCTTCAAGCCATGATCAACATTTCACACCAAAGTTACTACCAAATGAGCATATACCTCAACACCATTTTGCAACTAGCCATGATCAACATTTACATCAACACCCTTCAAGCCAAGATAGACATTTACCTCAACAACAAAATCAATAATTACCACAATACCCTTCAAGCCAATATAAACATTTACCTCAATACCCTTCAAGCCATGATCATTTCACACCAAATTTACTATCAACTGAGCCTAAACTTCAACACTCTTCTGCTACAAGCCATGACCATTTTAAACAAGAATTACCAAATGAACCTAAGCTTCAACACTCTTCTAATATAAACCATGACCAATATTTGCCACCACATTCAACTGCAATGAAAACTCATTATCCATCTTCTGGAAGCCATAATCAGTTTAGAAAAGAGTTACCAACTCAACACCATTCTCTACAACATTCCAATGCAATGAAAACTCAATATCCTTCATTTGGAAGCCATGATCAGTTTAGAGAAGAGTTTTCTACCAACAATAATCAAAACAAATTCAGAGTTGAAGAACAACCTCAGCTATATGATGAATCAAATCAAAACAACAGTTACACAGACAAAATCTACTCTGCAACTTCCGCAATAGCCGAAAAAGCTGCAACAGCTAAAAATGCAGTTGCATCGAAGCATGGATACGACCAACAAGGCGAAAAAGAAACAAATCAACGAACAGCCAGAGAAACGCCATCGAACCAAAGTAGTTATACAGAGAAAATCTCATATGCAACATCTGCAATAGTCGATAAAGCCACAACAACTAAAAATGTGGTCGCGTCGAAGCTTGGATATGGCGAACAAGACGAAAACAGAACAAATCAAAACCAGAGTAGCTATACAGAGAAAATCTTAGCTGCAACATCTGCAGTAGCCGATAAAGCCGTAGTAGCTAAAAATGCGGTCGCGTCGAAGCTTGGATATGGGGAACAAGGTGAAAATAAAACAAATCAAAATCAGAGTAGTTATACAGAGAAAATCTCATATGCAACATCTGCAATAGCCGATAAAGCCGCAACAGCTATAAATGCGGTCGCGTCGAAGCTTGGATATGGTGAACAAGACGAAAACAGAACAAATCAAAACCAGAGTAGCTATACAGAGAAAATCTCATCTGCAACATCTGCAGTCGCGTCGAAGCTTGGATATGGCGAACAAGATGAAAACAGAACAAATCAAAACCAGAGTAGCTATACAGAAAAAATCTCATCTGCAACATCTGCAGTAGCCGATAAAGCCGCAACAGCTAAAAATGCGGTCACGTCGAAGCTTGGATATGGCGAACAAGGTGAAAACAGAACAAATCAAAATAGGAGTAGTTATACATAGAAAATCTCATCTGCAACATCTGCAGTAGCAGATAAAGCTGCACAAGCTAAAAACACGGTAGCTTCAAAGCTTGGTTTCGGAACAGGTCAAACTGAGAGAGATTCAAAGATAACAACCTATGAAGAGAAGAACAAAAGTGATAGAAATTATTCTTCTGAAGTGTCACCTGCAGAATATGGAAAGAGAATTGTAGTTTCCTTGACAGACAAGTTAACTCCAGTTAGTGGAAATGTTAATGAAAGGGTAAGTGGGGGTGTAGAACAGGATAAAGGGGTGTCAATGAAAGAATATTTAGCTGAAAAGTTGAGACATGGTGTGGAAGAGAAGGCTCTTTCTCTGTGGCGGATCTTATGCAAAATATTTGGGGGAGACGGAGAGCGACAAGTATTAACTGAAATAATATAATTGAAATTTAAATATTATAATTGAAATTTTTAAAAGTCATATAGTTTTATTTTTAGAATATCACACAATTCATACATAGTATATAAGTTGAAAAAAAATTATAATTTCAATTTTCACAAGTTACACAATTTTCACAAGTCACACAATTTTCACAAATCACACGATTCAATCAAATAAAATATATTGATTTTATAATTTTCATCTTTGTCAAAAAAATTATTCTTATAAAAATGTATCAATTTTTTTTTTTTTATGTTTAAATATCGTGTCTCTTCTAAAAAAATACACATATTAATTAAAACAATTCACAGTTAAAAAATAGTATCACAATATATCATATATCAATGATTAACATGAAAAAACTTGTTAATAATTAATAGTTGAGTTACTAAGTAGAGTGTTAGAATTTGTTGGTTCGAGATTAGTTAGTTTATCGTTATGTATCAAATAGTTTATGTATATATAGAGATTGTTGGATCACATAGTTCAAATGATACTTTAATAATATACAATTAGTTATTATATATACATATATTTATAAAATAAATTTAAAAATATAGGGGTGCCGTAGCTCCTGCCCGCTCACAAAAAGATTCGCGCTGCTCTTTCTGATGTGATTTATGAGAGTTTGTATAATGATGATGAAAAAGAGGGTAATGATGTGGTGAGACCAAAAGGGAAGGTGATTGAGTCTGAAGAAGTGAAGAAGAGGTTAGGGAGTTGGGATGATGAAAAAGAGAAAGATCATGAACAGAGTAATAAGGCTATGGTTGATATGGTTAAGGATGTTGTTGGATCTTGGTTTGGTAAACCAGCTGAGAATCAAACCAGTCAAGGTTAGTTCTTCTTTTCATTTCATTTCATAGTTTTGAAAAATCTAATTGGTAGTGTGATTTTGATGGAATATTGGTGATATATAAGATCACATTTAATGTGAATAAATTCAATAGCTACTTAGTGTTGATATTATAGATCCTAGAGGTGTTATCTATTTAAGATAGACATTAATATATTTGTATATTTAAGGTTTAATTGTAGTTTTAGTTTATTTGTTATTATCAATTCAATTGGTCTTCTTATTTTAAAAGATGATAGTTTTAATTTTTTTTATGTTTTTTAACCAATAATCTTTGATATATTTTTAATAATGTGACATACAATTTTATTAGATAAAATTGTTTAAATATATTAGTTATTTATATGTTATTAGTTAAATTAAAAATATGAATTTTAAAGTTGAAATTTGAACTTTTACAATGTTTTATTTTAATTTTATAGGTATTAATTATTCTACATCATTTTATTATATGTTAAATTATTTAAAACATGATGGTAACAGTAACCTCTGTTTGATGAAAAATATGCGGAAGAATGCCTATTCTAAGAGATATGCGCAGCAGTTTAACAAATTGTAAATTTATTAAACACAACATTAAACAAGGTCCCTAATATACAATTCTAATGAATGCATAAAGTATATGGATCATAGTATATATGGAGAAATGCATCAGAGACAATTATTCAAGATATTGATTTTCATGCAATCATGTTAAGACAATCAATCATGTAAATGCACTTAACACAGAATCTTAATCATGCATTCAATCAATATCAAAAACGTAATAATTGCAGAAATTTAAACGAGATAAGGGAAAGAAAAGTGTACGCGGATATTTATACTGGTTCAGCCGTCCCGTGACGACTTATATCCAGTCCCAAGATCCAAAAGGATCTTAGCCTTTCTTATAGAACTTCTTAGAATCAGTTTACAGATTATACACAGTGCCTCGCACCAATCTTAAACTATTCTACTTGTTCTATCTTTCCCTCCCTGAATTCCCAAGTTTAAGTCCCATAAACTTGACCAAGAATTCAGTCAAGCGTCTTCTTGTTGACTACCTTCAACCTCGAAGAACACCACCAGTAACAACTGGATTTTCTCAAAGTAATTTGGTTACAGACAATGGTTTACAGAAATTGAAACATATCAATTTTACAAAGTTCTTGATCTTTCTTCTTCTCAAAGCAATCTTTCTCAATTCAATCTTTTTCCATCCTTGTTGATCACAAAGTGTATATTGTTCATGGCTGAAAAGGATATTCAAAGTAATATCAGTTGAGAAAGAATTAGTGGTGTATGATTGCAAAGTATTATCAAGTTGTTGAAGTTATTATGTAGTTGTTGTTATTGTTATTGTTATGAGAAGAAGTGAATGAAAGCAGTTTATATAGTTTCAGGAAAAACAACATATGAATCGATTTACCCAATCGATTCATTAAAGTCATATAGCATGCTAATCGATTGCCCCAATTGATTTCGCGAATCTTGTTTTTCTTGAATCTTGAAACTGCACACACTAATCGATTTACCCAATCGATTATTTTAAAGAGTTCTTCAGACTTTGATGACTGTATATAATTGAATCGATTGTCATAATCGACTTGATGTGTTTTGTTCAAACAACGAGATCAAAACAATCGATGTACTTAATCGATTCAACCATTCAGTCATCTCTGTTTCTAAAACTTTTTGTACCAATCGATTTTGTCAATCGATTGTGGACTTTAAGCCTGAAGCACCTTTCATCAGTTGGTACATTCAATCGATATACCAAGTCGATTGATGCCAACATTTAAATCAAAAGACGTATATAAGTCGATTGTGCTAATCGACTGTGTATGTTCCAGACCAAAGTTATTTTGAAACTTGTTTTAGTGAATCGATTTGTCTAATCGATTTAGTAAACATTGGTTTGGCTCTGGGACATTTACAATCGATTGTGTCAATCGATGTTGACAAAACAAAATAAAGAAGTGATTGGTTTAATCGATTTGCCAAATCGATTGCCTGCAAAACATGCCACTGACTTGCACATTTTAATTTTAGTAAGTGTATCAATTGATTTGTCTAATCGATGTAAACAATCAGTTCAGTCTTGGTGATTTAATCAATCGATTTCCCTAATTGATTGGTGGCAAACTGGCTCTCTGACTTGCACAATTTATTTTCTAATAAGTGTACCAATCGATTTATCTAATCGATTGATAGCCTGTTTGATCTTTCCAAAGTTGTGCAAATCGATTGTGCCAATCGGTTGGTTAACCCCAGACTTCATAAAAACATACAACCCTATTGCAGAATCGATTTTACTAATCGATTTGCTCATGGATCTTCAAGCTTTTGTTGATTTCTTGAGTTCCAAGCATTTGTCTCGAGTATGTAGGATTGAATTGTTGTTCCTGAAATTTTTCTCAGTTTACAATGTTAGATTTATTTCAGGCTGTATGTTTGTCAATAACATCAAAAACGAACATATGTCTAACAATCTCCCCCTTTTTGATTTAAGTGACAAACATGCAATTTTAACTTGAGAAAAAAATTTCAAAGGAAACATTTGTAACAGTTTTAGCGAAGCTCCCCCTAAATTCAATATTCATGTAGTAAAATAAGGATTAGAGCATCAGATAATAACAGAACTTATCAAAGATAAGATATCAGAACTGTTAGAAGATAAGACAGATAAAACTGTTAAAAAATAAGGTTAGTACAAGTTATAATTTCTCTCCCCCTTTGTCAATTAAGGCAAAAAGTGGTGAAAGAGAAATGTTTGCTCCCCCTGAGGTGGTAGCAAACCTGGATACTGCTATACAATGAAGTTTGAAAAGATTAGTAACAAAAGCAGTAACAAAAGTATGATTATAAACTTAGTTGAAAACAATTTTGGATTAGATCAATAAACAAAAACAGATTATGGCGCGCACTAGACAATATGAAAATGAAATGCAGCAGTCAATATGATCAACAAGCTCAAATAGTTCATTAATCAAAAAATCAATATTACATTCAATAGATTCATTACAAAAAAAAGAGCAAAAAGAAACAAAACAAAACAAGAAAGCTAAGAAACTTAAAATCCTAAACGCCTAGAGTTGTTGGTCCTCATTATTAGCTGGGGATGAGGCTGAGATTGTTGTATTATCCTCAGCATGTGTCTCCTCACCATGAGTTGCAGCAACCTCTACGTGTGTTGGAGCAGGTTCTTCAGCCGCCTGTCTTCCTATTTCAGCAACATCGCTGAAGGACAACTTAATGCCCAGATGTTCCTGAATAGCTGCCACGTCTTGCGCAATCTGATTTTGATCGGCTTGAATCTTCTGAATTGCAGCCTCAATCCTTTCATTCGATGCCTCCATCTTGGCGTTGTGAACCGCTTGAGCTGCCATAAATTCAAGCAGTTTGGTGAGCACCTCAGATTCTGCTGAAACAGACTCTGCAGCTGGTGGTTCAACACATTGCTGGGTTTGTTCAGTAGTGGCTTGAGGTCGCTTCCAAACGCCGTTCACCTTTCGCAGCTGCATTTCGTTCACGATGGATTCACCAAATGTTAGAATTGTCTTGGACACTTCTTCACCCTTTAGAGATACCTTGAAGTGGGTGAGAATCTTCGTGACTAGCTGTGGATACGAAAGCACCAGCTTTCGTTGAGATGCTTCCAGCATGTGCCGAAGAACGATCCATGCCCAGCTCATCTTGAGCTCTTTGCACAGACCCCACAGTAGCACAATGTCCAGCCGTTGGACAACCGCGTGATTTCCGGAACGTGGAACCAGCATCCGGGTGAGTGCGTACATCAGCATTCGTTGTTGAACCTTCATCTGGCCTATTGGGAGTGAAACAGATTCCACGAACCCTTCGACCATGAGATCCTGCACGGCTGCTTGCCTATCCAGATACTCTTCCCATCCGTCGTCATCGACGTCGGCTTTGGTGTTGCCGTCTACAGAATTTCCAAAGTAGGGAAGTCCCGACAGATTCGAGAACTCTTCAAATGTCATAGAAATCTTCTTCCCTTTGACTGTCGCTTTGAAACCTGTATCCGTCATCTTGAATGTAGAGTAGAATGCGCGAATGAGGTTCGGATACGCGTCGAGTGAGCAGGACAAGAAATCTTCTAATCCATGAAACCTGATATGGTTTTGAAAAGAGAAACCATTGCTGTCAAAGTAGCTGAAATCCAAGACGCGAGCTTCATGAATCTTCCGTTTGACGAAAGCCGGTGGAAGCTTGAATTCCTCAGCTTGCTTAGGTTGAGGAGCAACAGTTTTCTTCTGTGGAGTAGTCTTCTTCTGTGGTGTTGAAGAAGTACTCTTTTTCTTCTTTTTATGCGATATCTCCTTCATCGCATCGGCTAACAACTTCTCAGTTGGAGCCTCTTTTCTCTTCTTAGGTTTACCTTGATCTGGGGCAATACCTTTACCTTTGTCTTGAGCGGCAATTTTATGCGTAGGTATTGATACCCTTTTTGGAAGAGTGGGTGGTGGAGACGGAGTCCTCCCTCTAGAAGAAGAGGAAGAAGGAGAAAGAGAAGGAGTTCGGGGTTGAGTTTGCTTAACACGTGCCATTTGTGAAAAAGGTGATTGTGAAAAGGCAAAGAAAAATTAAGAAATGTAGTGTATGTGGGTTGAAAGCAGAGAATTAGGGAGAATTTGAGTGATTTTGCAGAAAGTTTGAAGATGAAATCGATTAGAGGAAGTGATTGGAAGTGGGTGAAATCGATTGTCACTGTTCCTTTTATAGAAGAAAATGCAGAAATCGATTGGTCCAATCGATTTGATGACCGTTACTGGGGAAGTCCAATCATCAGAGCCGTTAGATCCTGCAACGGCTAGTTAAAACTGTAACGGTAACAATGTCAATCGATTTATTCAGTTACTCAATCGATTTCCCTAATCGATTTCGTATTAACTCAACAGCTTTCATACCAGTTCAACTCAGAATCCATCTCAGAATCGATTTCCCAAATCGATCCTTTAAAAAAGAAATACAAACCAACTTAATCAATCGATTTCCCAAATCGATTGCGAGCATGTTTAGAGAACTTTCATCTCAGTGCCGAGGATACATGCCTCAGCATCGATTATCCAAATCGATTCTTTAAATAAAAAATCCACATTTATTTAAGTCAATCGATTTCCCAAATCGATTTCGCGTGCAAATTTTGATAAAATAGACATATTATGGGTCAAGTCGATTAGGGCAATCGATTTTATAACATATTTTCCTGTGTAATCACAGGACAATCGATTTACCCAATCGATTAGACACATAAATCAGATCTGACTAGGATCTATTATGCCCAATTTCATCCTAATGTGATGGAAGCTTTCCTTTGGCAATGCTTTGGTGAAGATGTCTGCTAGCTGTTCAGTTGTGTTGACGTATTCTAACTTGATGTTCCCACACTGAAACTGATCTCGAATGAAATGATGCCGAATCTCGATATGCTTGGTCTTGGAATGCATAACTGGGTTCTTAGTGATACTGATCGCACTTGTGTTGTCGCACAAGATAGGAACAATTCCTAAGTTCACACCAAAATCTAATAGATGTTGCTTCATCCACATGATCTGAGCACAGCAACTTCCAGCTGCAATGTACTCAGCTTCTGTTGTTGACAAAGCGATACTGGTTTGCTTCTTGCTGAACCAAGATACAAGTGAATTACCTAGCAAATGACAAGTACCAGAGGTACTTTTCCTATCCAGTTTGCACCCTGCAAAGTCTGAATCCGAATACCCAACCAAAGAACAAGTTGATCCCTTAGGATACCATAATCCAAGGCTTCTAGTCCCAACTAAATACCTGAAAATCCTCTTGACTGCACTAAGGTGAGACTCTTTAGGATTTGATTGATACCTCGCACACAAACAAACACTGAACATGATGTCAGGCCTGCTTGCTGTGAGATAGAGCAATGATCCTATCATGCCTCTATACCTTGTAACATCCACTGGTTTACCCAACTCATCTCTATCTAAAAGGTTTCCTTGGCTCATTGGAGTATCAATGGGCTTGAAGCTATCAAAGGAGAATTTCTTTATCAAATCATTACAATATTTTGTTTGACTAATGAAGATACCTTGCTTGCTTTGGTTAATTTGAAATCCCATAAAGTATGATAGTTCACCCATCATTGACATTTCAAATTGACCTTTCATTAGATTTTCAAAATTTTTGCACAACTTATCATTTGTGGATCCAAATATTATGTCATCAACATAAACTTGGACCAGCAAGATATCTTTATCATTAGTTTGTATGAAAAGTGTCTTGTCCACATTTCCTCTCAAAAAGTTTTGTGAAATGAGGAAATTACTAAGTTTCTTATACCAACCTCTAGGAGCTTGTTTCAATCCATAGAGGGCTTTTGTTAGCTTGTACACATGATTTGGATATTCTGGATTTTCAAAGCCATGTGTTTGGCTAACAAAAACTTTCTCGTTAGTTTCAATTTATTGAGGTATTTGATTCTATCACTAATGCTACTTTCTCGTTAGTTTGTGACATTAATCGTGGTACATTTCAATTTGTTTTTCTGGTTCACTTGATTTTGTGTTTGTTTAGAGTCAGAGATTTAGGTTGAAGCTAATTTTAACTTTGCTTAGGGTTTTGAATGTCCAACTTGTTATTGTGTATGTTTAGGAAATGATGTTTCTAACTTGATCTCACATACTACGTTTGATATTGCTGGTCATAGTCACCAACTTATGTTTGATATATTAACATGGGAGTATGTCCACAACATGAGTAAGCTGAAATTCCTCCAATTTTTATGTTTTTCATGAAATCAAATTTGTATCAATTGAAAGAAGTTTCTAATTTTTTTCCTCATGATACTATAGCTTGTTGTGGGAAAGCTTTGACTGGTAGAGAGCACCTACTTTTTTATGGAAGACTTAAAAATCTTAAAGGTTCAGTCTTGACTCAAGTAAGTTCACTCATTGGAACTCTTACTGTTTGAGATATTAAGATTATTATCAGTGTGTTCGGAGTTTAATTATGTTAGGAGTGTTAAGTTATACAAATTCTACCTTTCAAAATATAAATAGGTGTTTAAGGTTATTGAAAGCAATGAAATTAGAAAGTTGGTATGTCATAATTCTTATGCGATGTTTTAAGACAACGGTGTGAAGAAGAAGAAGAAGAACATAATTCCATATTATCATTTGTTTGTCAGGGATATTTTAACTATTTAGCTTTCATTATGTTGTTCTAGGCAGTAGAAGAGTCTTGGAAGAGTTTAAACCTTTTCCATGGAGGGATTGCTGATAAACAAGCTGGAAAATACAGTGGTGGGATGAAGAGGAGGCTTAGTGTTGCAATTTCATTAATTGGGGACCCCAAAGTTTGTGATTCTTTTCAACCGAATCTGATAATTTTTTCTTTTTCATATTTTAAAAAAAAATATGATTAAGTTTTCTTATTATGTAAATGCCAATTTAAATTTAGGTTGTTTATATGGATGAGCCAAGTACTGGATTAGGCCCTGCTTCAAGAAAATGTTTATGGAATGTTACCAAGCTTGCAAAACAGGATCGTGGCATCATTCTGACAAGTATTCTCTCGCTCTTTCATGGATTTTGTCGCACTATATTCTACTTGTTGTTTATGCTTTAGATATATTAGCTAGCCTGTGTTATATTTGATTCCATAACATGATAAATTTTGATTTTATGCTTTCAGGACATTCTATGGAAGAGGCGGAGGCCTTATGCAATCGATTAGGAGTATTTGTAAATGGTAACTTGCATTGCATCAGAAATCCAAAGGAGGTACTTGCTAAAGTGATATGCTTTAATCAAAGTGTATTTCAAAATGAAACTGTTAAACGGGTTTGCTCATAAACTGTTATTTTAATGATCCGGATTCCCCAAATTGGATGCATTTATGCAGTCAACAGCTCAACATTAACAGTTTATGGTTTTTAGATCTTGATTGAACGACACAGATTTTCAGTTCACTAAAATGGTTTTAAAAGTATTTAAAATGCTCACTTGAATTTGAGCCAATCGGTAAAGATCGAACTATGCAGTACTGACTACGTGAATGAAAGAATCCTTAACTGCACGATATCAGTAAGGTCATTTATCAGCATTTATATGGTTAATGTATGCAGGTTTGAATGCAACTTTAAAACTCCAAGCTGCATACACTTGTACTGTTTTTTCAATTTAGTGACAAATATAAAGTGCCAATTAAAACCATGTATATTTTGACTTATTATAGCTACTTTTGTTGTTTTGTCATAGCTAAAAGCCAAATATGGAGGAACTTATGTGTTGACAATGACAACATCTTCGGATCGCGAGAAGAATGTAGAGAACATGGTACAATAGCTCTCTCCAAATGGCAACAAGATATACTGTCTTTCTGGAACTCAGAAAAAGAGATGGTCGAGACCAACAAAAGTTTAACTTTTTTGATGCAACATTTAGGATTTGTTGAATCTTCTTCTCGTCTAAGTTCATCACCACAACCCAACGATGAAACTGATTAAGATAGTGGGGATGAGGACATTGGTAGTGATCATATTGAGTAGTATTGTTTTTATTTTGTTATATTGGTTGTATCATGTACTTGGTTATACTTAGTTTTTTTTTTGGATCATGTTTTAATTAATACTTAGTTATGATTTGTGAACATGATATAAATTTTGTTTAGAATTATCACAATAGTTGGATCATGTGTTAATAAATATTTAGTTTTGATTTGAAAACATGATATAAATTTTGTTTTGGAGTATTGCAATATAAAGACTAATATTAAATATTTT
>JBBPBR010000002.1:23287811-23300083 GCA_037974775.1 Cicer pinnatifidum
ATATAATTAATTGTTTTGTTAAATTATTTAGTTTACTATCTTTATCGTTTAATAAATAAGAATAATTTAAATTTTTATTAATTTAAATTTAAAATTATTTTAGATAATTAATTAAACTTCTAATTTGATTTTTAATTTTTATTGCAAATCTATTAATTAATTATATGATGTAATATTCAAGTCTGATAGTTTAATCCCCTAAAAAAAGTCTCATAGTTGAATTAAAATCAAATAATATTTGAGAGTTTAATAAATTAAATTAGTGTTCATTAATTGTGTTCAAAAAAGTATTATAGTTTAATAAATAATTAAATTAATAAATGCAATGGAGTAAATGTTGTGATGTAAATACAGTAGAACACAAAATGACTAGCACTCACAAAAATAATGATCAATCACAAGGGTATGTTGAGAAAGTAAAAAAATAAGCACATTTATTTTTGCTTTCTTATTTTTCTCAATCCAATCAAGCCCTTAAATATTTTTTTTCTTTGGTCGGGACGACTAGAAGACAAGAGCAGTTTGAGTCTAAATCCTCATGTCTTCTGCATACTGGTTTGGTTGAACACAAATTTAAATCACCTCAATTTAAATTTCAGTCCCTTTTTATTTATTTATTTATTTATTTTATTTTTAGTTTTTTTAAAATAGTTTTTCATTAAATCGAAACCTTATGAAGACATATTTCATACTCTTATTTCTTTTAACAAAATTTACAATATGTCTTTTAACAAAAAAAAAAATTAATATTTTATAATAAAATAAAATGGTAAATTAAAAATTACAGTATAAATCAAATTTATACAATATAAATTGATATCCCGTCTTTCTCTGTCGTTCACCAAATATATAAAAATTGGATTCTTCACCTTAAAAGTTTCCATTATTCCGAATTTAAGTGTCGACCTAATAGACCTCTTAGTTTTCCGTCTATAGTGAAACATATGTTTCTTTTCTCTCAATGAAGTGAAGGATAAAACGTTGCGGTACTTCACTAAAACATTGAGTCCTTTAGAAGCTGCCAAAATTGTTTTAAATACATACATTGGTGGTCCAACATTTGTAACATTCCACTAAAATGATGTTTGGAGTGTTGAGTTTTAGGAGCAAGGAATGGATAATTCAAATTCCTTGCTGATGTATTTATTACGTTGAAGCAACTACTAACATCATTTATAATTAATTGTAAATTTGTCTTTTTAAAGTTCGGTATTACTTGTAAGAAAATATGAATATTTTATAATTAATTTATAATATTAATAGTTTTAAATGTAACAACTTTTAAGTTTTATCTAAATCTTATTTTTTTTTTATCATTTTTAATTTCTTAGTTAACAAAATATGTTCATTACTATACATAAATAATATCTAACAATTAACAATTAAATATAACTTGAAGTATAAATACTCAATATTATGTAATAAAAATTTAACTTAAAAAAAAATCATTTCAAATATTAAATTAAAACTAAACATGAGCTAAGTTAAATGAAACTTTGTTTGGACCCCTTATGAAAAGAGGGTACCTTATATGCCAAAGTATCTCTTAATTCATTTAATTTATTTGTCTTAAATATGGTAGCAGTTGGAGTCATACAAATTGATTAATAAAATAAAATTTGATTAATACAATAAAATTTAGAAAAGCGTGGTTATCTAAATTACTGTTATAGTGAATGTGCAACTCGTAGATTTTTTAAAAATATTTTAGGATTCAATTAAATCTATTATGTGAATATTTAAAATATTATTGAGTTAAACATATTAAGTTGTTTTTTAAATAGAAGGACACATTCGAATAACTTTCATTACTAATTTGATTTAGCTAGCAAATTTTCTATCCAATGTGCTTGCAGTCACAATGCATTGCTAAAATAGTGATTGTTAATTTCTTTTCCTCCAATAGAAATACTTTATATACTTAATATGCTCCATGTCCCATGTCCGTTTGTATCTCTTGAAGATAAAATATTTTTTTTAATAAGTATTCTCAATAAAAACTTTATAATATCTACCTCTAATTATTTTGCTACAAAAAATATTATCTACTATCAACATTTTAACATGAAACGCCTACTGTCGCCATTACTAATAGTCGTGATTTTGGTCGTAGAATGAAGATTAGAGAACTGGTCGTACATGTAAGTTCAGAAGTACGCCTAAGAGGGGGGGAGGGGGGGAGTTGAATTAGGTGTTAGTAAATTTTCTTGTTTTCAGTGATACGGTAGTTGAATTTTCCGAGTTTAATATAAAAACTACTAATACTAATGTGCAATAAATAAATGAACACTTTAGATTTATTCTGGTTCCCCTTATAACTAAGGGTACGTCCAATCCTCTTGCACACCCCAAGAGATTGATCAACTAATTGTCAGAAAATGTACAACTCCCACCCTGGAATTATTGTTACAAACTTCTAACAACACTTCTAAGATAGCACACCATTATCTTAGATTAAGCTACTTTTTAAAAAATACTACTTTCTTTTACAAGTGATACATTATGATTTTGAATAAGAATAAGGAGAGGTATATTGATTAACAATCCAATAACAATTCAAGTACTTGAGAAACTTTTTGAATGATATGAAAATGAAATGCAAGTACTTTGTAAAAAATCAGAATTTTGTTCAAAGTTGTTCAAGGTATTGATTCAAGGATTCTACAATGTTTGATATGAAGTTATGGGGGGTATTCATACTCCATAAACATCTCTTTAGATTCGTGGCCATTGATCCAAGAGGTTTGATGAAAAAATACAATGATCTGGAGCCATTCCAGATCTGAAAAATTGTATTGCTTCTAGTTGTATTCGAATACAGGATGTGTGTATTCGAATACACCTCTTTGTAACGTTCCAAAATATTTAAAAATTACACCTTGTATTCGAATACACCTTTGTGTAGTCGAATACAGATTAGTGAAAATTTGCCACTAACTTACTTTGTATTCGACTACAGAAGGTTGTAGTCGAATACATATATAAGGATTTTGACCACTGACTTGCAGTGTATTCGACTACACATAGTTGTAGTCGAATACAACTTTGAGACTTTTGCTTCTGACTTGCTTTGTATTCGAATACAGAATGTTGTATTCAAATACACTTATGTATTTTGTCAAAAATATTAGTTTTAAGACTTTGTTAATGCTATTTTGACTTTTGAAAATACTTTATATGCATTTGTAAATATGACTTGTTCTCATGTAATTGAAGTATTGGTTTGTATCATATACCTTTACATTTTAACATTTAATGTTTGGATTTGAAGCTTATTAATGAAGATATTTGAACTTCTTTTTGAGCTTGTTGCTTTGACCATAATTGTTGATCTTTGTCTTCATCAAAAACATGTAGTTTACATTCTCCCCCTTTTTGATTATTACAAAGTGTTGTTGTTATGGAGAGATTGTGTAATTCAAATCATTGCTCCCCCGTAATATATGCGTACTCCCCCGTTGTATGTGATTAATTGAAAAATTGTTTGAGGAGCTACAAGATGTTTAAGGCAACAACAATACCAAATTTTCTCCCTCTTTTGACATGATCAAAAAGAAGGAAAAATATAGAAACATACATATGCAAGAATATACAAACCAATAAAGGGAAAAATAGTACATATTGTAAATAAAAAAGAAATGACATAATGAAGGATGAAGTCATGTTCAATTAAGTACATCATAATAGTCAACAAGTGTGTAATGATAACAAATTACAACTTAATACATAAAACATACCATAAAACAAACTACAAATTAAGACATGAAACAAACTACAAGGCATAATATAAGGCAATACTTCAACGTATTACAAATAGAATCCTAGTGTCAATAATAAATAAATTCCTTAATCAAAATCTGTTGGAATGTGAAAATGATCAATTTTGTTAGATAAACTACTAATGTCCTGAGATAAAGCGTCATGGTTGCAAACAATAGTAGTTTCAATATTTTGGAAGCGAGTGTTGATAGAAGTGGTCAGATTTTGGAAGAAGGTTTGGAAGAATCAAGACGGGTCATGAGCATTTGATTGGAGATATAATCATCATCAGATGTTGTTTCCTCGCCATCTTCATCATCCTGGGCAGCAGCATTTGAGGGTCCAGCAGTGTCTTCTTGAGCAACATCAGATGGTTGACCATAATCACCTTTATGCACAAAAGATTCAAGCTCCTCATTCCATATGATCCTTATGCTATGAAAGACACCTAAATCCAACAAATTTTCTTTTGTCGGTGTATACATGACTTCATCAGAGAAGTCCACCCCAAAGTGTTCCAAAATCTGGGAAACTTCCTTCGCATATGGTAATCCAATTGCCTCTCGGGACCCAAACATGACAGATTTCACAAAGTATGCTCAATTTAGTTGACAACCTTCATACATGAAATTCATAATATGTAATTCAAACTCTGAAATTTGGGAGTAATTTCCAGCCTTCGGAACCAGAATGTAGCTAAAAAAAATAGTGCAAAAGGCGATAATCAACAGTAAGATTTCCCACTCCATACCGTTGCTGGGAATATTTGGAACCAACCTGAGTCCTCTTTTGTTCCATTGTGCGTTTGTCAAACCGACATAAGGCAACAAATGCATCATACATAGAGATATCAACCCATTCACACAAGTTGTTGGGACAAAACTTTTGACCTTTAAAGGGGATGTTTAGAATTTCTCCTATGGTTTTGGTATTTAACCGAATGGTTTTACCCTTAACTCGAGATACCAACATTTTCCATCTTGGATGAGATTGCAATAAAAAACCCTAACTAAGTCAGGATAAACATGACCTTTGTAACCTATAAACTCTTCTACATGTTGTGCTTTGAGCAACTCAGGAAATTGAAAGGTAGAGAAAGAGTTTAAAGTACCATATTTTGGAATGATGAGTCGCTTGTCAGAGTAGAATATGCGAAAACGATCAATTTCTTCCGGTGTGTGTAGAAGCCGGGATAAATCCGTGATGTTGGGATTCCTTGTTTGTTTTCTTGAGGGACCCACTGCTGCATGCTTGGTTCGAGGTCATCGTTTGCGGGCATCCATGGTGAGAAAGGAGGTTTTGGTGAAAAATGGGTTTGAGAGAAAATGTGAGAGATGTGAGAAATCTGATGATCAATGACAAGAAAGATTGATGTAGTTTGCAAGATTGGGTGAATGGGTAACTTAGTGAAAGGAGGATGGACGAGATTTTGGGAGAAGAGAGGGAAGGCTACAGCTGTGTAGTTGAATACCAAATGTGAAATAACCCTAAAATATGAAATAACTTTTATATCTGGGCAAAAACGCGAAGGTGTATTCAACTACACCTAGTTGTATTCGAATACACATTGTTTTGGGAACGTGTATCCGACTACATATAAGTTGTATTCGAATACAGGAATTTCTGGAAAAGTATGTATTCGAATACAGCTTCGCTAGAAGCAAGATGAGGTCGCTCTCCTTCGCTCGTTCTGTACTTGACTTACGAGCTCGTGTAGTACTCACGCCAAACGATCAATTCATCTCTATAGGGGGGATTAGGATCTAATTCCCAGCAGGAGGATCCTTCTTTCGTTTCGCATTTCTCATTGGACAAATCAAGGAATCCTAAGTAATATGTAGGTTGGTACAATTTGGGGTATCACCATATTAAGCATATTAAGTAAGGATTCAAAGAGAGACCGTACAGGTCTGGCTTTTTTCGATTGTTCCTGGCCTGACCCATCGAAGAGTAGCAATTTCTTTCCCGGGAACACATAACATTTTTTTTTACGATACGGAATTAACTTAACATAGTTACCCCCACAGGTAAAGGTTTGCGTATCTTATAAAGTGCCAAGTTCTCGTCGTATCTTATAAAGTGAGTCCTTAGGTAAAGGTTTTATAAAGATATCAGCCAATTGATTATGTGTATCAACAAATGTTATCTCAACATTACCTTTGAGCACATAATCGCGTAGAAAGTGATGACGTATATTGATATGTTTAGTCTCAAAGTCCATGACTGGATTCTTTGAGATGTTTATTGGACTTGCGTTGTCACATATTAGGGGAATGCATCCTAGATCAAGTCCATAGTCATGTAATTGCTGTTTGAGCCAGAGAATCTGGGCACATCAACTTCCTGCTGCTATGTATTCAGCTTCAGCAGTACTAAGTGCAACACAAGCTTGCTTTTTGCAACACCATGATACTAATGCATTGCTTAAGATATGGCAAGTGCCACTTGTGCTTTTACGATCCGTTTTGCATCCTGCATAATCTGAATCAGAATATCCAACTAGACTACATATGCTACCCTTTGGATACCATATGCCTACATTAGTTGTTCCTTTCAAATATTTCATGATTCTTTTGACTGCTACAAGATGCGATTCTTTCAGATCTGCCTGAAATCTTGCACACAAAAAAACACTAAACAAAATATCTGGCCGGCTGGCCGTTAGATATAATAAGGATCCAATCATACCTCGATATTGGGATATGTCGATTGAAATACCTGATTCATCTTTATCAACATAGGTTCCAGAACCCATTGGAGTCGCACTTTCGTTGCAGTTTTCCATGTCAAATCTTTTGAGTAATTCTTTGCAATACTTTGCCTGATTTATGAAGATGCCATGTTCGAGTTGCTTGATGTGAAGGCCAAGAAAATAGTTTAATTTTCCCATCATGGACATTTCAAATTCGCCTTGCATTATTAAAGAGAATTCTTCACATATATCATTGTTTGTTGATCCGAATATTATATCATCAACGTAGATTTGGACCAATAAGGTGTGACCATGATATCTTTTAACAAATAAAGTCTTATCGTCTTTCCCTTTTTCAAATCCTCGGTCACATAGAAAAGTTCTTAACCTATCATACCAAGCTCTTGGAGCTTGTTTTAGACCATAGAGAGCCTTTTTTAATTTGTAAACATGTGAGGGATTTTTGGAGTCTTCAAAGCCAGGTGGTTGTTTGACATATAGTTCTTCATTAATGTATCCATTTAGAAAAGCACTCTTCACATCCATTTGAAATAGTTCAAAGTTCATAGAGCAAGCATAAGCCAATAGTAAACATATTGCTTCTAATCTTGCTACTGGAGCAAATGTTTCGTCAAAATCAATCCCTTCCTCTTGATTGTATCCTTGAGTGACCAATCTTGCTTTGTTGCGGACAACTATACCATTCTCATAAAGTTTATTTTTAAACACCCATTTTGTTCCAATAATATGTTTATTTCCAGGATTAGGAACAAGTTCCCATACTTGGCTTCTTTCAAATTGATTGAGTTCTTCTTGCATGGCAAGTATCCATTGATCATCTTTAAGTGCTTCACAAATTTTGGAGGGTTCAATTTGAGAAACAAATGCCATATTTAAGCAAGCATCTTGTAGTTTTAATCTTGTTGTGACTCCTTTATTGATATCACCTATGATGTTATCAATTGGGTGATATCTATGGGTTCTCCATTCTTTAGGAAGATCATCATTTTGCTTTTCAATGTTGACTTCACTTTCTTGACTTGGTTGATCACTTTGATGTTCTTTGCTTGTATCATCGCTTTCAAAAACATCATCATCCCAAGAAATAATATTTTTCTCTTTTATGGGGTTAGTTTCATCAAAAGTTACATGCATTGATTCTTCGACTAATAAAGTTCTTTTATTGAAGATTCTAAATGCTTTACAAGATAAAGAGTAACCGATAAATATACCTTCATCAGCTTTTTCATCAAACTTTCCAAGGTTGTCTTTACCATTGTTTAGCACAAAACACTTACATCCAAAAACGTGGAAGTGAGAGATATTGGGTTTTCTTCCTTTGTAGAGTTCATACGGAGATTTCTTGAATGATTACCCGGTTGGAAACATAGAATGTTGTGTTTACACCTGCCCAAAAATATTTTGGTAGGTTTGAGTCGCTTAGCGTAGTTCTTGCAAGCTCTACCAAAGATTTGTTCTTTCTCTCAACAACCCCATTTTGTTGTGGTGTCCTTGGTGCAGAAAAATTGTGAAAAATGCCATTTTCTTCACAAAATTCTTCAAATGAAGTATTTTGAAATTCTCCTCCATGATCACTTCTAATTGATACAATTTTGGCAGATTGTTCGTTTTTTGGACTAGCTTGGCATAGTTTTTAAATGCCTTAAAAGCTTAATTTTTACTTGCAAAAAATAAGGTCCAAGTGAACTTTGAGTAATCATCAACAATAACTAGCCCATATGAGTTTCCACCAAGACTTTTGGTTCTTGATGGGCCAAACAAGTCAATATGCATCAATTGTAGTGGTCTAGAAGTTGAAATGACATTTTTAGGTTTGAAAGAACTTTTTGTTTGCTTACCTTTTTGACACGCGTCACACAATTTATCCTTTATAGATTTCATTTTTGGTAAGCCTACAACAAGATCATGCTTGACCAATTTGTTTAAATGATCCATGTGAATATGAGCAAATCTCTTATGCCATTGCCAAGCATCATTATTGTCTCTTAATAAAAGACATTTCGTTTTTAAGGATAAATCGTCAAAATTAAGTATAAAAATGTTTTTGAACCGCTTACCGATAAATTGAATTTCATTTATAGCTTCATTTTGGATGATGCACTCATCTTTGTTAAAGACTATCTTGTATCCTTTGTCGCAAAGCTGGCTAATGCTTATGAAATTGTGTTTTAGACCTTCAACATATAAGATATCTTCAATCGAGGGGGATGGTGTTGTACCGACTTTTCCAATGCCTAAAATTTTTCCTTTGTTGTTGTCTCCATAGACTACATATCCCTTTGATTCAAGCGTTAAGGCTGAAAATTTTGTTACATCACCCGTCATATGTTTAGAGCATCCACTATCTAAGTACCACATATTTGAAGTACCTTATTTGCATTCCTACAAAATTGAAATCAAACTTTATTAGGTACCCAATGTGCTTTGGGTCCTTGATGGTTAATACCTTTCTTTACCCATACATAATGCCCTCTTGGAACACTAATGTTTCTAATGTGACAGGCATTAGGTGTATGATCATGAAGACCACAATAAGAAAAACTAGGATTAAATGCATTTTTAGTAGCATGTGTATGAGATTTATTTTGAATGATTCTCTCTTTATAATGATGATCCTTTTTCATAACTATACTCTTTTCTTGATTGGATTGATTACTTGCTTTAACAAAAATAGTCTTATTCAAGCTTGGCTTATCAAATTTTGAATATCTAATACCACTTTTGTCATTTGAGTATATTTGCATATTTAAAACATTTTCCAATCCTATTTGTCCCTTCTCGTATCGTTCAATTACCCTATTTAATTGAACAATTTTGAAAGAGAGGGAATCACATTTATTGCATGTAAAATTCTGTTTTAGTTTTTCAAAAAATTTCTCCATAATGTCAAATTTTTCTTGTTGACTTGAGATATGTTTCTTTTGTGTTGACACTAGTTTATACATATTTTTACATTCAATAAGTAATTAATGCGATGCCATTAATGCAACATTGGCACATTCTTCACTTTATATTTCTGAAGATGAACTCACTTCGTTGTCTCCCCAAGCTATGAATGCCTTCTTGAAGTCTTTCTTTTTGATGGCATTCTTCTTAGCAAGGTTTGGACAATCTGCTTTGATATGTCCTTGTTTTCCACATTCAAAGCAAGTGAAGTTTTGATTTGATGTAGAACTATCTTTCTTCTTGAAACTTTTCTTTTTGAATGTTGTCATTTTTAAGAAACTTACCAAATTTTATAAAAAGAAAGATAATGTTTTCATCTTCATCTGAATTGTCGTCCTTGATTTGTTCTCTTGATTCGGTCTTTAGAGCAATATTTTTGGTCTTCTTTTCTTGACTTTCATTTTGTTCTAACCTTCCAAGTTCGATTTCGTGCTCTTGAAGTTTTCCAAATAGTGCAGAAAGAGACATTTTGGATAGGCTTTTCTTTTTGGAGATTGTTGTCACTTTTAGTTGTCAGGCCCTTGTCAATAATCTTAGTACTTTTAGATTTAATTAATCATTGGTAAAGATTTTTATGAGTGCCGTCAAATGATTGGTTAAGTGGGAGAACCTTTTCTGTATGTCTAGAATAGACTCTCTGGGCAGCATTCGAAATAACTCATATTCTTGTGATAGTGTGTTGAGTATGGATCTTTTTACCTCAATGGTGCCTTCATGAGTTACTTCCAACGTATCCCATATTTCTTTTGCTGTTTTGCAATGAGATATACGGAAAAATTCATCCATTCCTAGTGCAGATTGTAATATATTCTTAGCCTTCTTATCGAACAACACTTTTCTTTTATCATCATCAGTCCAAGAACTTTTTATCTTTATTTCTTCTGTTATTAATGATAGTTTTTTGGAATGTGAGGAACATTTTCAACTGCATCTCATATGTCGTTTATCATTGAAACTGTCAGATTCTGGTCAAATTCCAGAATCAAGTACTCCAATGATAATGTCACGTTCAAAATATTTTCTCTCCATATATTGTGAAAAGCCAATAAAATCCTACGATTTTGTTGTAAGAAGTTCTCTTTCTTCATTTGGAAAGACATACACTATCCGAACATGTGTTATATACAACAGTTTTCATAGTTAACAAATGTAAAAATATGTATGTAGAAAATATAGGTCAATAAGAAAAGATAGTTTCCAAATTTACTAGCCATTTTATTTGCTTCTTCCTCGGTTAGCTCTGCAACGAAGTCAATAAAACTACATTTTTAGTGCTTAAATAAAGACTTTGACACTCGATTGCTGATGAAGTCGTGAATAGGTACATCTATAGAAAAATGATTGATGTATAGAAAGTGGTGGAGTGATGTATATTATAGAGGAAGAAGTGGAGTTATGATAATTGTAAAGTGAAGTTAGTGTATTTATAGAGTAAGAATATGCATCCAATTGTGTGAGGGTGTTTTCATTGATTTGGTATTAAGTGTGAAGTTAGAATCTTACAATTAGTGTTTTCTTTTGCTTTAGCATTACCATCATCCATCCATGTAAGAAATGAATCCGACTTTTACTTCATTTGGTTATGTATCTTTGTTAACACAATGCCAATTACTATTAATATCATGCATGAATACTATTCACAGAGTTTTTTTTTACCTTGGTGAATAGGAAATGCATGTCACCAATGGGTTGTCCTACCTAGATTGCTAATTGAAATATTGAGTTACAAAAAGAAAGTGAAAACAAAACAAGATGAAAATTGGCTACTTGTTTTTTAATAATAACTATGATTGGATCATTATATTTTTAGGATGTATGACACCAAGTAAAAAAAAAATGATTTTGAACTAAATGAATAATAATATTCGAAAGGTGCAATAATGTCATGTTTACTTTTATCTAACAAAAGTATAAATCTGCATTATTTTAGGATAAGAGAGAAAATAAAATATATTTATTATTTCTTTAATAAGATATATATTTGTCATTTCTTTATTAGTAGTCTATTTTGATAATAAATAAATATAAACAAGCATACAAATTATCTTCATTAGAGAATTATATTTATTGTTAATAATTAAACATAATATAAAATATCTAAAATATATAAAAATAAAAATAAAAAAACTAATTGGAATTTAAATGTTATTATATAAGTATAATAACAATAATAATGCCTCTAAAGAAACAAGTTAATTCATTATTTCATATATATGAACCTGTAAAATAATCAATTAAGAAATGATTGAGTGTTGGTGGAGACATGCATATTATAATAATATATGATAATAAGCAAGAAAAATAGAGTTATGAAAGGAATTAAGTTGAGTGTTGTTGAAATCAAGTTCAGTAGAAGGATAGAAAAAGTTGAGTGAGATTAAGCAAGAGCTGAATTTGTATAGTGCAAGAGCTTAATTTGTTCTTTGATTTATATCACTCTCATAATTGATCCATGTATATTAATCTCCTTTGCCTTTTTCTTCATTTCATTTTGTGCACCTTACTTTAGCCTCACTCAACAATTGAAATTATAGCGTAGGGTGGGGGACTAGAAAATTAACCTGCCTATGATAAATTCTAAAATATTGTGGGACACTTTTCTAACTTTGAAGATAATTATAGGCAAAAAGATTTTTTAGATTAGTGGTTGTCTATATAAAGAATATTGGATGAAATTTATCTCCCTATAATAAATTCCAAAATATATTTGGGACATTTTTCTAAAATATTGTTTGTCTATATTATTCTAAAAATATTGTTTGTAAATTTCTTCGACCAAAATATTTGTCCAAATTTTCTTATTAAAAATAAGGATTGTCTAATATGGTCTCAGTCTAGAGATAGATTTTGCTTT
>JBBPBR010000002.1:23301739-23329990 GCA_037974775.1 Cicer pinnatifidum
GTAAGTATTGTAGATCTATGGCTAGCCTTTAAAGGTTAATTATTTTTCTAGATTTATAAATTAGTATGCTTTCTTGTTAATATTGATATCAACTCCAAACCCTTGTGGATGTCTTTTCTAAATTTTTAGATAAACAAGCTAAAAAGTGTTTTTATATATAAAGAATATGGGATGACATATTGACAGATTGTGATCCGCATACTTCGACATATTATTTTTGGTTCAAATTATTTTAAAAAATATATAAAATAATTAATTAAAGAAAATTTATAGTATAAAAACTTTAAATAACATTTAATCTTCATAATGTACGTTAAACCAAGTTAAAAAATGGATTCTTATTTTGATATCTACTCTTCTACTTCCTCTAATTATAACTTATAATGCTTGTAAAAAACTGTACGTTGAATTTCTCTTGATAATAAATCTTGTCTTTTGTTGAAAAACTTTTCTAAGCCAAAAATAACACATGATAGCAAATATGCTTGAGAGATATGTCAAATAGATGTACCATGTGCACCAAAATGATATAAGTAAGTATTTTCCACTTTTTTTTTATTTTATTTTATGTTGACCTTATTCTAAAGGTAAGGAATCTAATTCCCCTTTGATGGAGGTAAGGAATACTCTAGATCTAAAATTAACTTGACTTTTTTCTTCCTGCATTGGTTGCTACTTTTTTATCGTCACCTGAAATTAGCTTCGGTGGGGTACTAGTGAGACACATAATGTTACTAATGTTAAAAAACTTTTTATAAGGGAAAACAAAATTGTTGACCTTAAGGAGAGGTATTGGATGGGAGAGGTCCATAGGAAGTCCATATAGTTTGATCAATGATTATTTGGTTCATCAATATTAGAGGGTTGGGCGGTAGGGAGAAGAAGAATAAATTGAGGAGATAATAATTTCAAAGTCTCTTAATTTTTTTGGCTTTCTAAGAAACTAAGCTAGAAATTATTGATGGCATCCTTTGTTATTTTCTTTGAGAAAAATTTATTGTCACTAGAGTTAATTTTACCCTGACAACAAAAAATAGGACGAAACTTTTCTCTATCTAGTGTAAATCTAGAGGGGACTCAATTTTTTGTTGCTCTAGAGTTTCGTTTCTAGGGGTGTGTATGGAATGGGGACTCGAAGACTACATTGCTTTGTGGTCAATAGTTATTCCAAATTTGTTTTATCTAATAAGAGAATTATGTGGAGCAACTTAGTTATGATTAAGTATTCTTTAGAGGATAATGTTTGGTGTATGGTAAGGGATATTCACTCGGTTCTTTCTGAAAGCGGAAGAAATGGGGTGTTATTGGGGTACATGGGAAGGGCACACTTATTGAGATTAACAAGTTTGGTAGTTTTATTTCAAATGTGGGGCTTGTGCATCTTCCTCCACTTGATCGTATTCTTGTATTCAGGGGCTGCTTGGATATGTGGGGTATTTCCATCAAATGTTCGTCACCAAAAGCCTTTAGGAGTTGGTCACCAAGAGTTGTGCTAGGTCAATTTCCTTAAGTAGGGTGGCCTTTTATTCTTAAGAAAAAGGTGAAGGCATTTAAAGGAAACCTTAAGAGATGGAACAGAAAGGTCTTTGGGAACCTTGATCTTAAGAGCCAATGACTTGTTGAGGATATCAAAGTATTGGATGTTAAGGTGGGAATGTCCAATCTTTCAATAAAGGAGATTGCAGCTAGGAACATGGCTTTGGCCAATCTTTGAGAGCTTCTAAAATATGAAGAACCTTAGGTATTTCAAAGATCGAGATTGTGGTAGTTCCAAGAAAGGGACCCAAATACGAGCTATGTTCATTCTTGAATGAAGAGGCAAAGGAGAAAAAGAACTTGATTTTTGCGTTATTTGTGGAGAATGTGTGGGTAGAAGAGGTAGTTCATGTTCAATAGGAAATTGTTCGTTACTTCTCTCATCACTTCTTAGTGGGTATGCATAATCGACCTTTGATAGAAGGATTGGGATGCCTAAAATTAGTTAGGAGGATAGTTCTACTTTGTAGATGATGACTCTTCATCATACGCATAATTTTTTTATTGATTTTAGTCTTATTTATCTATAATCATTAGTTAATTTAATGAGTTATTTGATATATTTTGTTGATTTTAGTTATTTGATTTAATGAAACTTTTATGTTCTTATTTGATTAATTATGTAGAGATTTTTCGTAGTTTTGCGTTGCTACTTTGTTTTAGTGCAGTGCTGAATTTTGGTGAAAAATCAACATGATCTATGCGGAGTATTTCAGCCATATCGGGAGTTGTAGAAGTCCAATTGCACTAAACCCAAGTGCTAATGAAAGCTAAGATCCATATCTACAACTTTCATCAAGACACATCAACCCAATTCAGACTCGAAAGATGAGAAAAATGCAAAATACGTCAGACATCAGATGCTGTGCACCTAAAGCGCGCCCTGCGCGCCAGAAGCACATTTCCAGCCATTCAACACTGTCAATACGCGCCTGGAGCGCAAAGACTGTGCCTTGGGCGTTCGACGCGCATCAACTGTAACACCCCGTTTTTCAAAGCAAGGGTGTATTTTTTTTTTTTTTTAAAAGAAATTAAAATACAACAGAGAGATAAATAGGGTAACACCTTTGGATACATATTAAAGTCCTTATAATTTACAAGCAGCGGAAGAAGTTCACAAAATATGTATTCAAAAGGTTTACATAACAAAAGTGGTACAATCTTCCAGTTTACAATTTAAAAGCAACCCACAAGAAGGACACTCGTTCCCTCGGTGTCAACTTAGTCTGATCATTCTATACATAACCCAAAAAAACTATACGCCTTGAGTAATCTCCATGCGCCCCGTGAGATTCTCCTATCGTAGCTCCAATCAAGCACTCCCATCCACATTCCCATCCGTAGGGTACGAACCAGTAGGATCATCCTGGCTCTCATCTGAGGGCAAAGCCCTGATTTCCACAATAGTTGTAAAGGGTCACCAACCGAAATTAACAGTTAACACATAACATTTAAGCTTTTCATGCACAAATAACCTTTTCAATTTAACATATAACTTGGAAGGATTTTCCACATGCTAAAAGTTCATGTCATACTTGCCAAATAAAAATGAAGTTAAAATAAAGTTCTCAATCCACCAAGTAATGCATAACTGACCAATACGTTGATAATCAATTGAGAAATCCATCATCTAACACAAAATAAGATTTCCTACTATGCCAATCGATTGGGCAAATCGATTGCCAGAAGATTTTCAGTAAAAATTGAGCCCTGGACTTGCATCAATCGATTGGGGCAATCGATTTCGTGAAAGACAGAGTCTCTGTATTGAGTCCAATCGATTGGGCAAATCGATTTTTGGAAGACAAAGTCCCTGACTTGAAATCCAATAGAATCCAATCGATTTACCAAATCGATTTCTTAAATGATTTTGAAATACAACTTACAAAATCGATTGGGTAAATCGATTTCGTGTAAAACAGGGCCCCTGTAACTCATCCAATCGATTGGGGCAATCGATTTCCCTGCATATCCTTTCAAAAATACATAAACCAACTCAATCATATTCAAACACCACTCCAAACCTTAACACTTAGCAATACCCACACAATCACCACGACATTGTGAGTTTCGAAAACGTTTTACAATCTAACATACTATCACACAATTCCAACATAACTCTTGGTACGATCGACACAATCACAATTTGATTCAAACATACTTACACATAGTTTCAAACCATAACACTTAGCAAAAATCATCACAATTATAATTTTCATCAACACACTTACACATAAGTTCAAAACATAGCATTTAGCAAAATCAACACAATCATAATTTGAATCAAACACGACTCGTGTGCCAAGCACCCTAATGCAATGCGTATATGCCAAAATGCATGGACTCGGAATTCCAAACCAAAACCCTCCTCGAAGGGCCGTAAATCATAATTGTACCGCCTATCGCAGGCCAAAGTACCAATTACCGAGGTGCCACCTATCACGGGTCAGCACGATTTACTAAAAAGCGTAAATCATAAACCTACCACCTATCACGGGTCAGTACGGTTTACCGAGGTGCCACCTATCACGGGTCAGCACGATTTACTAAAAGAAAAAGCGTAAGTCGTAAGGGTACCGCCTATCACAGGCCAAAGTATAACTTACCGAGGTGCCACCTATCACGGGTCAGCACAACTTACAAAAAAGTAAATCGTAAACGTACCACCTATCACGGGTCAATACAGTTTACCGAGGTGCCACCTATCACGGGTTCAGCACAATTTACCAATGAAATGCATGAGCATACACTAACTCCATTCACAACAATCGTTAAGTAAATGCAGCTATTAAAAGATTCCCCATTTTTAATACTCATTTAACTTAACGATTTTCACGCCAAACGTTAAGCAAACAGACATATTAAGAGATTCCCCATTCTTAATATACTTTTGACTTAAACGATTTCCACAACAAAACATTCAGTAAACAAGACATTAAGAGATTCCTCATTCCTAATGCTCATTTACTGAAGCGATTTTCAAAAACAAACATTAAGTAAACACGACATTAAGAGAATCCCCTTTCTTAATTCTCATTTAACTTAAATGATTTTTCCAAAACAAACGTTAAGTAACCGAGACATTAAGAGATTCCCCATTCTTAACGCCCAGTTAACTTAAACGATTTTCAAAACAACATTAAGTAACCAAGACATTAAGAGATTCCCCATTCTTAACGCCCAGTTAACTTAAACGATTTTCAAAACAACGTTAAGTAACTAAGACATTAAGAGATTCCCCATTCTTAACGCCCAGTTAACTTCAACGATTTTCAAAACAAACTTCAAGTAAATAAGATATTAAGAGATTCCCCATTCTTAATTCTCATTTAACTTAAAACGATTTTCCAAAACACACATTAGGTAAACGAGACGTTAAGAGATTCCCCATTCTTAATCCTCGTTTAACTTAATGGTTTTTTTTCAAATTTCCACACGAAACAAACTCAAACGTACTTCCACATTCAATCTGTAACTCACACAAAATCATTTTTCCACACAAACCACACAAAACACATCTCAAACATGTTATCAAATTCAATCCAAATCAATCAATGATTCACACCAAATCACATCAATCAACAATCATCAAGTAAGAACACGCCATGTACGATGAACACAAATCAACGCAATCATAACACTCAAATACATCAAATTTCATTTACTCAAAATTATACATAAATGAGTTAAATTCATTTTCCCCAATTCGATACGCCAACCCTAATCAAATTCTTCTCCACACAACTACAGATAAGGCCCTAAATGCAAACTAAAAGTTTGGAAGGAGCCCTTACCTTCACTTTAGCTTTTTCGTCGATTATGGCACCGCGAGTAAATCCGGTAAATTTTCCGCTCGCAACGCCGCTTCCAAAATTGGTCCACTAGCACCGTAGCACGGAGGTGAGCAACCTTCCCTTCTATCACTTCTTGAAACGAAGCTTGGATCTAGAAGAAACGGAGGGGTTTATGTTTGAATCTCAAATACCGTTTTTTCTTCGTTTTCGAATCAAAGAGGGAGAGTGAGGTTGAAAAATCCTTGTCCTATCACCCACTATCAATTTCGAACTCAAAGGAAAGAAAAGAAATAAAAAACAAGCAACAATGGAGGAAGGTAGAATGAAGGTCACGCGAGGCAGAGGAAGAAGATGAAGTTTTCTGTTTTTCTTTCCTTTGCTTTTCCTTTCTTCCTTTTTCTTTCCTTTCTTTTTCTTTCCTTACCAATTCCTTCCTTTCCTTTTCTTTATATATTCATTATTTATATAATATAATTAACAAATATCTAAAATATCTAGATATTTGTTAAATTACCGTTTCGCCCATAACGCATTAAACTCTTCGCAAAAGATTCACCGCAGTTAATTTAATTTATTTATCGACGAGTAATTCTAATCAGGCATCAAAATATCTTCTTGGTCGTATAAACTCCAAAATATTAATAACTTTGGCTAAAAAGCCTCTGAGTTCAATACCGAAAATACACCAAAATATATAAAATACACTTAAAAATTATGGGTCTTACATTACTACCCCCTTAAAATTAGTTTCGTCCTCGAAACTATGCGTCGATAAATAACTCTGGGTGTTGTTCTCTCATCTTACTTTCCAGTTCCCAAGTTGCATCCCCAGTAATTGGGTTCCAAATCACCTTGACCAACGATACATCCTTGGTCCTCAATCGCTTGATCTTTCGGTCATCAATTCTCACTGGTGGTACTTCAAACAACAAGTTATCCTTTAGCTGGATTGTGTCTGGTTCGATCACATGAGATGGATCTGCAAGATATTTCCTCAACTGTGACACATGAAACACATCATGGATATTGGACAGTATCGGAGGCAATGCAATCCGATAAGCAACAGGCCCAATTCGTGCAGAAATCTGGTATGGTCCAATGAATTTCGGAGTCAACTTCTTCGATTTCAACGCTCTACCAACTCCAGTAGTAGGTGTGACTCTTAGAAATACATGGTCACCCTGTTCAAATTCCAAAAGTCTGCGACGCTTGTCCGCATAACTCTTCTGACGATCCTGTGAAGTCTTCATTTTCTCTTTGACCTTCCTTACCTTAGCTGTAGTCTGTTGCACCATCTCTGGTCCGACAATCATATTTTCACCGTCCTTATACCAACACAAAGGCGTTTGACACTTGCGCCCATATAAGGCCTCATATGGTGCCATTCCAATACTCGCGTGGAAACTATTGTTGTAGGTGAACTCAATCAACGGAAGTACATCATCCCAACTTCCTCTATCATCTAACACACATGCTCTCAACAGATCTTCAAGGGACTGATTCGTCCTTTCAGTCTGTCCGTCCGTCTGGGGATGGTAAGCTGAACTCAACCGTAGTTTCGTTCCCAATGCTTCGTGCAATGCTCCCCAAAAATGTGATGTGAACTTCGGATCACGGTCTGATACAATACTTGATGGTACTCGGTGTAACCTCACAATTTCAGCAATGTAAATCTCTGTTAACTGATCTACCTTATAGGTGGTCTTTACTGGCAAAAAGTGTGCGGATTTAGTCAATCGATCCATTATCACCCATATAGAATCATTCTTTCTCCTTGTTTTAGGCAACCCAGTTATGAAATCCATAGAAATGTTGTCCCACTTCCATTCAGGTATATCTAAAGGTTGCAACATCCCAGCAGGTCGCTGATGTTCCACCTTCGCTTTCTGACAAGTTAGACAAGTGGACACGTACTCCGCTACATGTTTCTTCATTCCTGGCCACCAATAATTCTGTCTCAAATCTTGATACATCTTTGTTGCTCCAGGATGAATACTCAACTTGCTCTTATGAGCCTCTTCTAAAATTGTCTTTCTCATATATGTAATTCCTGGTACACAAATCCTACCATTACATCGCAAGATATTATCTGATCCAATCTTGAATTCAGTTGTCTTCCCTTGCACTATTAGGTTCCTCTTCTCTTGAATTAAGGCGTCATCTTGAGAATTTGCAATGTCTTCAAGCAGTCCACTCGAAATCTTAATCATTCCGAGTTTCAAAATTCCCGGTGCAAACTCTACGTTCAAGTGTAGGTCTCTAAAAGCCTCCCACAGTTCTTGTTGTCTAGCCATAATCGTGGAAGATACCGATACACTCCTTCTACTCAACGCATCAGCCACTACATTGGCCTTCCCAGGGTGGTACTGCATTGTGAAATCAAAATCCTTGAGAGTCTCCATCTATCTTCTTTGACGCATGTTCAATTCCTTCTGATCAAACAAATATTTCAAACTCTTATGGTCACTGAACACGGTGAACGTGCACCCATATAAGTAGTGCCTCCAGATCTTCAATGCAAAAACAACCGCAGCAAGCTCCAAATCATGAGTAGGATAGTTTCTCTCATGAATCTTCAATTGCCTGGAGGCATAAGCTACAACTTTCTTGTGTTGCATCAGAACACATCCCAACCCTTGGTGAGACGCATCACAATAAACTTCATAGGGTTCATCAGATTGCGGTAACACCAACACTGGTGAGGTCGTCAATTTCGTCTTCAGTAATTGAAAATTTTCCTCACACTTCTTCGTCCATGCGAAAGGTTGATCCTTTCTGGTAAGTTGTGTCAATGGGGTCACAATCTTAGCAAAACCTTCAATAAACCTCCTGTAATACCCTGCCAGTCCTACAAAACTTCGTATGTCTGTGACAGTCTGAGGCTGTTTCCAAGCAAGAACCGCCTCAATCTTAGCCGGATCTACAGCGATTCCTTCCTTGGTTATCACGTGTCCCAAGAAATTCACTTTTTCCAGCCAAAATTCGCACTTCGATAGATTAGCATACAATCGTTTCTCGCGTAAAATCTCAAGAACTTGACGTAAATGTTCTCCATGCTCTTCTTCAGTTCTCGAATAAATTAATATATCATCAATGAACACCACAACAAATTTATCAAGGAATGGACTAAAGATTCTGTTCATGTAGTCCATGAAAATTGCTGGTGCATTGGTAACCCCAAACGGCATAACGAGATATTCATAATGTCTGTAACGGGTTCGGAAAGCGGTTTTCTGAATATCTCCTTCCCTTACTCGAATTTGATGGTAACCCGACTTCAAGTCAATCTTCGAAAATATCGCGGCCCCTCTCAATTGATCCATTAAATCATCGATGCGTGGCAAAGGATAACAATTCTTAATAGTTGCCTTATTAAGCTGTCTATAATCCACGCATAAGCGTGAGCTTCCGTCCTTCTTCTTAACTAGTAAAACTGGAGCTCCCCATGGCGATACGCTTGGTCTAATAAATTTCCTCTTCAACAAATCTTCAATTTGGCCTTTGAGCTCATTTAATTCCAATGGTGACATTCGATACGGTGCAATTGAAATTGGTCCGGTTCCAGGGTGCAAATCAATGAAGAACTCCACTTCTCTTACTGGAGGTAACCCTGGAATTTCCGTTGGAAATACATCCCGGTACTCATTGACAAGCAGCACATCTTCTATGTTCACATTTATCTTTGCCTCCACATTAGCCAGAGACAAAAACTCATGAGTTCCTTCACTTAGCGACACTCGGAGTTTGTTAGCGGCTAAATACTTAACAACTCCTGGTTCGGGGAAAAGAACCAATTTGCGAGCGCAGTCTAAGATCACATAATGGTAAGACATCCAATCCATACCGAGAATGACCTCGAGTGATTGTAGGGGTAAACAGATCAAATTAACCAAGAAATCCCTATTTTGAATAGTTATTTGACAATGTAAACATGTGGAATTTACTATCAAAGTCTTAGCAGGTGTGGAAACAACCAAATCAAACGGCAAAGCAGACACAAATAACTTCAAACGATTTACACAATCCATAGCAATGAAGGAATGGGTCGCCCCCGAATCAAAAAGTGCAGTTAGAGTGTTACCTGCAATCTCACAGTCACGTTGAATCAGATTGCCAGATGGATTCCCCTCTTCAGCACTCACACAATAAATGCGTCCTCTAGTAGTAGGACGGGTAGCCTTAGCTACATTCACAACTGGTTCCACCTTTGGAGCCGTGCAATCCCTGGCCACGTGCCCTGGCTTCCGACAATTGTAGCAAGTGGGAATATTAGAGGTACAAGCACTAGCATAATGTCCCTCTTCTCCACATCGGAAACACCTAAGTACTTGTCCCAATTGTCTTCCGAAATTCTGGTTCCCTGAGCGATTCTGCCCACTGTTGTTACTTTGTGGTCGGTTATAGGGTTTAGCAACTTGTTTCCCCTTGTTGTTCTGATAATTCACCCGATTGGGTCCTCCTGCACCAAAGTTCCCTCCTCGGCTAGCCCTCTTATTCTTCATATCCTCAACTTCCCTGCATTTTTCCACGAGGGCTTGGAAACGTTGAATTCCCAAGGGCAAGACAGAGTCTTGAATCTCATACTTTAGTCCGTCTTGGAAGCGATGACACATGAATGGTTCATCAATCTCTTCACGGAAAAATCGGAAATGCCTCGATAGTGATTCAAACTTAGCCGCATATTCGCCCACGGTCATGTTCCCCTGATGTAGTTTCAGGAAATCATCACCCAATTTAGTTCTGGTACTCATCGGGAAGTATTTGCCCAAAAACTTCCTTTTGAATGATTCCCAGTTCACCTCCTCGTGAGCTGATCTCATCAACAATCTGGCACTCCTCCACCAGTACTCAGCATCTCCCAATAACATATAAGTGGCATAGTTGACCTTCACTGCCGCCTGACAGTTAATCATTTCGAAGATCTTTTCCACTTCTTGGATCCACTGATCCGCTTTCTCTGAGTTCTCATCCCCCTTAAACTTGGGAGGATTGTAACGACGGAAGTCTTCTAACCCTCTTGACTCCGCAGCACGGATCCCTCTTTCCCTCTTTTCAAGATCACGTTGAGTCTTGGCAGCAGTTTGTGCAGCAACAGAAGCAGCCATGTTATTCATAGCCTCTGCCATTCGATCATCCCTATTGGAGTTGGCTCTCGGAACGTCATTCCTTCTTGGCTGCATGGTTTTCCTATAAAACCATCATCAAGTAGAGTCTTAACACTACTTCCATAATTCCAAAATAACATTCTGACCATATCAGCACATAATAATTATTCTGAACTTGACAACACAAACCACCTAAACCGACGCATGATCAGACAACAACTCCTAACCTCCAAACTAGAACCTAAGGTTCCACAGCCCCCAAAGAAAACCAAACCAAAGCTTTGATACCACAATGTAACACCCCGTTTTTCAAAGCAAGGGTGTATTTTTTTTTTTTAAAAGAAATTAAAATACAACAAAGAGATAAATAGGGTAACACCTTTGGATACATATTAAAGTCCTTATAATTTACAAGCAGCGGAAGAAGTTCACAAAATATGTATTCAAAAGGTTTACATAACAAAAGTGGTACAGTCTTCCAGTTTACAATTTAAAAGCAACCCACAAGAAGGACACCCGTTCCCTCGGTGTCAACTTAGTCTGATCATTCTATACATAACCCAAAAAAACTATACGCCTTGAGTAATCTCCACGCGCCCCGTGAGATTCTCCTATCGTAGCTCCAATCAAGCACTCCCATCCACATTCCCATCCGTAGGGTACGAACCAGTAGGATCATCCTGGCTCTCATTTGAGGGCAAAGCCCAGATTTCCACAATAGTTGTAAAGGGTCACCAACCGAAATTAACAGTTAACACATAACATTTAAGCTTTTCATGCACAAATAACCTTTTCAATTTAACATATAACTTGGAAGGATTTTCCACATGCTAAAAGTTCATGTCATACTTGCCAAATAAAAATGAAGTTAAAATAAAGTTCTCAATCCACCAAGTAATGCATAACTGACCAATACGTTGATAATCAATTGAGAAATCCATCATCTAACATAAAATAAGATTTCCTACTGTGCCAATCGATTGGGCAAATCGATTGCCAGAAGATTTTCAGTAAAAATTGAGCCCTGGACTTGCATCAATCGATTGGGGCAATCGATTTCGTGAAAGACAGAGTCTCTGTATTGAGTCCAATCGATTGGACAAATCGATTTTTGGAAGACAAAGTCCCTGACTTGAAATCCAATAGAATCCAATCGATTTACCAAATCGATTTCTTAAATGATTTTGAAATACAACTTACAAAATCGATTGGGTAAATCGATTTCGTGTAAAACAGGGCCCCTGTAACTCATCCAATCGATTGGGGCAATCGATTTCCCTGCATATCCTTTCAAAAATACATAAACCAACTCAATCATATTCAAACACCACTCCAAACCTTAACACTTAGCAATACCCATACAATCACCACGACATTGTGAGTTTCGAAAACGTTTTACAATCTAACATACTATCACACAATTCCAACATAACTCTTGGTACGATCGACACAATCACAATTTGATTCAAACATACTTACACATAGTTTCAAACCATAACACTTAGCAAAAATCATCACAATTATAATTTGCATCAACACACTTACACATAAGTTCAAAACATAGCACTTAGCAAAATCAACACAATCATAATTTGAATCAAACACGACTCGTGTGCCAAGCACCCTAATGCAATGCGTATATGCCAAAATGCATGGACTCAGAATTCCAAACCAAAACCCTCCTCGAAGGACCGTAAATCATAATTGTACCGCCTATCGCAGGCCAAAGTACCAATTACCGAGGTGCCACCTATCACGGGTCAGCACGATTTACTAAAAAGCGTAAATCATAAACCTACCACCTATCACGGGTCAGTACGGTTTACCGAGGTGCCACCTATCACGGGTCAGCACGATTTACTAAAAGAAAAAGCGTAAGTCGTAAGGGTACCGCCTATCACAGGCCAAAGTATAACTTACCGAGGTGCCACCTATCACGGGTCAGCACAACTTACAAAAAAGTAAATCGTAAACGTACCACCTATCACGGGTCAATACAGTTTACCGAGGTGCCACCTATCACGGGTTCAGCACAATTTACCAATGAAATGCATGAGCATACACTAACTCCATTCACAACAATCGTTAAGTAAATGCAGCTATTAAAAGATTCCCCATTTTTAATACTCATTTAACTTAACGATTTTCACGCCAAACGTTAAGCAAACAGACATATTAAGAGATTACCCATTCTTAATATACTTTTGACTTAAACGATTTCCACAACAAAACATTCAGTAAACAAGACATTAAGAGATTCCCCATTCCTAATGCTCATTTACTGAAGCGATTTTCAAAAACAAACATTAAGTAAACAAGACATTAAGAGATTCCCCTTTCTTAATTCTCATTTAACTTAAATGATTTTTCCAAAACAAACGTTAAGTAACCGAGACATTAAGAGATTCCCCATTCTTAACGCCCAGTTAACTTAAACGATTTTCAAAACAACATTAAGTAACCAAGACATTAAGAGATTCCCCATTCTTAACGCCCAGTTAACTTAAACGATTTTCAAAACAACGTTAAGTAACTAAGACATTAAGAGATTCCCCATTCTTAACGCCCAGTTAACTTCAACGATTTTCAAAACAAACTTCAAGTAAATAAGATATTAAGAGATTCCCCATTCTTAATTCTCATTTAACTTAAAACGATTTTCTAAAACACACATTAGGTAAACGAGACGTTAAGAGATTCCCCATTCTTAATCCTCGTTTAACTTAATGGTTTTTTTTCAAATTTCCACACGAAACAAACTCAAACGTACTTCCACATTCAATCTGTAACTCACACAAAATCATTTTTCCACACAAACCATACAAAACACATCTCAAACATGTTATCAAATTCAATCCAAATCAATCAATGATTCACACCAAATCACATCAATCAACAATCATCAAGTAAGAACACGCCATGTACGATGAACACAAATCAACGCAATCATAACACTCAAATACATCAAATTTCATTTACTCAAAATTATACATAAATGAGTTAAATTCATTTTCCCCAATTCGATACGCCAACCCTAATCAAATTCTTCTCCACACAACTACAGATAAGGCCCTAAATGCAAACTAAAAGTTTGGAAGGAGCCCTTACCTTCACTTTAGCTTTTTCGTCGATTATGGCACCGTGAGTAAATCCGGTAAATTTTCCGCTCGCAACGCCGCTTCCAAAATTGGTCCACTAGCACCGTAGCACGGAGGTGAGCAACCTTCCCTTCTATCACTTCTTGAAACGAAGCTTGGATCTAGAAGAAACGGAGGGGTTTATGTTTGAATCTCAAATACCGTTTTTTCTTCGTTTTCGAATCAAAGAGGGAGAGTGAGGTTGAAAAATCCTTGTCCTATCACCCACTATCAATTTCGAACTCAAAGGAAAGAAAAGAAATAAAAAACGAGCAACAATGGAGGAAGGTAGAATGAAGGTCACGCGAGGCAGAGGAAGAAGATGAAGTTTTCTGTTTTTCTTTCCTTTGCTTTTCCTTTCTTCCTTTTTCTTTCCTTTCTTTTTCTTTCCTTACCAATTCATAAAAACGCAATTTTTTTACTGCTAAGGGATCTTTTTGACTCTTGGGAAGTGGAGAGACTTGTGCCCTAGCATTGAAACTCAAAGATGGTCGTTTCTAACGCCATTGGAGCAATTTTATCAAGAATCATTCATGGATCCTTCTTGTAACTCTTCTCTAATTGCTATCTTTTGTATCTTTGTCATGAGTAACTAAACCCTATTTGTTAGGGATGAGTGTAACCCGATGAAACCCTTATTTTTCTGATTTGAATTATAGTTATATGAATGAGTTTATTGAATTATTTTTCTCATCTCTATGTTTAATGCTTTTTATTGCTTGATCAACATTAAAATGTTCTACGATTTGTATTTTGAAACGGAAGTGGACTCTACGAATGCTTGGGATGAGAAATTCATGAATTTTTAGTCTAGGGATAGATGCATGTCATGAAAACAATTAAATTAGTTGCAAAGCAATAGTTTACAAGAGAATTTCTATACGGTAATGCTTAATTCTAATCTTAAATCTACTAAGGAATTAGGGGTTACTTTGGAATTAAAGGTACTGTCACTAAGACATTAGGGCAAGATTAATAAAGAGAATTCAGTAATAATTCAATAAAGGAATTCAGTAACTTGGATCAAATTAGACACCAAGATTAGATTCGAAGTGAAACTCATCCCTGATATTTTTCTCATTATAAAGGATCAATTTTATTACAGTTGTTAATTTTAAATATTATTTCAATCAATCTGGAAACTTTTTGTTGAATTTTAGTACACTTGCAATGATTCAGTACACTTGCTGAAACGCTATCAAGTTTTTGGCGCCGTTGCCGGGGATTGCCATATCACTATTGAATTTAATTTATTTACTTAATTGAAATTTTTTGCTCTGCAATAAAATTATTGGTTTTATTTTAGTTATTTATTTTTCTTTATTTTAAAACTCTTCATTACTCACAATCTGTCTAACCATGTATGCGAGGCCAATCCTCAGCTGAACTTATCTTTGATCCAGAAGTTGAGAAAACTGCGAAAGCAAATCAAAAAGTGGTATGTTGGAATTGAATGTTTATGAGGTTGGGCTGGCTCAAGGGATGTTGCTCTCAAAACAGATAAAAGATGTTATCGCCGCTGAGATAAAGAAGGGGATGACAGCTCTAAATATATAACTCCAAGTGGCCCCTGTCAAATTACTAAAGCATACTAGTTGTAACCTTTGTGGAGGAGCACATAAAACTGGAGTTTGTGAAGCACTGGATGACAATGAGGTAGAAGAACTAGATCAGGTGAAATTTTGTGAGTAATAACAACAGGCATAATAACCCCTACTCTAGTATGTACAACCTTGGTTGGAGAAATCATCCAAATTTTTCTCGGAGAGATCAACAAGGTGGATCTCAGGGTCAACAAGGAGCTCAAACAAACCAATTTCCACCTAGAAAGGCTGCTTGAGAGAGTGCTATAGAGAAATTCGCGACAATCACAAGTTCTTTCATTGAAGAGTCAAGAGCCATCTAGAAAAATCACTTTGCATCCATAAAGAATCTGGAGACTCAAGTGGGTCAACTTGCTCAACAAATGACACAAAGAACGTCTGGAAATCTGCCTAGTGACACAGTTCCGAATCCACGAAACAATGTTAATACAGTGACCACGAGGAGTGGCAAGGTGAGTGAACAAGTTCCACCTGAAGCCAAACAAAGTATAAGTACTTTGACTTCAACCCACCTGGATGAAATGGTCACACCGACATCAGTTGAGGATCATATCACTTTTGAAAAGGAGGAACAACTTGTGGTACAAAAAAGGTAACCACTGCCAAAACTAGAATTCGACTTCCATTCCCTCAAAGGTTAAGGAGGGAAGAAACTGAAAAACAATTTGGTAAGTTTCTTGATGTTTTTAAAAAATTACAGATTAACATTCCTTTTGCAGAAGCACTACAGCAAATGCCGACATATGCCAAGTTCATAAAGGAGATTCTGTCGAAAAAAAAGAAAAATCAGCGGTGAAACAGTTATGCTTACCGAAGAGTGTAGTGCTATACTACAGAGAAAGCTGCCACCGAAGCTCAATGATCCTGGAAGTTTCTCAATCCCGTGCGCTATTGGAAGTAGAACTTTTGGGAAGGCTTTGTGTGATCTTGGGGATAGTGTAAGTCTTATGCCCCTTTCAATATACAAAAAACTGGGCATTAGAAAAGTCAAAGACACACAACTGATGTTACAGTTTGCGGATCGCTCGATGAAACACCCCTACGGAGTGGTGGAATATGTGTTGGTTAAAGTGGATAAGTTCATTTTTCCAGTGGATTTCGTGGTACTAGACATGGATGAGGACTGCGACATTCCTTTGATTTTGGGGAGACTGTTCTTAGCTACAGGGCGAGCTATGATTGATGTGGTAGATGGCACCTTAACCTTAAAAGTAAATGAAGAAGCTGTCACTTTTAACATTTTAAAAGCCATGGAACATTCAAAAGAAAGAGAAGAGTGCAATCGAATTGAGATCTTAGATGCGATAGTCAACGAAGAAATGAAGCATCAAGCACCCAGTTTGCCATTAGAAAGAGTGTTATGCCTACCCCAAGACATTGTTAAAGAAAGTGAATATCAAAAGGTGGAAGAGGTCTTGGCCATGTTAGAAGCAGCACCATCCTACTCCCCCCGTTTTCCTACTAGATGGGAGGAGTTGAAAGGGAATGAAGATAAGCCCTCAGAGAAAAAGACACCACTGATTGAATTCAAGCAATTTCCTCCTCACTTGAAATATGTATCTCTTGGTGAGAAGGATGATGTGTTCTTCCTGTCATACATGCCACCTTGACAGTAGTTGAGACGTCAAGCTAATGACTTTAAAGAAGCGCTTCGTGGGAGATAACCCACAAGTAGAGGTAACTTTTATTTTTTTGCAATCTTATTTTTGTTATTTGAATTTGTTTCTTTCTAATTGTGTGTAAACGTGCACTATGATGAAGAATTATTAACAACTTGCATTTGGTCTTAAGTTTTATGTTTGAGATTTTGAAATTTAAACTATATTTCTTTGCTCATATTATTGCTCAATTCGATAAGTTTCACTAATTCATGCATTGTTGATTAATGCTTGGTTGTTGAAGTCTAACTCACATTTAAAAAAAAACACTAAATAAATTTTGTAGTGGCATGTTTGGCATCATTTAAATAGTTCATACTCTTTCTTATTATCTTAGCTGTGAGTTTTTTGAGCCTAAACACTTAAATTCTTTGTTGTGTGATTATCCAGACATGTGTTGTTTGAGCCTTTCTAACTACCCTATGAAAATGTTATGCTTTGCTAGCCCCTTTGAGCCTTGCCCCTTTATTTCGGTTACTAGCCACATTACAAAACAAAAACCCTACTTCATTTACATCACCTTACATGGAGTTAAGTAGAAATTTTTTGTCTTGTCTTGATCAAATTCTAAGTTTGGGGTTGCTCATGGGATAGCAACCTTTTAAGTTTGGGGTGGTGATTCTCACAAAAATAAAAAAATAAAAAGAAAAAGAAAAAAGAAGAAAAGAAGAAAAAATAAATGAATAAAAAATGATAAATAATATCTTGATAAATAATATCTTCTTGGTTCTTTGGTCAATGTTGAATCTCTAGAATGAAAAGGTGAAGAAAAAAAATGGTAGAATAATTTGTAAATATATGCCTAGCTCCAAGTAGTAAAGCCTACTATCCCAAAATGTCCTACCCTTACCTATGTCCCATTACAACCCAAAAGTCCTCCAAAAATGTATGTGTTGATGCATTGTAATTGCTACCTAGAATTTTTTCAAGCCTATGGTAGCGTGATGCATATTCTAGGATTTGAGTGATAAATTCATAACCCTTCTAAACACTTGAGAGAAATTTTTGTGAGATTGTGTGAAGAGAGAGTTGAATTTGATAAATGAATGCTAAGATGTACAAATCTTATTTTTTTATTTATTTTAAAACAACCATAGAGCATGATGAATGTTTTGTAGTAGCTGAAACTTTGAGAATTGAGTTTGATTTGAGAAATTGAGTTTAATGTTAGTTTTAATTACATCAAATCTGAAATTAATTGTTGCTTGGGGACAAGCAATAGATTAAGTTTGGGATTATGATGACTCTTCATCATATGCATAATTTTTATTGATTTTAGTCTTATTTATCTTTAATCATTAGTTAATTTAATGAGTTATTTATCTTTAATCTTTAACCAAATTTTAGTTATAATTTAATGAAATGTTTATGTTCTTATTTGCTTAATTAAGTAGATATTTTTTTGTAGTTTTGGGTTGTTACTTTGTTTTAGTGCAGTGCTGAATTTTGGTGAGAAATCAACATGACCGATGTGGAGTATTTCAGCCATATCTGGAGTTTTAGATGTCCAATTGGAGTCCAAAAAAGTGCTAATGAAAGCTAAGATCCATATCTACAACTTTCATATAGACACCGGAACCAAATTCAGATTCGAAAGATGAGAAACATGCAAAATACGTCAAACAGCAGATGTTGTGCGCCTAGAGCGCTCCCTGCGCGCCTGAAGCGCATTTCCAGCCATTCAACACTGTCAATACGCGCCCGGAGCGCAAAGACTGCACCTGGGGCGCGACGACGCGCATCAACATTCATAAAAACGCAATTTTGTACTGTTTAGGGATCTTTTTGACTCTTGGGAAGTGGGGAGACTTGTGCCCTAGCATTGAAACTTAAAGACAACCGTTTCTAATGCCATTGGAGCAGTTTTATCAAGAATTATTCATGAATCCTTCTTATAACTCTTCTCTAATCCCTATCTTTTGTATCTCTGTCATGAGTAACTAAACCCTATTTGTTAGGGATGCGTGTAACCAGATGAAACCCTTATTTTTCTGATTTGAATTCTAGTTATATGAATGAGTTTATTGAATTATTTTTCTCATCTCTGTGCTTAATGCTTTTTATTGCTTGATCAACATTAAAATTTTCTACAATTTTTATTTTGAAACGGAAGTGGACTTTACGAATGCTTGAGATGAGAAATTCATGAATTTGTAGTCTAGGGATAGATGAAGGACATGAAACCATTTAAATTAGCTGCAAAGCAATAGTTTACAAGAGAATTTCTATAACGCTTAATTCTAATCTTAAATCTACTAAGGGATTAGGGGTTACTTTGGAATTAAAGGTTATGTCACTAAGACATTAGGGCAATAATAATAAAGAGAATTCGGTAATAATTCAATAAATGAATTCCGTAACTAGGATCAAATTAGACACCAAGGTTGGATTCAAAGTGAAACTCATCCCTAACATTTTTCTCATTATAAAGGATTAATTTTATTACAGTTGTTAATTTTAAATATTATTTCAATCAATCTGGAATTTTTTTGTTCAATTTTAGTAATTAAATATAATTCAATAGTAAAACGCAATCCTTGAGTTCAACACTCGGTACTACCGTTTTATTATTACTTGCAACGATTCAATACACTTGCTGAAACGCTATCAATGGACCTCATTCTTAGCTTCAAACAAAAATGCAATGGTAACTTTAAGTGATCGAAATAAGAGCCTCATATGAGATTCTTCAAAAGTTATAGGAGTCTGTGAAAACAAACTCTCAAATTAAAGTTTTGATGAAAATAAACAAAGATTAATTAAGAATGTTAATTATGATTCTAAAATGTTATGTTAATTTAACTTATGCTTTTGAGTGTATTAATTCAAAGATAGGAATCAAGCAAAGCAAAGAAAACAGTTAAAAATTGAACAGACAAAGAAACAAGAACAGTCTGGACAAAATGGTGAATGATCTCCAAATTCAAGATTGATTGTCACAACATCTTCACCAATCAATCTCCTCTATTTCGACGAAGCTTTTGACTTTGAATTATATACTAAGTTCATCAGTACATGGCAAGAAACAAATAGGTCTCATCTCAATCAAAGAAGGCTTTCGAATCATTAAGATAAAAGGTCTCGAATCAAGCTAGATGAAAAAGTTTGGAACACCTTTAGACAAACTATCAAGAAAGTTCAATCAATCTTGATCTGTACAAAAGACATCAGGAAAACATCCAGAACAATCAAATTGAATCTTTAGATTGATCATCAATCTCCAGAAAGTACAAACTGCCAAAACCAGATTGATAATCAATCTCTATTTCTGCAGAATTACAATTTTGATCTCCTTACTTCTGCAAAGGTTTATAATCATTCACCAAGCTGTTTTGGACAGATTCAAGACACTAGTTCGAAGTTGTATCATCAGTGATTAAATGACAAGCTTCAAAGCTTTTTAAACTCAAAGGAAAGTAGATTAAGAAAGACTGTAACAACAACAGTCAAAACAGATTCAAAATGTTCAAAGACTAGAATATTTTTAATCACATATATTGGTCTTGGTCAAAATTGACAGAGCACTACCAACAACTCTTTTGACCATTATTAAATGCTTCAATCGCCTACAGAAGAAAGGCCAATTTCCAGGAAAATAGCAGAAGTTCAAGTGCTATCAAAGTCTCATAAATCATTCACATTCACATACTTGAAATTCTCATTTTCACAAACAAGAATCAATTCTGAACTTTTATATCATACTGAGTTATTATTACTGAATTCTTTGTAAGGAATCGAATCTCAAACAAGAGTTGAGATGTCGGAGATTTTATCAAAACAATCTCATCATTATTGTAAAACTCAAACTATAAGAGTTTAAGTATAGTTTGAAAAGATTGTAATGAATCTTATTAAGATCGATAGGTGATAAATTTACTTTCTTGGTGGAAAGAAATAAAGCTTGTAATAGATCAAGGTTGATCTAAGCTATGTTAGAACAGAGGCGCACATAAGAGGGGGGTGAATTAGGTGTTTATAAATTTTCTTGTTTTAAGAGATTAGGTGATTGATTTTTATGATTTAAGATATTGTATGGCAAAGATAAATGGCAGAAAAATAAAGAACACAATGATATTATCCTGTTTCCCCTTATGACCAAGGGTACATCCAGTCCTCTTGCACACCACAAGAGATTCTCCATTATTGTTAGAATAAGTACAAGTCCCACCCTAGGACCTTTGTTACAAACTCCTAACAATCACCCTAAGATAGCACACCACTATCTTAGTTTACAAAACTTGAAGAAAGATCACTACTTTCCTCGATTTACAACACCTGAAGAAAGTACACCACTTTCCTCAATTTACAACACCTGAATGGTTTAGCAATATTGATTTTGACTTAGATCAATAAGATATAACAATTTATGCTTTTTGGTATAATGATAGCAGTATGATATAATTCCAAGTACAATAGAGAACCTTTCTCAATGATATGACAATGTAAAATCTGTACTTGAAATATGAAAGAAAGACTTTGAATAAATCAAAAATTTTCAGAAAGTTTGTTCAAAGTTGTTCTAAGATTGATGTTAAGATTGTGAAAAGATTCATTCGTTAAGTCTGAAGCTATGAAGTATTTCTACTCCTTAGACATCACTTCAGATCAGTGGCATTCATTCCTAGAGGTTTGATGAACAAATGCAATGATCTAGAACCATTTCAAATCTGAAAAATTGCATTGTTTCCAGTTGTATTCGAATACACCTCTTGTAATGTTCATATTCAAATTTTACATCTTTTATTCGAATACAAGGGTCATGTAGTCGAATACAAATAAGTGTATTTTGCCACCAACTTGCTGTTTGTATTCGACTAAATCAGGTTGTAGTCGAATACAAATGTGTAGTCTGAGCTACTGACTGTATTCGACTACAACACCTCGTAGTCGAATACAAATTTCAAGTTTTTGCTACTGATATAGCATCTTTATTCGGATACAATATGTTGTATTGGAATACGATATTGCTTTTTTGTCAAAACTTTAATTTTCAAACATTGTTAATGCATTTTGACATTTTGAAAAACTCTTTTGATGCATATGCTAAAATGAAAGGTTCTCATGTGCATTTGAAATATAAGAATATTAGATTGCATCATATACCTTTACATTATAAGACTTCTAGCATATTTGACCATAGTTGAGTTTGATTGTTTCGCTTCTTTTTGAGCTTTCAACTTGATCACTTTCCTTTGTTTTGTCTTCATCAAAAACATAAGTATTTTACAAGCTAGGTGCTGTAAAACGAAGAAGGTTCTTTGTTTTGAACACTTACTGGAAAATCTCACAGTTGTGAGGACTGTACGTAGCCCGAGTTGGGTGAACCAGGATATATCTTTGTGTGGTATTCCTTCTCTTATTTATTTATTAAGCTTAATTGATTAATTGAGATTAAATAAAAATTGAATTTATGTTTTTAAGCTAACCAAGAACGTTCTACGTTTTCTGGTAAAAACCTAGAACGTTCTTCATTTTTCTGTTTTCTTATCCAATATCATTCTTGAGTTAAATCTTGAGATTTCTTCAGGAATTTTTAAATAGGCACATTTACAATTCAAACCCCCCTCCCTTGTATCAATATTGTTACTTCAGAGTCACCTTAAGGTTGAAGTGGAGTTACACTCTTCTGAGCCACTTCTCCATATTTTCCTGTCCTTTGAAATTTTGAGTTTTCATAATACCATTTTCCTTTTAGAGTGATTCTTGTGCCATAGTCCCTTCAATATATGAGTGGTCTTAAGAATCATATTTTTAGAATGGTCATTATAACTATATTTAGGGTATAATTCTAGAATGATTTTAGTATATTTAGCTGACTTTGATTGTTTGACTTCTTTTTGAGCTTGCAACTTGATCACTTTCCTTGGTTTTTTTTATTCATAAAAAACATAAGTATTTTACATTCTCCCCCTTTTTGATAATGACAAAACCTTGTTGTTGAGACTTCAAAGCGTGTGTTCGTTTTGTCTTCATCAAAATCATAAGTATTTTACATTCTCCCCCTTTTTGATTATGACAAAACCTTGTTGTTGTTGAGATCTCAAAACATTTGATCATTTTAATTTTTCTCCCCTTTAATACATGCTTACTCCTCCTTTGAGCTTAAGTTCATGTCATCATGTTTTAAATATTTTGAAGACCCACAAAAGTTTTAAACAACAACAGCATACCGATTTTCTCCCCCTTTTGACATGACCAAAAAGAAGGAAAAACAACAAACAAGATATCAAACATAGTTAGGGAATAAAACATCACTCAAAGTAAACAAAAATATCACATAATTAAAATGGAACCATTTTTAGATTTTAAATCACACTATAAAACCATAGACAAAGAGATACAAGCAAAACAACATAAGGTATTTTAAAAACAAACTACATCAAATTCAATTTCAGCATCGAACTACATATCATCATCCGGTGGAAGGTGATGATGGTCAATTTTGACGGATAGGCCATTGAGTTAATACAAAAAAGTTTCATGGTTTTGGGCAATGGTGGTCTCCATGGTTTGAAATCAGTTGTTTGATGGACGTGACCACATTTTGAAACTGTGAACAAATGCCCTAAAACGTGAAAAAAAAGCTTATATATAAGAAAATCGCGAATCTGTATTTGACTTCACACTGGTTGTATTCGAATACAGGAATTTCTGGAAACTTGTATTCGAATACATATAATGTGTATTCGGCTACGATATCATAAATTTGTTTTAAAACGATTTTTTCAGAAAAAAATCAACATCTAAAGCACATATTAATAATCACAAGATACATAAACATCATAGAATCAATTTTATCAACATATTAAGTGAATATTTTAGATATTGAAGAGAAGTGACTTACAAAGTATCAATACCTTATATTAGTACATTTCTTGATCCACACATAATGCCCATTTGGAATACCGAAGTTTCTAAAATGACAAGCATTAGGTGTGTAGCCATTTAGACCACAATAAAAGCATGTAGGAGTATATTTATTTCTATATGTATGTATATGAGATTTCTTTTGAATAATTTTCTCCTTAAAATGACGATCTCTTTGCATAATTATAACTTTCTCTTTGGATTGGTCACTTTCTTTAACAAAGATAGTTTTATTTATACTTGGTTTATCAAATTTTGAGTAACCAAGACCAGTTTTGTCATTTGAAGATCTTTGCACATTTAAAATATTTTCCAATCCAACTTGTCCGTTTTCATATCTTTCAATTACTCTATTTAATTGAACAATTTTGAAAGAAAAAGAATCACACTTATTGCATATAAAATTTTGTTTTAATATTTCAAAATCCTTTTCCATAGTGTCAATTTTCTCTTGAGGAGACGAGATTTGTCTCTTTTGAGTTGACATTATTTTGAACAAATTTTTATATTTCATAAGTAGTTCTTTAATGGCATTTTGCGCATCATTATATTCAATAATAAATTCACTATTAGTGTCATTATTATGAGGAGAGTCTTTGTTACTAACCTCTTCTTCTTCATCGAATTGATGTGATGCCATTAAGACAACATTTGTGCATTCGTCACTTTCCGAATCCAAAGATGAACTGACTTCATTATCCTCCCATGCTATATAGGCCTTTTTGGACTCTTTCTTCTTGCGAGCATTTTTCTTGATAGTGTTTGGACGTTCTGCATTTATGTGTACTTTTTGGCCACACTCAAAACAAGTGATGTTTTGATTTGAAGTGGAAACATCCTTCTCCCTGAAGGTTATCCTTTTCTTTCCAAATTTATAAGTTTTATCATTTTGAAAGAGCTTACTAAATCTTTTTACAAGGGAGGTGATGTTTTCATCTTCATCTGAATTCTCTTCATTGTTTTGTTCTTTTGATTATGCTTTCAAGGCAACGTTCTTGGTCTTATTTTCCTGAATTTCATTCTTTTCTAATCTTCCAAGTTCGATTTTGTGTTCTTGAAGTTTTCTGAAATGTGCAAAAGAGACATCTTTGATAGACTTTTCTTTTTAGAAATTGTTGTTACTTTCGGTTGTCAAGCTCTTGTTAATGATCTTAACACTTTCAGGTTTAATTCATCATTAGTGAAGATTTTTCCATGTGCCGAAAAATGGTTGGTTAGGTGAGAAAATCTTTTCTGTAAGTCCAAAATGGATTCTCCAGGCTGCATTCGAAATAATTTGTATTCTTGAGATAATGTGTTGAGTTTGGAATGTTTTACCTCAATAGTTCCTTCATGTGTTACTTCAAGTGTATCTCAAATTTCTGTAGCCGTTTTGCAATGTGACACGCATAAGAATTCATCAATTCCAAGGGCTGGTTGTAACATATTTTTGGCTTTCTTATCAAACAATACTTTCCACTTGTCATCATCTACCCATGAAGCTTTAATTTTTTATTCTTCTTTATTGTTGATGACTATTTTTGGAACATAAGGACCATTTTCTACTGCATCCCAAATATCATCTCCTTGTGCCTCAAGATATGCTTGCATGCGTATCTTCCAAAAGTCAGAGTGTTCTCCAACAATGCATGGTGGTTTAATGCTACTACCACCATCTCTAAAAACTGGTTGTGCGGAAGCCATTAATAAGGATTGAGGAGAAAATTAATGGAACCTTCTCTAATGCCAATTGATAGAACAGAGGTGCACCTAAGAGGAAGGTGAATTAGGTGTTTAGAACCTGTCATGTTTTTAGAGATTTAGTGATCGATTTTTTATTTATTTATTTAAGATGTTGTATGGCAAAGATAAATGGAAGAAAAATAAAGAACACAATGATATTATTCTGGTTCCCCTTATGACCAAGGGTACATTCAGTCCTCTTGCAAACCACAAGAGATTCTCCACTATTGTTAGAATAAGTACAAGTCCCACCCTAGGACCTTTGTTACAAAGTCCTAACAATCACCCTAAGATAGCACACCACTATCTTAGTTTACAAAACTTGACGAAAGAACACCAATTTCCTTGATTTACAACACTTGAACAAAAGTACACACTTTCCTCAATTTACAACACTTGAATGGTTTAGCAATATTGATTTTGACTTAGATCAATAAGATATAACAATTTATGCTTTTTGGTATAATGACAGCAGTCTGATATAATTACAAGTACAATAGAGACCTTTCTCAATGATATGACAATGTAAAATCTGTACTTGAAATATGAAAGAAAGACTTTTAATAAATCAAAACATTTTAGAAAGTTTGTTCAAAGTTGTTCTAAGATTGATGAAGATTGTGAAAAGATTCATTCGTTAAGTCAGAAGCTTTGAAGTATTTATACTCCTTAGACATCACTTCAGATCAGTGGCATTCATTCCTAGAGGTTTGATGAACAAATGCAATGATCTAGAACCATTTCAAATCTAAAAAATTGCATTGTTTACAGTTGTATTCGAATACACCTCTTGTAACGTTCATATTTATTCAAATTTTACATATGGTATTTGAATACAAATAAGTGTATTTTGCCACTGACTTGCTGTTTATGTTCGACTACATCAGGTTGTAGTCGAGTACAGATGTGTAGTATGAGCTATTGACTTAGCACTTATATTCAACTACAACACCTCGTAGTCGAATACACATGTCAAGTTTTTGCTATTGTAAAAAATTTTAATTTTCAAACATTGTTAATGCATTTTTACATTTTGAAAAACTCTTTTGATGCATATGCTAAAATGAAAGGTTCTCATGTGCATTTGAAATATAAGAATATTAGATTGCATCATGTACCTTTATATTATAAGACTTCTAGCATATTTGACCATAGCTGAGTTTGATTGTTTGACTTCTTTTTGAGCTTGCAACTTGATCATTTTCCTTGGTTTTGTCTTCATAAAAAACATAAGTATTTTACAAGCTAGGTGCTGTAAAACGAAGAAGGTTATTTGTTTTGAACACTTAGTGGAAAATCTCACAGATGTGAGGACTGGACGTAGCCCGAGTTGGGTGAACCATGATATATCTTTGTGTGGTATTCCTTCTCTTATTTATTTATTTATTAAGCTTAATTGATTAACTGAGATAAAACAAAAACTGAATTTCTGTTTTTAAGCTAACCAAGAACTTTCTACGTTTTCTAGTAAAAACCAAGAACGTTCTCCGTTTTTCTGTTTTCTTATCCCAGATCATTCTTGAGTTAAATCTTTAGATTTCTTCAGGAATTTTTAAATAGGTACATTTACAATTCAAACACCCCATTCCTTGTAAATCGACATTGTTACTTCAGAGTCACCTTAGGGTTGAAGTGGAGTTACACTCTTCTAAGCCACTTCTCCATTTTTTTCCTGTCCTTTCAATTTTTGAGTTTTCTTAATACCATTGTCCTTTTAGAGTGATTCTTATGCTGTAGTCCCTTCAATATATGAGTGGTCTTAAGAATCATATTTTTAGAATGATCATTATAACTATATTTAGGATATAATTCTAGAACGATTTTCTATGGTGTAGTAAAATACTGATACAATTTTAACTATCTTGCACAATTTTAGACAGTGCCACGAAAGTGTTTTAAAGAGAACAATCTAGTTTACGACTCAATCCGGTAATATATTCGATAGCTGAAAATTATTTTAAAAATAGTTTTTCGAAACTCAAAGACAACATCTCTTATTCATTTTTTCAATTTGTGTTTTAAGTTATGTTACATTTTAGATTTTTTCGTGAAAATATAATTTATCTCTTTGATAATGATAATAAAGAATATGAATCCAATAAAAAAAATTAGGAAAGATGAAAAATTGTTTAAAAAATCCATAACTGAATAGTTTATAAAAGATTAAAGAAATAATAAAATTAAATTAATAAGATTACAACCGAAAGAAAACATAAAAAGTTTGAGATAGAGAGAATTTACTAAATATTTTGTTATGAAATTCCTGCAGCAGTCTTATTTGTTTTTTCATTGTCCTAGAATCTTATCTCAAAGGCTCAAAATAATTGCACTATGAACTTTCTCGATTATTAATGTTGTCTTCAACGCCTCTAATAAACCGTATTGAACAAGACCAACCCACATCTTCAAATGCAATAATTCAAAGTCGCTCAAACCACCTTAGTTAGTTAATGTCATATTTATCATGGTTTGTCTATTTCCTACCATAGATCAATATGCGAAAAGTTTACATTTGTAATTTTTGTTGTTATTTTTTTGGTAGAGGCTATATCCAATTTGTTTTTTAGTTTTTGTATTTGAACAAAATTGCATCTATTTTGATATAGATTGAATCTATTCATTAAAAAAAATAGAAATTAAGTATCGAGTAATGTGGATATATTTTGATATAGATGGCATCTCTAACAAAATGGAAATAAATTAATATAAAAAAATAAAAAACATTAGGATTATGTCAAAATTTAATACAAACCAACCAACTCCTTGTCAAATTACTACTTTGAACATTCTCTTTCATAAATCAAACAAAATAATTATTTTACAATTTT
>JBBPBR010000002.1:23330467-23344570 GCA_037974775.1 Cicer pinnatifidum
ATGTATAAATCACTTATATGTCAATATGTCATGGTTGTAATTTTTATTATTATTTATGCTCATGTTGGATGAATTTATGAGCTGTTCAATTTCTTGTTTAGTAATAAAGTTGGTTTATATTTATTTATCATAGAAAAGTACTATTAAATTAATGACAAATATCTTGTAGAAAAATAAATTAATGAAAAATATCTTTCATTATGCCTCTTGCACCTAAAAGAATGTCTATTTTATACTTTTATTGCAGAATAGTAAACATGTATCTATCATTATTGCATCAGACAAGAATTATTATTCATGTGGATCAAAATGATTTTTTTTGTTGCTAAGGGTTGAAAATGATTTCTTTTTAACTTAATTGTTGTCATAAGTTCAAAAATAAAATGATATATTATTCATGGTTATTAATAATTTTTTATTAATATTTATGGTTATTATAGTCAATCAATCTTGTCATGAATTGATAGAGTTGGATTCAGTAGTAATAAATGCAATCCAACTCAAGTCAGATTGAACTATGCTCCTCTTTCTCCAAAAAAATGCACCATTTACTTTTGCCTCAATCTTAGAAGAACCATCCCAACCTCTTCAAGAGGTTCTTGGGCATTTTAGCTCTTTTGATTCCTTCTTGGCTACAACATTTGATAATTCTTCAAAAGATAAGGCTGGAAGCTCACACAACAAAAGTGCGAGTGTAAACGATGAACCCAAACAATCAAAGCCCGACAAGAGATCAACATGAAAACAAAACAACAAGCAATTGAAGCTTCTAAAGACCATTCAAAAGGATCAAAATAAATTACTTGCCAATTTCACTCACTTCCAAAATACCATTGCTCAATTTGGCCTCCTTCTTGAATGGGTCACCAAACATTTGGTTCCTTCTATTGCTGTTGATGATCATCATCTTGTGCTACTGGCTCAACCATCCTATGTTCCTTACTCTTTATCCTCATCCTCGTCATCTAAAGATTCATCCTCCACCACATGACTCTACTTTATTTTACTACTTTTTGTTGCTAACTTCATTCAAGGGAAGTAAAATTATGTGAAACTTTTTGTCATATGTTTTGAAGTTATGTTAATGTTTTGGTATTATGTTTAAGTTATTGGAACATTTTGAATAATTTATTTCTCTGTTCAATGAAAGTTTTATTTCCTTCAATATTTCATAATCTCAAAATTGCTTTTAATTTGAATGTTAAAAGGGAAATTTTTTCAAAACTATTACTTGTATGATTGAGGGGGAGCTTAATCATTTTTCCTTACATATTACAAAAATCTTAATCTAAAGAATATTGTCATCATCAAAAAGGGGGAGATTGTAGAGACAAAATCTCTATAAAATTGTTTTAATGATTACAAAATTATTTAAAATATTATGATTGTGATTAATGACTATCTCTCTCACATGCTGAAAACGACCCAACTTTAACCTACAAAAAGGCAGTAGCTAACAAGACAAATATGTAGTTCTTACATGTCTTGATGAAAGAAAAAAGAAAAGGACACCACATGTCCAAGTTCCTAGAAGTTCTGAACCTCGTGCAAGAGGATGAACTGAGCCACTCCAAGGACAACTGGATGGTAATTCTGTAAATATGAGGAAATACCTTGGACTTTTTTATTGAAGACCCCAACGGTCATAAAGCTTTTATCACTTGGAAAGAGTACCTCAAAGTCTCTATAAAATGTAGTATGCTCTTCATCATCAAAATACACAACAACATTGCACAAAAAGAGAAAGTATCTTAAAGCTATCAAGAGTAATATCCATCCTCTCTTTATACTTTCTATAATCTTACATTAGATCTTTGAAATATCTTTTTACAAAGTGTTTAAGAAAAGAGAAACATCATATTCATATCACTATGTAATTTCCATGTGAGTTACTATTGGAAATAGTTGGAACTTGTATGAAACAAGGTTATAAGTTGTAAGTATAGAAGTACGCCTAAGAGGGGGGGGGGGTGAATTAGGTCTTAGTAAATTTTCTTATTTTTAGTGATATGGTAGTTGAATTTTCTGATTTTAAGAAAAGGCTTAATAATAAACTGCATTAAGTAAATGGACACTTTAAGATTTATCTTGGTTCCCCTTATAACCAAGGGTACGTCCAGTCCTCTTGCACACCACAAGAGATTAATCCAATACTTGTCAGAAAATATACAACTCCCACACTGGGATTCTTGCTACAAACTTCTAACAATACTTCTAAGATAGCACACCACTATCTTAGATTAAGCTATCTTTTACAAATGATACAATAAGGTTTGAATAGGACTAAGATGATGTATATTGATAAACAATCCAATAGCAATTCAAGTACTTGAGAACCTTTTTGAATGATATGAAAATGGAATGCAAGTACTTAGTAAAAATCAGAATTTTGTTTAAAATTGTTCAATGTATTGATTCAAGGATTGTGTGTCTTTGATATGAAGTTATGGGGTATTTATACTCCATAAAACATCCCTTCAGGTTCGTGGCCATTGATCCAAGAGGTTTGATGAAAAATTACAATGTTCTAGAGCCATCCCAGATCTGAGAAATTGTAATGTTTCCAGGTGTATTCGAATACAGTATATGTGTATTCGAATACACTTCTTTGTAACGTTTAAGAAATTCAACTTTTACATCTTGTATTCGAATACACATTGGTGTAGTCGAATACAGATTAGTGAATTTTAGCCTCTGACTTAACTTGTATTCGACTACAGATGGGTGTAGTCGAATACACAAAAAGGAATTTTGGCCACTGACTTAACTTGTATTCAACTACAGATGGGTGTAGTCGAATACAACATTTAAAGTTTTGCCTCTGACTTAATTTGTATTCGAATACAACATGGTGTATTCGAATACACATATGCAAATTGTCAAAATATGATTTTAAATGGTTTTGTAATGTTGTTTTTGATTTTTGAAAATACGCTAAATGCATATGTAAATATGAATTGTTCTCATGTATTTGAACTATTGATTTGTATCATATACCTTTACATTTTATCATTTATTATTTGGATTTTGAAGCTTATTGTGAAGATAGTTTGATCTTGTTTTTGATCTTGTTACATTATCCATAGTTGGTGGTCTTGTCGTCATCAAAAACATGTAGTTTATATTCTCCCCCTTTTTGATTATGACAAAATGTTGTTGTGAAGAGAGTGTATAGTTGAAATCATTGCTCCCCCGTAATATATGCATACTCCCCAGTTGTATGTGATGATTTGAAAAAAATTGTTTTTGAGTACCTACAAGGTTTGAAATGCAACAACAATATCAACTTTTCTCCCCCTTTTGACATGATCAAAAAGAAGAAAAAATAGAAAAAGAGACATACAAGTTGCGAGTATAAACACACACAAACAGCATATAAGGTAACAAGGAGAATATCATAAATGGAAATTAAGTCATAACATCATAAAAGTTAATACATAACAAGTCGTAATTAGAGCAATACAAAATACACCATAATCCAAATGACAAATGAGTTCAAATGTTAAGGTAGTACATAATGCAAATAGTCAAATTAGTACAAATACATGCCAAATAGTGAACTTTATCAAAATCTGTCGGAATGTGAAAGTGATCAATTTTGTCCGATAAGTCACTAATGTCTTGAGAAAGAGTGTTATGATTGCGAGCAAGAGTAGTTTCTATGTTCTGGAAGCGAGTGTCAATAGAGGTTGTCAAATTGTCGAATTGAGTTTGAAAGAAGGTTTGGAAGGAATCAAGGCGAGTCATGATCATTTGATTGGAGATATAATCATCATCAGATGCAGTTTCCTCTTCATCATCTTGAGCAGCAGCGTTTGAGGGTCCAGCATTGTCATCCTGTGCAGCATCAGATGGTTGACCATGATCACCTTTATGCACAAAAGCTTCAAGTTCCTCATTCCATATTATCCGCATGCTAGGCAAGACACCTAAGTCTAACATATTTTCTTTGGTGGGTGTAAACATAACTTCATCAGAGAAGTCCACACCAAAGTGTTCCAAAATCTGGGAAACTTCCTTTGCATAGGGTAATCCAATCGCCTCGCGAGATCCAAACATAACAGATTTCACAAAAAACGCCCAATTTAGTTGACGACCTTCAAACATGAAATTCATAATTTGTAGTTCAAACTCCGAAATTTAGGAGTAGTTCCCAGCCTTCGGAACCAGAATGTAGCTAGGGAAATAGTGCAAAAGGCGATAATCAACAGTAAGATTTCCCACTCCATACTGTTGCTTGGCATATTTGGAACCTGCCTAAGTTCTCTTTTGTTCCATTGTGCTTCTGTCAAACCGACAGAGAGAAACATACGCATCATATTTAGAAATATTGCCCTATTCACACAATTTGTTAGGACAAAACTTTTCACCATTAAAGGGGATATTCAAAATTTCTCCGATGGTTTTGGTATTTAACCGAATGGTTGTACCCTTAACTCTAGATACTAGCAGTTTTCCCTCTTGAGTAAGATTGCAATAAAAAACCCTAACCAAGTCTGGATAAACAGGACATTTGTAACCTATAAACTCTTCAACATGTTGTGCTTTGAGTAACCTAGGAAAGTTAAAGTCAGAGAAAGAGTCTAAGGTACCATACTTTGGGATAATAAGTCGCTTGTCCGAGTAGAATGTGCGAAAACGATCAATTTCCTCCGGTGTGTGTAGAAGCCGGGATAGATCCGTGATGTTAGGATTCCTGGTTCGTTTTCGTGAGGGACCTACTGATGTATGCTTGGTGTGTGGTCCTCGTTTGCGAGCATCCATGGTGAGAAAGGAGATTTTTGGTAAAAATGGGTTTTAGAGAAAATGGGAGATTTGTGAGAAATCTGATGAGTAATGACAAGAGAGAAGCAAAGAGGGATGTGGTTTGCTAGGTTGGGTGAATGGGTAAGTGAGGGAAAGGAGGATGGATCAGTTTTTTTGAGAGAAGAGAGAAGGAACTAGAGCTGTATTCGAATACCAAAATAGAGAATAAACCTAAAACGTGAATCATCTTTTATATCTGGGCAAAAACGCGAAGGTGTATTCGACTACACCTTCTTGTATTCGAATACACGTTTTTCTGGGAATGTGTATTCGACTACACCAATGTGTATTCGACTACACACGCACAGTTTTGCTTAAAAATTGAATTTTTTAAGACAATCGCATCATGTAATCCACAAATTCATATATCAAAAATCAATAATCATCAAGAAATAAGAGACATGACAAACTATGTATATTATACAATGTTTAAAGATCATTTTCATTCAAAATACCAAGTTCTCTTTGGATTTTATAAAATGAGTCTTTAGGTAATGGTTTTGTAAATATATCAGCCAATTGATTGTGTGTGTCAACAAATGTTACCTCAACATTACCTTTAAGCACATGATCCCGTAGAAAGTGATGTCGGATATCGATGTGTTTAGTTCTAGAGTGCATGATTGGATTCTTCGAGATGTTTATTGCGCTTGTGTTATCACATCTTAAGGGAATGCTTCCGAGATCAACTCCATAGTCATGTAATTGTTGTTTGAGCCATAGAATCTGGGCACAACAGCTTCCTACTGCAATGTATTCAGCTTCAGCAGTACGAAGTGCAACACAAGCTTGCTTTTTACAAGACCATGAAACTAATGCATTTCCTAAGACATTACACGTGTCGCTGGTGCTTTTACGGTCTGTTTTGCATCCCACATAATCCGAATCAGAGTATCCAACTAGGCTACATATGCTACCCTTGAGATACCATAGGCCTACACTTGTCGTTCCTTTCAGATACTTCATAATTCTTTTAACAGCTACTAGATGTGATTCTTTCGGATCTGCCTGAAATTTTGCACACAGAAAAACACTAGACATAATATATGGTCGGCTGGCCGTTAGATATAATAATGATCCAATCATACCTCGATATTTGGATATGTCAATTGAAATTCCTGATGCATCTTTATCAACATATGTTCCGGAGCCCATTGGAGTTGTACTTTCTTTGCAATTTTCCATTTCAAATTTCTTTAGTAATTCTTTACAGTATTTTGCTTGATTAATGAAGATACCGTGCTCAAGTTGCTTGATATGAAGTCCAAGAAAATAGTTTAATTTTCCCATCATGGACATTTCGAATTCTCCTTGCATTATTGAAGAGAATTCTTCACATATGTCCTTGTTGGTTGATCCAAATATTATATCATCAACATAAATTTGAACCAGTAATGTGTGACCATTATCTCTTTTGACAAATAAAGTTTTATCAACCTCCCCTTTGTCAAATCCTCGTTCACATAAAAAGGTTCTTAATCTGTCATACTAAGCTCTTGGAGCTTGTTTTAGACCATAAAGAGCCTTTTTCAATTTGTAAACGTGTGAGGGATTTTTGGAATCTTCAAACCCAGGGGGCTGTTTGACGTAGACTTCTTCATTTATGTATCCATTGAGAAAGGCACTTTTCACATCCATTTGATATAACTCAAAATTCATCGAACAAGCATATGCTAGTAATAGTCGTATTGCCTCTAATCTTGCTACCGGAGCAAATGTTTCGTCAAAATCTATCCCTTCCTCTTGATTGTATCCTTGAGCGACCAATCTAGCTTTGTTGCGAACAACTATGCCATTCTCATCTAGTTTATTTTTAAACACCCATTTTGTACCAATGATGTGTTTATTTCCAGGATTAGGAACAAGTTCCCATACTTGGCTTCGTTCAAATTGATTGAGTTCTTCTTGCATAGCAAGTATCCATTGATCATCTTTAAGTGCTTCACCAATTTTTGAGGGTTCGATTTGAGAAACAAATGCCATGTTTAAGCAAGCATCTTGCAACTTTAATCTTGTTGTGACTCCTTTATTGATATCACCTATGATATTATCAATTGAGTGATATCTATGGGTTCTCCATTCTTTAGGAAGATCATCACTTTGTCTTTCAATATTGACTTCACTTTCTTGATCTGGTTGATTAGTTTGAGGTTCTTTGCTTGAATCATTGCTTTCAAAAACATCATCATCACAAGAAATAATATTTTCCTCTTTTATGGGGTTAGTTTCATCAAAAGTTACATGCATTGATTCTTCAACTAATAAAGTTCTTTTATTGAAAATTCTAAATGCTTTACTAGATAAAGAGTAACCGAGAAATATACCTTCATCAGCTTTTTCATCAAATTTTCCAAGGTTGTCTTTACCGTTATTTAACACAAAACACTTACATCCAAAAATGTGGAAGTGAGAGATATTGGGTTTTCAACCTTTGTAAAGTTCATAAGGAGTTTTCTTAAGAATTGGCCTAATGATTACCCGGTTTGAAACATAGCATGCTGTGTTTACAGCATCTGCCCAAAAATATTTTGGTAGATTTGAGTCGCTTAGCATAGTTCTAGCGAGCTCTATCAAGGATCTGTTCTTTCTCTCAACAACCCCATTTTGTTGTGGTGTCCTTGGTGCAGAAAAATTGTGGAAAATGCCATTTTCTTCACAAAATTCTTCAAATGAAGTATTTTGAAATTCTCTTCCATGATCACTTCTAATTGATACAATTTTGGCAGATTTTTCGTTTTGGACTAGCTAGGCATAGTTTTTAAATGCCTTAAAAGCTTCATTTTTACTTGCCAAAAATAAGGTCCAGGTGAACATTGAGTAATCATCAACAATAACTAGTCCATATGAGTTTCCACCAAGACTTTTGGTTCTTGATGGACCAAACAAGTCCATATGTATCAATTGTAGTGGTCTAGAAGTTGAAATGACATTTTTAGGTTTGAAAGAACTTTTTGTTTGCTTGCCTTTTTGACATGCGTCACACAATTTATCCTTTATAAATTTCATTTTTGGTAAGCCTACAACAAGATCATGCTTGACCAATTTGTTTAAATGATCCATGTGAATATGAGCAAATCTCTTATGCCATAGCCAAGCATCATTATTGTCGCTTACCAAAAGACATTTCATTTTTAAGGATAAATCGTCAAGATTAAGTATGAAAATGTTTTTGAAACGCTTACCGACAAACTGAGTTTCATTTGTAGCTTCATTTTGGATGATGCACTCATCTTTATTAAAAATTATCTTGTATCCTTTGTCGCAAAGCTGGCTAATGCTTATGAGATTGTGTTTTAGACCTTCAACATATAAGACATCTTCAATTGAGGGGGATGGTGATGTACCGACTTTTCTAAAGCCTAAAATTTTTCCTTTGTTGTTGTCTCCATATATTACATGTCCCTTTGATTCAAGTGTTAAGGCTGAAAATTTTGTTACATCACTCGTCATATGTTTGGAGCATCCACTATATAAGTACCACATATTTGAAGTATCTTACTTGCATACCTCTTCTTCATCATCTGATTGATGCGAGGCCATTAATGCAACATTGGCGCATTCTTCACTTTTTGTTTCTGAAGATGAACTTACTTCGTTGTCTTCCCAAGCTATGTATGCCTTCTTGAAGTCTTTCTTTTTGATGGCATTCTTCTTAGCAAGGTTTGGACAATCTGCTTTAATATGTCCTTGTTTTCCACATTCAAAGCAAGTGAAGTTTTGATTTGATGTAGAATTATCTTTCTTCTTGAAGCTTTTCTTTTTGAATGTTCTATCATTTTTAAGAAACTTACCAAATTTCTTAACTAGAAAGATAATATTTTCATCTTCATCTGAATCATCATCATTGATTTGTTCTCTTGATTCGGTCTTAGAGCAATATTTTTGGTCTTCTTTTCTTAACTTTCATTTTGTTCTAGCCTTCCAAGTTCGATTTCGTGCTCTTGAAGTTTTCCAAATAGTGCAGAAAGAGACATTTTGGATAGGCTTTTCTTTTCGGATATTGCTGTCACTTTTGGTTGCTAGGCCCTTGTCAATGATCTTACTACTTTTAGATTTAATTCATCATTGGTGAAGACTTTTCCAAGTGCTGACAAGTGATTGGTTAAGTGGGAGAACCTTTTCTGCAAGTCTAGAATAGATTCTCCGGGTTACATTCTAAATAACTCATATTCTTGTGATAGTGTGTTGAGTTTAGATCTTTTTACCTCAATGGTGCCTTCATGAGTTATTTCCAACGTATCCCATATTTTTTTTGTTGTTTTGCAGTGAGATATCCGGAAAAATTCATCCATTCCTAGTGCAGATTGCAATATATTCTTAGCCTTTTTATCGAACAACACTTTTCTTTTATCATCATCAGTCCAAGAATCTTTTATCTTAATTTCTTTGTTATTGATGACAGTTTTTGGAATGTGAGGCCCATTTTCAACTGCATCCCAAATGTCATCTCCTTGTGCTTCAAGGTACGCTTGCATACGTATTTTCCAAAAATCGTAGTGCTCTCCAACAAAACATGGTGGCTTGGTACTGCTACGTACCACCATCTCTAAAAACAGGTTGTACAGAAACCATGAGTATTTGATCGAGGAGTAAGTTACCTTAACCCGCTCTGATGCCAATTGTAAGTATAGAAGTACGCCTAAGAGGGGGGGAGGGTGAATTAGGTGTTAGTAAATTTTCTTGTTTTAAGTGATATGGTAGTTGAATTTTCTGATTTTAAGAAAAGGCTTAATAATAAACTGCAGTAAGTAAATGGACACTTTAAGATTTATCCCGGTTCCCCTTATAACCAAGGGTACGTCCAGTCCTCTTGCACACCACAAGAGATTAATCCAATACTTGTCAGAAAATGTACAACTCCCACCCTGGGATTCTTGCTACAAACTTCTAACAATACTTCTAAGATAGCACACCACTATCTTAGATTAAGCTATCTTTTACAAATGATACAATAAGGTTTGAATATGACTAAGATGAGGTATATTGATAAACAATCCAATAGCAATTCAAGTACTTGAGAACCTTTTTGAATGATATGAAAATGGAATGCAAGTACTTAGTAAAAATCAGAATTTTGTTTAAAATTGTTCAATGTATTGATTCAAGGATTGTTTGCCTTTGATCTGAAGTTATGGGGTATTTATACTCCATAAAACATCCCTTCAGGTTTGTGGCCATTGATCCAAGAGGTTTGATGAAAAATTACAATGTTCTAGAGCCATCCCAGATTTGAAAAATTGTAATGTTTCCAGGTGTATTCGAATACAGTATATGTGTATTCGAATACACTTCTTTGTAACATTCAAGAAATTCAAATTTTACATCTTGTATTCGAATACACATTGGTGTAGTCGAATACAGATTAGTGAATTTTAGCCTCTGACTTAACTTGTATTCGACTACAGATGGGTGTAGTCGAATACACAAAAAGGAATTTTGGCCACTGACTTAACTTGTATTCGACTACAGATGGGTGTAGTCGAATACAACATTTAAAGTTTTGCCTCTGACTTAAGTTGTATTCGAATACAACATGGTGTATTCGAATACACTTATGCAAATTGTCAAAATATGATTTTAAGTGGTTTTGTAATGTTGTTTTTGATTTTTGAAAATATGTTAAATGCATATGTAAATATGAATTGTTCTCATGTATTTGAACTATTGATTTGTATCATATACCTTTACATTTTATCATTTATTATTTGGATTTTGAAGCTTATTGTGAAGATAGTTTGATCTTCTTTTTGATCTTGTTGCATTGTCCATAGTTGGTGGTCTTGTCGTCATCAAAAACATGTAGTTTACATAAGTTTGGTGAGACTATAGAATACATAAAGTGTAATCAACATCTGTGAGATGTTAATCAGTTTGATCATTAGTAAAATCTCACAAATGTGTAAGGACTGGACGTAGCATTCATTGGGTGAACTAGTATAAAAGTTGTGTGTGTCACTCTATATTCTCTCTCTCTCTCTCTCTCTCTCTCTCTCTCTCTCTCTCTCTCTCTCTCTCTCTCTCTCTCTCTCTATCTCTCTCTCTTTTGTTTAGCTTAAATTTCAAAGGTTTAATTTCCTATCCTCGCGATTCGCATCCTCTCTGAGAGGATAGCAATTCAATACAAGTGAAAAAAAAAATTAAACTAGCAAAATCCTTATTCAATCCCCTTCTAGTGATATTTAGCTACATTACTTATAACTCGAGTGCTTCTCCTTTAGCGTTTGAGGAGATGAGTGTGAACCATTCGATTAGCTAAAATAGAATTTTATCGATCATCTCAAATACATATACCAATGCCAACACGATTAGATATATTAGACAAAGAAACATCTATACTACATTTATACCTTCCATCAGTTATACCCTCTAATTGCCGCATATCACGATTTATGACTTGCATTTGATTCTCACTGATGTTGTGCCATATGTGATTATTTTGTTGTTGCCACATACTCTAAACACTCATTATCATAGATACTACTTGTGTATGATTAAGCCTCTACAAAAGAGCAAAAACCATAATTGCAGTTGAGTTTGCTCCAACAATGACCGCTTGCACAATATCTCTAAACCTACATTGCTACAAAAAATGCCTACCATTGTTGTACTTAAAATTCCTACCATGATTTCACTTGTAATATCAATACCTCAAGTCCTAGTTTTATATGAATACTTAATTATTTTCTCAGTTATCAATGAATCTTTCAAAATATTAACAAAAGTTCGTCATTCAATATAAAGTGGCTTTCTTCTTATAAAGAAACAATTAAATTGAAATTGTCTGAGTCTATTTCAAAAAGGCGTTGTTTGTAACAAGTTTATCGGTGTATAAGAAAGTTGGATCCCAAGCATCAACAGTGTCGCATTCTCAAGTTGATTTGTCATGGCAGTTCAATCTTCAAAGAGTATGGGAAAATCTCATGCAAAACAACAAAGGTATTGATTCATAACATACAAATTGTGTTTTAATAACTCATACTTCTAATTTGATTATTTGTGATTATCTTGTGGCTATAAAATGAATTTAGAACCATAATTATAATTGTTTTATGACCTTACTCCGTTATCCTGTTGGCTTATAGCAGGTAAAATTACTAACATTGTTTCTGAAGAACTAAAAGTTGATATGGAAATGAGTGCCAGTAATTGGGAACATAGTGTAGTGCTCTTCTCGTTGCCAATGGTAGTCAAATGGCTTAGGGACAAAGCACAACAAAATCAGTCGATTCATTTTAAGGTAACATAAATTACACCAAAGAGTTGCAAATTTTTTATTTCACATCTCAATTTAATAATGAGTTTGATTTTCATACATTGTCCGTGAAAAAAGTTTTACACATTCAACAAATCATAGTCAATCATGTATGTGACTTTATAAGTAATTAGAACCAAAGTTAAACATTATTAACGATCTAATATTTGTGATTGATTGACAATATAAAATATTAGTATAATGTGCACTTGATACACATTGTTGCATGTTTTCTTACCATCTCGCTCGCATTAAGAGAATATCGATTGTGTAGATGAGGAATAAAAAAACTATGTGAATGTAATACACACTCTTTTCAACACTCTAACATTCGCTGAAATTCATCTAGGTCAATTGTTAGACTTGGTATGACTTATTTCAAAAATAGTGGGATATGCATGAATTATAACTCTCAATAACTTTGTACTTATTTTTAGAATTGCTTCTACTTTGGTCTCTATAACCTGAATATCAGTTCTTGTTTCTTCCCCTTGATTCATTAACCAACACTTCTAAATGCGATAGAGAATCTTGAGACTTTCTTATCATCTCTTCATTCAAAATACTAGTTTTGACAAGATCCATTTACAAAAGACCCTTAAGAGTACAATAAGACAAGGTCCATTTCGATGAAGTCGCTTCTTGAATGTTCAAGGTTAACAACTACTTTATCAAGTACATCTTGTTATTTCATGTCTTCTTCACATAAATCTGTTCAAGTTTATCTCAAAATGATTAAGCATTTGTATACCTAATAATGTGATTCGACCCTTTATTGTGGACCCACTAACAAATTAATCCACACACTTTTTTGTAGTAAAGTCAAATGATCAATAGTCTTATCAATCAACTTTGCTGTATTGAACACATGTTGGGAAAAATTCTTCCCATAAATCAGATCCTTCATCTTACTTTTTTGAAGGACACAATTAGAACAAGTCAAAGTCATCATCATACGAGTTATCTGACTTCCTTAATTTACCACAAAATAATTATCACAAGAGACCAGAAACTCCAATGCTAGTCGTTAGGACTATAATATCCAACAAAATATTTGGAGCTCGCTAAACTAAGGATTTCTTGTGCAAGCTAAATAGAAAAATTACCAATGAAAAAAATAATACCAAAAATAATAACAATAAAGGAGTAAAAAGTTATAACTAAAATACCTCAAATTTAATGTGGAAAAACCATAAAAAAAAATGATAAAAATCAAGAGTGGTTCAGACCAAAAAAGTAACTACACAAGATAAAATATTATATCTGTCTCATAATAAGTGTCATTCTCAATTTTCAATACAACTTTAATAATTTTTTTTCGTTATATTACCATTCAATAATTACTATGTGCACAATTTACATAATATTTTTGTACTTTACATTGATAATAGTGAAAAACTCAGCAATAGTTAAAATGATTAGTTTAGTAATATAAGTTATCTTTTTCTTTTAATTTTTACATTTCTTGACAGTAATAAATACAACAAAAAGTCTTTTTTAATAACTGAATAAAAAGTCTTCCATTTATGATAATTTTTTTTGCAACTCAATAAATTATTTTGGGATGAAGAAAAATAAAAAATAATTGAAGTATCTCTATTGTATACGATCTACTCTTTGGGTGGATGATATGTGAAATTGGATACGGGGAAATATTTGAACCCGTAAATGAAGAAAAAAAAAAAAAAAGAACTTTCATTAAATTGTTTGAGTTTGAAGTAGAGACTCTAGTGTGGAAGAAATACAATTTGAAAGTAGGATATACAAACAAGAAATACAATTTGTCAAATCAACCATTGTGTAATAGTAGTGGTCGTAATAGAAAGGCAACAATGTGAAAGTTTACATAATAATATAAATGTTTCCTCTTATAAATTGTATTAGTATATTCTTTTTAAATGTGCACATGTATGTTCCTTCCTAACAAAGTGTTTTTGACTTAGTATTTGTTTAGATTAACGTCTGTAAATGAAATTTCGAATAGATTTATTTTATAAATGTATTTTTAGTTAAAATTATTTTTTTAATATAATTTATGTTTGGAT
>JBBPBR010000002.1:23389252-23403003 GCA_037974775.1 Cicer pinnatifidum
TTTGTTTATGACTTCTAACTTAAAAAAAATTAACTTAATTGCAGTTTTGGTCCTTTATTTTCACAAATTCATAAAATTGGTCTATTTATTTTAAAATATGATAATTTTGGTATTTGTTTTAAATTTTTGAACTAAAAAATAGTAATGAGACATATTTTAAATAATATGGCACACAATCTCAACATGTACAACCATCTAGATGCGTTAATTATTCATATATTAATCATATGTAAATCACAAAAATGAATAATTTTAAAAATTGTAACTAAAGTTTTTAGGGGATTTTATGGACATTTCATGGATTGCGAATAATTCCACATCAACATATCATATGTCATATCATTAAAAATATATCACATCACCATTTTTAATTTAAAAATCTGAAGTAGGGACCAAAACTATCGGATTTTGAAATAGGAAGACTAATTACATTAATGGGTGAAAATAAGTTATAGGGAGACCAAAATTGTAACTACGCCAAAAAAATTTATAGGGACAAACACAAAGGTGCAAATAATGTATTATCTACTTGTCCACTTTCAAAGTTTTTTTAAGCAAGAAGTTATTTAGTCTATCATACCATGCTTAGGTGCTTGTTTTAGACCATATAGAGATTTTCTAAGTTTAAAAACATGATTTCGAGATTCAAAACTTTCAAAATTTGGGGGTTGTTTAACATAGGCTTCTTCACTTATATAACCATTTAGAAAATCAATTTTAACATCCATTTGAAATAATGTAATGTTGTTATTTGTAGCACAAGAAAGTAGGATACAAATAGCTTCTAACTTGGCTACTGGAGCAAATGTTTTAGTGTAATCAATGCCCTCTTGTTGATTGTAGCCTTGTGCGACAAATCCTGTCTTGTTTCTAACCACTTCATCTTTTTCATTTAGCTTGTTTCTGAAAATTAATAGGGACAAACACAAAGGTGCAAATAGTGTATTATCTACTTGTCCTCTTTCAAAGTTTTTTTTAAGCAAGAAGTTACTAAGTCAATCATACAATGCTCTAGGATCTTGTTTTAGACCATACAAATGTTTTCTAAGTTTAAAAACATGATTTGGAAATTCAAAACTTTCAAAATCTGGGGGTTGTTTAACATAGAGTTCTTCACTTATATAACCATTTAAAAAATCAATTTTAACATCCATTTGAAATAATATAATGTTGTTATTTGTAGCAAAAGAAAGTAGGATACAAATAGTTTCTAACTTGGCTACTAGAGCAAATGTTTCAGTGTAATCAATGCTCTCTTGTTGATTGTAGCCTCGTGCGACAATTCCTGTCTTGTTTCTAACCACTTCATCTTTTTCATTTAGCTTGTTTCTGAAAATTAATAGGGACAAACACAAAGGTGCAAATAGTGCATTATCTACTTGTGCTCTTTCAAAGTTTTTTTTAAGCAAGAAGTTACTAAGTCAATCATACAATGCTCTAGGATCTTGTTTTAGACCATACAAATATTTTCTAAATTTAAAAACATGATTTGAAAATTCAGAACTTTCAAAATCTATGGGTTATTTAACATAAATTTCTTCACTTATATAATCATTTAGAAAATCAATTTTAACATTCATTTGAAATAAATGTAATATTATTATCTGCAACAAAAGAAAGTAGGATACAAATAGCTTCTAACTTGGCTACTGGAGCAAATATCTCAGTGTAATCAATGCCCTCTTGTTGATTGTGGCCTTGTGCGACAAGTCTTGTCTTGTTTCTGACCACTTCACCTTTTTCATTTAGCTTGTTTCTAAATATCCACTTGGTTCCAATAATATCCACTAAGTACTAGATGCCAAATATCATTCCTCTTAAATTCATTTAACTCTTTTTGTATTACAAGAATCCATCCATCATTTGTCAATGATTCATTAATAGAGGTAGGCTCAATTGATGAGAGTAAGCCAAACAAAGTGATATCTTTTAGAGATGATCTGATCCTCAAAGAATCACTTGGACTTCCAATTATTAGAATTTCATGATGAGATAACTTGTACTTCCATCTAGATCTTCCTTATGACTTATCTTGATTATTTTTTACTTAATCAAATTGATCCTTTGAAGATTTATCATATTCTTTTGATTTGCTTGTATCCTATGATTGCAATGTCATTATCTTGCTTTGACCTTTCAAGGTCAAGCTGTTTGTCATCAAATTTAACATGTATGGATTCTTCCACAATATGAGTTTCCCTCAAACAATTTATAAGCCTAAGATATTTTTGAGTATCCAATGAAGGTGCACTTTTGAGATCTAGAATCAAATTTACCAAGGTTCATTTAACTTCGATCATTAGTTAATTTAAGAAATTATTTGACATATTTTGTTGATTCTAGCTGTTGGATTTAATAAAATTCTTTTGTTCTTATTTATTTGACTAAATAGATATGTTTCGTAGTTTTGTGTTGTTTCTTTGCTTTAGTGCAGTGCTGAATTTTGGTGAGAAATCAACATGACCTATGTGGAGTATTTCAGTCATATCTGGAGTTGTAGATGTCCAATTGGAGTCAAACCAAGTGCATATGAAAGATACAATCTATAGCTACAACTTTTGTGCAGACATCAAAACCAAATTAGGACTCCAAAGAAACGAAAAATGCAGTATACGCCAGATATAAGAGGTTTTGCGCCTGAAGTGCAAAACCAGCGCCATGGGCATATTTCAGCACCACTGGATCTTTCAGATTGCACTTGAAGCATTCCTGGGGCGCGTGACGTGTATCAGAATTCATTAAAATTGTTGTGTGGTATGACCTCAGTTTGACAGAAATTATGCAGAATAATGCCTATTCTAACAATATGCGCAGCAGTTTAATAAATTTGAAATTTACTAATCAATCCTAAAGAAAATTTAAAATGAAGAGTGCAGCATATACATTTATCATTCAAGATATTGATTCACATACAAGCATGCTAAGACAACCTTTCATGTAATGACAAGATACGCATAAATTTATTTACGCATACAATCAATCTCAATCAAATAAGAAAAGCATAAATTAAGAAGAAAAGCTTGAAAAACAGTTTATATAGATTCAGAAAAAAAAAACAACACATGAATCGATTTACCCAATCGATTTATTAAAGTTATAAAACATACTAATCGATTTGCCAAATCGATTTCGCGAGTCTTGTTTTTCTTGAATCTTGAAACTGCAGAAACTAATCGATTTACCTAATCGATTATTTTAAAGAATTCTTCAGATTTGAATAACAGTTCATATTTGAATCGATTTGCATAATCGATTTGGTATGTTTTGTTCCAACAACGAGATCAAAACAATCGATTTACTCAATCGATTCAAACATTCACATAATCGATTTGGCCAGGACTAAGTCTTCTCTGTTTGTTAAAACTTTTGTGCTAATCGATTTGGTCAATCGATTTCACTAATTATAGAGAGACCTTAAATCATTTAATCGATGTGCCTAATCGATTATGAACTTATGTTTGAAGAACAATGTATCAGTTTGTTTCATTCAATCGATTTACCAAATCGATTAATGTCAAACTTATTTCAAAAGAAATATATCAATGGATTGTGCTAATCGACTGTGTATGTCCCATACCAAGTTCATTTTAAAACTTATTTTGTTAAATCGATTTGCCTAATCGATTTGTTAATGACTGGTTTGGCTCTGTGACTTTCACAATCGATTGTGTCAATCGATTTAAAACAATCAAAATAAAATTGTGATTGGAATAATCGATTTGCCAAATCGATTAGCTTGCAAGGCATGCTACTGACTTGCACAATTTAATTTCAGTCAATGTGCCAATCGATTTGCCTAATCGATTTAAGCAATGAGTTCAGTCTTTGTGATTTACACAATCGATTTGCCTAATCGATTTAAGGCTAACTGGCTCTCTGACTTGCACAATTTATTTTCTAATAAATGTACCAATCGATTTGCCCAATCGATTGATAGCATACTTGATTTTCAGAAAATGTGCAAATCAATTTTGCCAATTGATTGATTAATCACAGACTACATATATTCCTACAACCCTTTTACATAATCAATTTGTCTAATCGATTTTCTCAGTGATTCTTCAAACTTTGTTGATTCCTTGAGTTCCAAGCCATTGTCTCAAGTTTGTAGGGTTGAGTTGTTGTTCCTGAAATTTTACTCAGTTCAAAATGTTAGATTTATCACATGATGTATGTTTGTCAATAATATCGAAAATGGACTTATGTATAACAATCTCCCCCTTTTTGATTAATTGACAAACATGCAATTTTAACTTGAGAAACATTTCAAGGAATGACTTATAAAACAAAAGAAGCTCCCCTTAAATTTGAGCAGTCATGCTGTTTAGGGTCAGAGCCGTATAACAAAACAGATTGTATCAGAGCATTTGATAAAACAACAATTAACATAGATCTGGCATATAACATAACAGATTGCATTAGCACAATGGTATTAGATCACACTGGTATCATATCAGTTTATCAAAGCTGAATTTGTTTATCAAATCAGAGCAAAGCAAAACAAATTGATAGCTGTATCAGAGTAAGTAACAATGCTAATTGTCAAAGCAGATATTAGTGAGCATATAAAGTATCAATAAGATCTAGGTTGTGTAGCAGAGGCAAAGCAGTATCAGAGCAACCAATATCAGAGCTTATCAGAGCAAACAATACACTAATATCAGAGCAATCAGAGTGCAATAAGTAACACAAGATAAGTGCACAAGTTATAAATTTTCTCTCCCTTTGTCAGTTAATCCAAAAAAGGAGTAAAAGGTGAGAATGATGAAAGGAGAAGCTATTTGCAGAAGTTTTATCCCCCTGTGTTAGTAACAACACTGAATACTCGTAGTGATAGCGTTAGATCAAAAAAAATTTGAAACAGATTATAATGCAGATTAAATCAGATTATGGCGCAATATAGTAAACAACAATATAGATCAGCTAATGTAACCATAAAAACAGTCTTTCATATATATTCACCAAAAAAATAGTACATATGAAAAGATCATTACACAGAAAGAAGCAAAAGCAGTGCAAAACAACAAAGAATCTAAAACCTAAACATCTAGATTTGGATGTTCCTCATTATTATCTAAGGAAGAGTCTGAGACCGCTGTATTATCCTCAACAGGTGTCTCCTCAACATGAGGTTTAGTGTCATCTACTTGCGTAGGAATTGGTTCTTCGGTGGCTTGTCTGCCAATCTCAACAACATCACTGCAAGACAATTTAATGCCTAGATGTTCCTGGATTGCTGCAACATCCTGTGCAACCAGGTTCAAATTCGATTGAAGCTTTTGGATAGCAGCCTCCATCTGTGCAGTTGACGCATCCATTTTGGCGTCGTGAGCTGCCAAAAACTCCATCAGTTTGGCAAAAACATCAGCAGATGCTGCAACAGGCTGAGCAGCTCGTCCAGAGTTCTGTTGAACTTGCTCAGCATTCGTCTGTGGTCTTTTCCAAACGACATCCACCCTCCTCAGCTGCATCTGGTTCACAATCGATTCACTAAATGACAGGGTGGTCTTGGACACTTCTTCATTCTTGAAGGACACTTTGAAGTGCTCCAAGATTTTGGTAATCAGCTGGGGGTACAAAAGCAAAAGCTTTCCCTGTGCGGCTTCCAGCATGTGTCTGAGGACAATCCAAGGTCAGCTCATCTTGAGCTCTTTGCACAGTCCCCATAACAGCGTGATGTCCAACCTTTGGACAACTGTGTGATTTCCGGAACGCGGAACTAGCATCCGGGTGAGCGCGTACATCAGCATCCTTTGTTGAACCTTCATTTGGCCGATTGGTAGTGAAACAGATTCCACAAACCCATCAACCATTAGGTCCTGCACAGCTGTTTACCTCTCCAGTGAAGCTTCCCATCCTTCGTCAGCAGCGTTTGATTCGTAGCTTCCGTCAACTGAGTTTCCATGATAGGGCAGTCCCGACAGCTTCGAGAACTCCTCAAACGTCATGGAAATCTTCTTCCCTTTAACTGTTGCTTTGAAACTTGTGTCAGTCATTTTGAATGTTGAGTAGAATGCGCGGATGAGATTTGGATAAGAATCGAGTGAGCAAGACAGAAAATTTTCTAATCCATGAAAGCGGAGATGATCTTGAAACGTGAAGCCATCGTGATCGAAGTACTCGAAATCCATATATTGAGCTTCATGAATCTTTCTCTTAGCAAATGCAGAGGGTAGTTTGAACTCCTCGGCTTGTTTACCCTTAGAAACTGGTACTTGCGTTTGTGAATTAGAAGAAACGCTCTTCTTCTTTTGTGGAGTTGAGGAAGTACTCTTTTTCTTCTTCTTTTTGAGAAATTGCCCTTGTCTTGTGCAGCAATTTTATGAGTAGGCACAGAGACACGTTTAGACAAGGTGGGAGGTGGAGAAGGGGTTATCCCACTAGAAGAAGATGATGGAGAAGGGGTGTTAGGTGAGGTTCTTTTAACTCTAGCCATTGAGAGTAGTTTAGATGTGAAGAATGAGATATGGAAAATCTGAGATTAAAAAAAAATAACACTGAGGATTGAAAGAGTATTCAGGGGAAAAGAGACTCTAAATCGATGTTGGGGTTGAAAGAAGTGGTAAGAATCGATTGCCACTGTTCCTTTTATAGATTCAGGTGCGTAAATTGATTGGTCCAATCAATTAGGTAACCGTTGCTGGGGAAGTTCAATCAACAGAGTCGTTAGAGTCCGTAACGGCTAGTAAAAAAAATAACGGTCATATTGCCAATCGATTTCCTTAATCGATTGCCTTAGTTACTCAATCGATTTCCCTAATCGATTTCGTATTAGTTTAGCAACTTTCAAATCAGTTCAGATATATGCCTGTCTCAGCATCGATTCACCAAATCGATTTATTTAACTGAATGCTCCAAACAAACTCAAACAATCGATTACCCTAATCGATTTCGTGGTAGAGTCTTGAAAAATTCTTCAACTTTGAAGTATGGGGCCAAAGTAATCGATTTTGTAAAAACATACAAAGTGGTCAATCGATTTCCCTAATCGATTGTAATGGGAAAGATAAAACATCTGAAGCTTCCTGGAACAACAAATCAATTCACCCAATCGATTTCGTTTTCATACTTTGAAAAAGGAGATACTGTATGGCATAAATCAATTTGAGCAATCGATTTCATAAAGCCATTTTTCTGTGTATCCACGGGATAATCGATTTACCAAATCGATTTGACACAGAAATCAGATCTCACTGGGATCTATGATACCCAGTTTCATCCTAATGTGCAGGAAGCTTTCCTTTGGCAAAGCTTTGGTAAATATGTCAGCCAACTGATCAGCTGTATTGACATATTCAAGCTTGATATTCCCACTTTGAAATTGGTCCCGAATGAAATGATGCCTTATCTCAATGTGCTTGGTTCTAGAATGCATCAATGGGTTCTTAGTGATGCTAATAGCACTTGTGTTATCACACATGATAGGCATTGTTCCTAAATCAACACCGAAATCCGATAAGTGTTGCTTCATCCAAAGGATCTGAGCACAGCAACTTCCAGCTGCAATGTACTCAGCCTCAGCTGTGGAAAGTGCAATGCTGGTTTGTTTCTTGCTAAACCAAGACACAAGAGAGTTTCCTAGCAAGTGACAAGTACCTGAAGTACTTTTCCTATCTAGTTTGCATCCAGCAAAGTCTGAATCCGAATAACCAACTAAAGAACAGGTTGATCCCTTAGGATACCATAATCCTAGACTCCTAGTTCCCACTAGATACCTGAAAATCCTCTTAACTGCACTAAGGTGAGACTCTTTAGGATCGGATTGGTATCTCGCACACATGCAAACACTGAACATAATGTCAGGCCTGTTTGCAATGAGATAGAGCAATGATCCTATCATAAATCTATACCTTGTAACATCTACTGATTTCCCTTTTTCATCTCTATCTAAAAGGTTCCCTTAACTCATGGGAGTATCAATGGACTTGAAGTTTTCAAAACTGAATTTCTTTATCAAATCATTGCAATATTTAGTTTGACTAATGAAAATGCCTTGCTTGCTTTGGTTAATTTGAAATCCCAAGAAATATGATAGTTCACCCATCATTGACATTTCAAATTTACCTTTCATCAAATTTTCAAAATCTTTGCAAAGTTTATTGTTTGTAGATCCAAAGATTATGTCATCAACATAAACTTGGACTAGCAAGATGTCATTTCCATTAGTTTTAATGAAAAGTGTCTTGTCAACATTTCCTCTTAAAAAGTTTTGTTGAATGAGGAAATTGCTGAGCTTCTCATACCAAGCCCTTGGGGCTTGTTTCAACCCATAGAGGGCTTTTGTTAGCTTGTATACATGATTAGGAAAATCAGAATTCTCAAAACCAGGTGTTTGGCTAACAAAAACTTCCTCTTGGATGTCACCATTGAGAAAGGCACTTTTAACATCCATTTGATAAAGCTTAAAGTCCATTATACATGTATAAGCAAGAAGTATCCTAATGGCTTCTAATCTAGCAACAGGAGCATAGGTTTCATCAAAATCTATCCCTTCTTCCTGATTGTATCCCTTGGCCACTAATCTAGCTTTGTTTCTAGTGATGACTCCATTCTCATCTAACTTGTTCCTAAACACCCACCTTGTTCCTATGATGTGCTTATTTTCTGGTTTAGGTACTAGATGCCAGACTTTGTTCCTCTCAAATTGGTTCAACTCCTCTTGCATCGCAAGTATCCACTCACTATCTAGTAAGGTTTCCTTAATGTTCTTAGGTTCAATATGAGATACAAAGACTGTAAGGTTACAAAAATGTCTAAGGTTCCTCCTAGTTGCCACTCCTTTAGAGATGCCACCTATGATGTTATCTATGGGATGATTTCTACTAAACTTCCACTCTCTAGGTAACTCATCTACTCTGAAAGAATGTTGCTAGCACTCCTCTTAAATCATTTAGGAGTATAAATGGATTGATTAGGTTGGGTTGGTTTCGGCCAAACCTGTTATCCGACCCAATCATATTTAATCGGTAAAGATTGGGTCAAAAACCCATAAATTTTCCCTCAAACCAAAACTAACTCAACCTGGATATGGCATAAAACATTTTACAAATTCCAAAAGAACATATATAATAATTACATGATATTCTATTTCATGAAAATTATAACATTAGACTAAATTCCATAGTTTAAAAATTCAGCACTTGATTGCACTCGATTGGTTAATGAACTTCAATTAAGGACAAAATGTTCAAAAAAACCCAAATTCGAATCCAAGATAGAACAGTTCTTGGTCAAGGTTTCCTTACCTCCAAGTCGACCTCTGGATTACTAAAAAAAACTCAAACCAAACACTTTGAGTTGGGTTAGGTCATCGGGTCAATTAAGTGAGTCTTACCTACGAACACCCCTAAAATCATTCCATTTGTATTAAACCCAATTGTGTACAAGCACATGAATACTATGATAGGTGGAGTTTGGATCCTCTCGATCCAAATTTCACTCAATCAATCATCTCTATTTCTTTTAATTTTACTCTTTTTTTTCAATTTTTTGTTGAATTGAAAGTTTATATCATATAGATAGTAAAATTTTACACAAATCTAAAATTTTATGCACTCTAACTTTTTATTAAAAAAAAAACATGAATACTTATGAAAAAGTGTTGGCATTAGCATAAGGCCCTTTTAGAAGTAAGATCCAAACTATATTTCGGTTTTGCATTTACAATAAAATACATAATAGCAACAAAATTATATAAAAGCATCTCCAACGGGAGCAAAAATGAGTTCGTCCGCAAGCGTGTAATTACTTAACTTCTAGTTTTTTGTGGGTTCACCGTTGGAGTTGTGCCAAGGTGTCATCACGGTACTGTCAGGAAGGAACGGTGCTTCATAGCAGTTAACTTTTATTAATTTATTAATAATAATAAATTTATCATTTTTTATTAATTTATAGCCGTTAACTTCTTTTTAATTTATTAAATAATAATAATTTTGTAACAATTAGTTTTTTTTAGTTAATATACGATTGTTAGCCTTTTTTTTCTTTAATTAACTATTGTTAGCTCATTAATAGGAACAATTTGTTACTCATACTTTTTCTTCACAATTTTTGTTACAGAAGTTTATCTAAGTTTTTATTAACGGTATTTTTTTTATTTATTTTTCCATTTTATTATTTCAAACAAAAATTATTTGTGCCAAATGAATCCAAATCAAAATAATCTTCAACGCATTTTATTTTAATTTTAAATTAAAATAATGTATAATAATATTAATTAGAATATTTAAATTAATATTTTAAGTTATAATAAAATTAAATATAAATAAAATATTAATATATAAATTAAAGTTATGGGATATAATATGGTTTTTTAAAAGTTAAACGAATGAATGAATTGATTCAAGGTGATGTGACATAGTAGAACCTATTTAAATGGAGTTCACCGTTGGAGTAAAAAATGAATGAGTTCCTTTAACATGATGTGGCACAGTGGACCCCATCTAAAGAACCCATCTTGAGTTCACCGTTGTAGATGCTCTAAAGAATGATAGAATTCCTAAGGAAGGGTAGATTAGTAATTACCTTGTGGAGTTGGTTGGATATCCAAACTAACTAAACGAGTTAGTTACCAAGAAGCAGTTGAAGGTTTTAGATGAATGTTAGAAGGTTTTGTGTGGACTGTTAATTGAATCATCCCTACAAATTTCTGAGTCAACCCAACAAAGGAATCGTGCTTCAGAAAGAGTCACATTAAGTTTGGCTTTAGATAGGAGTTTTTTTTTTTTTTTTTATTAAAAAGAAAATTTAGTTTTTTGTCGCCGAGAGAAATGGTTTTGGGAATAAAGATAAAATTGTTTTAAATTATTTTACTCTTGCATTTTGCACTCATGATTTTTCTAGTGAATAAGCAGATTCTTGTTGAAATTTTCTAAGTTCGTTAAATTAATTTTTAAAATTAGTAAATATAATTTTGAAATTGTAAAATATTAAATAAAATAATTTATATTTCAATTTTTATCATTAAATATTATGATGTGATTTGTTAATTAAATATGTAATTCTTGTGATGATATGATATCAATGTTATTATAAAATTAATTAATTTTTCTATGAAATTTAAATATTTTATAAATTAATTTTTCAATAAATTATTGATGCATAATTACAATTATTCATAAATTTGTATTTTAGATGATAAAAATTCATTGATAAATTTATTTATAAGAAGATAACACTTACGTGGGATCAACATTAATAACTCATATATTCAATCGCAATGTCACATCAAAATATGTAAGAGTAAAATTATGAACTAATTTAACCGATGCTTACAATTTTAGGAATCAATATTGAGTGTATCTTTATTTATATATATATATATATATATATATATATATGTGTGTGATTTTATTTTTTCAACCTACTTCTTATTAATACTACTTATTTATTTAATTTTTTTTTGCCGAACTTAGAAGATCTTAGTCCAAGTCCAACAAAAAATAGGTAATTTTATATTGATTCGATCTAGTCAAATCACATAAGCTTCTCGAAAATAGGAGAAGTTGTTGTTAAGGACGAAATCTGAAGTCAGTCAAATTTAACTCATATGGACCTTCAATCTCAACCACTTGATGAAGGAGAAGAGAATCCAATGAACTTGGATATGACAACTCATTTATATTTGCACTTTGAGTCGTTTAATGACAATTCTATTGTAACTACGACCATCAAATGATAATTATAATTTTTATGATTAAAATAACACGTCTTTAACATATGAGAGTGATATGAGAATCATGAATTTCTTCCTTAATTACATAACAGAAATCTTTTAGAAATTTTAAAGGAATCTAATATATAAACAAAGAGTCTTGAGATCATAAAATATACTGAAATTCTAACCTTCATTTAGTATCTCTCATTCAATGAGAAACTCTTACATAATTGTCGGTCTATGTGAAGCTACACCCCTAGTGAGAAGCTAAGAGAAAAAAAATGTTGTTTAACTCCTTCAAGTGTAGTTACCATCGATTCTGAAGCCAAGATTATAGATTATGTGTTTAATGTTGAGTAGTTTTCATAACAATGAATGTTTATAAAAAAGGAATGAGATAGTACAAACCTCAAAACATCCACCAAAACAAACAAATTCAACCACTACAATAACATACAACCAATTACAAAGTAAAAAATACCTAACTTTGCGGCACCTAGTTTCTTTCTTCTCATGTTGATCTATTATCCAACCCTTACACCTTCATATTACTTTGTCCTAAAATATAAGAAAAAAATTAATCAAAATAATAAATATATTTAATTTAAATTTTGAACTAAATACGATAAAAAAAAAAAAAAAAAAAATTTGACTAATCGTTGTTTATATTTTAAAACAGAGTGAAAAGAAACCAATAAAACTACTTTCATATCATAGAGACATTGAGAACTTAAACTCTTCCAACACCTTATAGCTACAACCCAAAATGATTTTGCTTCACTAACATGAAACATCTAGCATACATTTCATAAAATTCATTACCATAGAGAAGATCACCTTCCTTCTACATTCACACTGGACGCTAGAGACTAGGCAATTTCAAAGAACTTCAGCAATACTTGTGTGTCCTAATTTACCTTGTGACAGTTCATGTACATTCCATTTCCTTGTTGTTGGTGTAGGAAGACATGCAATCAACATATAATTAACTATGTATTTCAATTTCATTAACCATGCAATTGGTTGTGGATATTTGTTGTCTCATTTTATATCAATCAAATAGATGTCTTATTTCATAAAAGGTTCTCTAACACATTGCGTGAGAATATTTTTTTCAATGTAAATTTATTTCAAAATATGTTTATTTTATAAGGATAATATGCACATTAGTTATTTTTTTAATATTAAAAAAACCAAGTTCTCCTAGTTTAATTTGTTGTTGATGTTGAAAAAAAAAAGGTATTTTATATATTTAATTTAAGCAAAATTTATCAACGAATGCATGGGAGACTTTTAGACATTTTTCTGTTTTCTTTAGGCATGTTGTAGAACAGCAGCATAAGATAGCAGTAAGATTGTTTCTTTTTAAGAGCATAGAAATAAATCTAAAGCTGAGATGTCCAAAGTAGCATAAATTTTTATTGAATAAACCCTCAATCCAACATATATTTTGATTCTTTTTTAAAAAATAAAACATCTATTTAGATTTAGAATAATCTTGTCTTGGAGCAGAATCTGAATTCAAATCTTAACCGGACAATTTTTAATCAGATTTTATTTATCTTTCAGTCGAAATTCATATGGCTAGAGTGTTATTTTGCTATTCGTCTTGTTTTATGTCTTCTTTCCATTAAAAGTGAAAAAGAACTTAGAGTCCCCCACCTACTGTACCAATAAATGAATATACCTTTTTTCTTCTTTATGAACCATACCAAATAATAAACCTTTGGAAATAATTATTTAAATATCCGATTATTTTATCCATATATACTCGTTAAGCTATTCATCATGTATTCATTGTAGATTTTATTGGCATATACGAAAACTTTTGCCACCTTTACATTCTGGAATTTAAAAAATATATCAGATTTTTCATGTAGAAGTTTATGTCCATTTATAATCGGTATTAATAGTAAATACAATTTTGTTATACTCCTTTGTCACTATTATAAGTAAGAAAAAAGTCACGAATTTTGGTCATTGTTATAAGTAAAATTTAATTATTTTTTGAGCAATTTAATGCTATTATTTCTAATATATCATTCATTTTATTCAACATTATTTAATGTGGATAGATGAGTGATTAATATAAAAA
>JBBPBR010000002.1:23403413-23420671 GCA_037974775.1 Cicer pinnatifidum
TTTATTGATAATTATTAGATGTTGAAAAATTAAATTAATTTTATAGTCTAATACTGAGTTTCGTATATATTGTCATAATTTTTTTGAAAATGATATTTTATATAATAAATGTCACAATCCATTTAATTAATATAAAAATTTGTCAATTATTTTCTCTTTTATGATATTTTCAATTTAAAAAACTACAATGTTTTTAAATAAATTGCTTAAAGAATTTGTCATTGTTGTTTTATTTTATTTTATTTATTGTATTATTATGATTTATCGATTGTATTCATTAAAAATTATTTTTAGCCTTAATTTAATTAAAAAAATGGCTCTGTGTGAGTCAATTATGGTGAAGTTTAACATCTTTTTTAAGATAAAAAATATTTACATAAAAATTATCCTTTATAATTAACATATGTTAATAAAATAGAAGAATAGACAAAGAAGCACAAAAGTATCACACGTCCGTTCTGATATATTATATACCGACAACTCTTGAATTAACTCTGATATATTATATACCGACAACTCTTGAATTAACTGTCACCCCCGATAACTCATTGGTTATATCTTTTTTCTACACAATTATGTCTTTTCATAATACAATCAATTTTTATTTTTATCCCTTACTACTCAATTTTATATAATGTTCTGTATCACTCAAATAACATGTGAACATATTTAACACATGAACAACAACCAAAATGTACTGATTTACACATTAAATGCAGGAACAACAAAAGGCGTGCAAATATAAGCACGTTTGTTAACAAAGTCGGGTAGAAATAAATAAATTTGTTCAAAGAAAAAGATGAAAAAGAGAGTGAAAACTTACAGAAACAGAGACAGCTACAAAAGGACAGAAGCAAGAGTGGAGAAGACCAAAAGAAAATAGGGTTTCAACCACAAGTTACAAGAAAATAGGGTTTCAACCTTAGTGTAAATTTGGAGTAAAATTGAGAGATACCAAAATAGAAAGAGGGAAAAAAAATTTCTTGACTAAAGAAAGAGAGAAAACTTAAATGATCAAAATTATCAAAAAAAAGAAAAAGAACTACCAAATTAGAAAGAGGAAAATCGCCAACAAAAAATATAAGACTAAAATTGCAAAATTGCGATGTCATACTTTTTGCAAATTGAAGGAAATAAAGTGTTGAATAGTAAGCAGCACCTTCATTTAAGGTGCTAGTTTGGCAAAATCACGATAATGCCTCGAAATTTATGGTACTCCAAAACTTAGCTTTTGCCAAAATCAGAAAATGGAAAGGAATTTCTTTTTAATTTCAAAATTTCCTTGACACGTTTGATATAGTCAAAATTAATTAATCAGTTTAAAAACATCTTTGACATTCAAATTGTCACAAGGGTCATGATATACAGAAATTCCATTTGTCTAATAGACCATGCAACCCCTCCTAAAGACAAAGTTAATTAGTACTAATATGAATCAAACATCTATTTAGATTTAAGATCATGTCTTTGACATCTATCCAGTAAACCTTAAGGAAAACAAAACATGTACAGCCAACATAAGAAACTTTGTATTCAGGTTGTAATCGTCGTCAATTAAGTCAGCTACAAACTGCAATATCCCTGTAATCAAAACACAAAACAAGTTTCTTATTTTGAATGAACAAATAGTGACCTCAACAATTTGAGAACGCCAACTTTAATAAAAAAAAAAAAAATCTGACACAATGCTTTTCAATGAGACAAAGACATACACTACACAATGGTATCAAAACCAATTCATTATGCAGAGTAATAGAAAATAGAATCAAGGCATGTTTGTAGAGATAAACAAAATTTCAAGCTATCAAAATCACAGCCAAAATGCAGAAAACAAGAATTTAATATGAGCATAAAGCAAGAGCAACTTAGAAAAATCCTCTTCCAAGGTTTGAAACAACAAAGTTCACTTTTTCAGCAAATATGTAAGTACAAAATAAAATTAAACAACAATCTATTGGTCATAATCCAATCTTACTGAATTACCAACACAAGTAAAGTCCAAGCTTATCCACAACATATTTGATTCTTATATATTACCAACTTCCAAATGATAAATCACAATTAATAAAATCAATGAAACTCGAGGATTTCATCATCTCATCGCGGCTCTAATATTATAAAAATTCCCAAGATCTTCCAGGAATGCTTTCCAAGAAGACTGTATCTAGATCAGCAATGAAGATAAACCTAAAAGATTTAGATATGAAATTGAACATACAAAGCCTTTAAATCATTCTTGGCCTGAATAATAATAAAAACCTATTCGATCCAAATTTCAAAAACAGTTTAAATTGATTGTCACTATATAAGACACGGCATTGTCAATTGCGGATTGCAAAAAATAGCGGTTTGTTCGAATTCCTCTATTTTATAGTGCTATAGTACTGCAATAACGGCAATTTGACAACACTTCAAACTAAATAGTGTATCGCAGGACGATAGTGATTGCTCAAATTCCACTATGCCATTGCACTATTGCGCTACTATAGCGGCTATTTGACAACACGATAAGACATCAAAGAAATAAATTTATTTGTTTGTTTTACATTTTGTTCCCTATTGAAATATATTCCCTCTAAATATTGAATGTAAAATAAACCGGGAAAAAATCTTTAAGAGTTGTAAACAAGCACTCATAAGAATTTCTACCTGAAGAATGATGCCTAGATATCAAAGGCAATCTATAAACACTTCGGCTTGTGGTGAGTTTTGAAGAAAGAAATCCATTAGTCTTCTTAATTCCTCATCTGATATATTTGACGGTTTCACCTTCAATTTCAACGACTTCAATCTAACAAAACAAGGAAGTTGACTATTGATTGAACCAGAAGTTCGGCGAAGTAGAACCTGCACAAATAGAGTGTAGTAGACATATTTTGAAGAGTAATCTAAAAAGTATTGTCAACTAGCAGCTATATCACAATATCGTAGCTATAGCGCTATACTGTATCTATAACACTATTCCGAAACAGAATTTGAACAAGTCACTGTTGTTCTAAGATACACTATTTAGTACAAACTACAAAGTGTTGTCAAATAGTGACTATAGAAGTGTTATAGGACTATAACATAAAAAAATTTGAACAGACTACTATTTTACGCACTCTGCGTATAACAACACTAATCTAAATGGAAAGATTGTGTATTGGCAAGAAAGTACAAGGAAAATCTTATCAAAAACATGGAAATAAAAAAATCTTACCTGAAGGGTACTTGAAGAGAGTGTCAATATCTTAACATAATTAGCGAGCCCTTGCAGCCAACTAATTAAGGTTGAATATGTCAACTCCAAATATGTAGGAAAATAAGGTTCAGAGCCCTTAACATCAACATTTACTTGTTCAAGAAAAGAAAGATAGCATATAGAGACCTGGTGAATGAAATAACCTGTGAGATTGATATAATTAAGGTTCGGAGTAGAAAGCACGATTTTGTAACCTACTGCTTGAATGGTACTGCCTATGGTCAAACTAGAAAGCTTAGAATTAGATATGCAAAGGCATTTTACATTGCAATGTAGATAACAATGTTCAAGGACCAAAGTGCTTAACATGTGACAGTTTGAAAAGGGATCAACTATGCCATTGTCATTTGCAATAAAAGTGACATTCTCAAGATGCAAACATTTTAATGCCGGACACTGCATGGAAGTTGGAAGTTCTATCATCCCAGGGGCAACCAAAATTGAAAGCTTAAGATGTGTCAAAGTTCTGCACGAAAATATGCAAGGGTTGATTTTGTAACCGCATTTTATAATATCGATTTCCATTTTCAACTTCTGTACATCATGGGACACAGCATAAGTCAAGACCAGATTCACAAGTTCAGGTTGAATGCAAAATTGCTGCCTTAAATCAATATCATGCAATGAAGTCAAGTTGTCTCGATGAGACAGAACCCAAAACACAAACTCACTGAAATGAGTATAGTCAGTGATAGCGTAGTAATTCAATTTAAAACTAGTGAGACCTTTCCAAAGGTTTTTCCATCGAGAAGACAATACACAAGTCTGAACAGCTTGTTTTGTGTTCATAAATTTCATTATACGAAGCAAAATAGAGTCATGCAAGTCACTTAGCATATCCTTTTCCTCTGTTCTATCTCTTTTACACTTCATCTTTCACTTCAGCCACTTCAACTTCCACTAATCTTCCTTTTCCTTCAGCCACAACTAACCTACAAAGTTTAAATAAATATATATCATCAAAGTGAAACCAAACCCAATTTTCGTTTTTTATTTGCGAATTATGCCAATAACATACTCTCTAGCATCCTAATTCCCAACAGACGCTCTTTAATTGGTTGAAATTCACGTAGAGATTATACTAAAACATTAATATACTAAATAAGATTTCAAAAACAAAAAATCAAAATTTAGGGTTTGAGTTTCACCTTCAACAATTAACAACATAACACAAGTGCCTCATGATCATTATATTTTTTCTTGCAAAAACATTAACAATTTATTATTATAATCAAGATTCTTTAAAAAAATCAATTGCAAGTCACGATTTCAAGACTACAGTGCAAAAACCACATGAAAATCAATCTCAAATAAGAGAAAAACATCAAGTCACAATTTTTGAAAAAAAAAATTCCTTCTCCTCCTTTACAAAATAGGCACGATGTTTGAAAAAAATAAACATAATAGAAGAACAATAATTCAATGAAACAACACACCATAAAAACAATGAAAACAAAACTAAGATGTTCAAAATAAGAATCAAAACAACCATTGAAACAGCATAAAAGAAGAATAAATAAGCGGAAAAAAAGTTGGTAAGGATGAATAGAAACAAACCAGAACTAAACGATTGAGAGAGAAGGAAGGACGGTGGGTTGTTGCCGGAAAACGGTGGCGGAAGGTCGGTAGTATTGGGTGATGGCAGAGTGAGGATGGTTTTGGAGTGTTGGGTGAGAGGGTATGTGGAATAGTAAGAGACGATAAAATAAAAACAGAAAAAAGAAACGTATTTTATATGGTTTTTTTTTATTTTAAATCTTTTTTTATATGATTTTTTAGTTTTAATAAAAAAGGGTTTCAAATTAATCTTAAAGACCCTTTTAACCTCATTTTATAAAGAACATATTTATGTCCAAATGTTTAGTTTTAATGCAGATTAATAAAATATTATATGAATGTCCTATGCGGATTGCAACTTAATGTTTAGTTTTTTAAAATTTGTTTGCAACTTTTTTAATTTAAAAATTTTCTTTAAATATCTATTTTTTATGGTATACTATAAACACATTAAGAAAGAATCAATTTGAGTTAATGTGTATAAATCGATATCTAACTTAATTTGAACCAGTGTTACTATTTGGTAGCAAATTCGCATTGATTTAGCTACTAAATGTGAGTTTGGACTTATACATGGATTTGTGTTACATCAAGTATTATGTCCCTTTTTTATTTTGAGTGATTATTCACCATTGATTCTGTTACTTGTTAAATTTTCTTATGATCATATTAAAAAAAAAATCACTATAAGATTTATTTTTTTTCAGACCTCAAGACTTGTTTTGTTTTATTTTATACTTTGAGCCTTACATGAATTATATTTTTTTTTTTATCCCTTGATTTATTGATAAAATTATTATTGGGTGCCTTTTTGAATATAGTGGGGCAACTTCAAGTTTTTTTTTTTAATAAGTCTCAGTTTGAAGGACACAATAATATGTTCTACCTGGAGTAAGAGATTGGACTCATTACAAGTGAGAGCCCGTCATGTGAAAAGGTAGAGTATATAGAGAAATGGTAAGTAATGTTCCTAATGCAAAAAGAAATTTGGGCTGATGAATGATTCTTTGAATGTAATGAGCTCCAATTGTTCAAAAAGGTTACATGTAATAGCCTTTTGAATATTTGTTTCCCTCACCTATTGCCCTTTGGCCTCGTTACAACTTTTAAAAATGCTTTTGATATATATATATGCTCTCATGAGAGATGGAGATCTGGTTAATAGTCAAGCTTATGGTAGGACATTCTGCATCGGTGAAATTTTGAGTGAATGTCCATTATCCTGAAACACTAAGAGAATTTGAGAGTTGAGTGTCCTATTGATGAAAATTATGTTTTCAGATGATCCTAAGTCACTAATTTGGAACTGAAGTTGGTTATGTTGAGACAAAAATCTCTCTCAAATATTTTAATGATAACAAAATTATTTCAAAGATTTTGATTATATGTGTTATCTAACTTGTACTTTTGAGTGTATCAAATTTAGAAAACAGGTTCTTCACATTCTTGATCAGATGAAATATTTTACAATATTAATATGTCATCTACGTTAGAGGATAAACAAAGAAAAAGATGAATTTATGTCCTATACATCAGAGGATAAACAATATTAAAGAGAGAATGAATTCATGTCCTCTACGTCATAAGATAAACAAAGCAAAAGAGATGATGAATTTATAATAGAAGATAAACAACATAGAAGAAAAGATTAATTTATATCCTCTATGTCATAGGAAAACAACGCAAAAGAGATGATACACTTTTGTTGTCTATTCACCCTTGCACATGGAAAAATGAGTAAAATTACGAAAGTACAAAAAGTGATTTATTTGACTTATAAGGCAAGACACTACAATTGTTGGGAAAGAAAAAAGTCAAAAGGCATAAGTCACTTTAGAATTAATGGAAGCTTTATCCTCTTACTACTCATATTCGAGGATAAACTGCAACATTCATTCTCCCAACATTCTTCTAACAAGGACAGCTGAAGGGAATATTTGGGATTCCAAATAAAGACCAAGGGAAATCGCCTAAGTCTTCAACGGATACTTTGTGCTTCTCCTCATATTTGAAGCACCATTACTTCTATAAATTCATATGATCTCATCCTTATTAAAAACAACAAATATCATAAAAAAGCAATAGATCAAAGTTGTGTAAAGCAATCTCATCCTCAACATACTTTCTACTAATCTTAATTATATCTTTGATATCATCATCTTAGAAAGTATATCATAGTGGAATAATCCACTCTTATCAAATCTCTCCAACCTGTATATCCTTAAGTTAATATTAACTTGTTGATAGTTGTGTAAGTGTTGTAAAACAAGAAGATATATTATTTATATAAGTCTGGTGAGGCTAAGAAGATACATAGTGAAAATCCTTTTAAAACGACAACCCTTTTGAGCCATAGTGAAAAACTCACAAGTAAGTGATGACTGGATGTTATCTATTTTGGGTGAACTAGTATAAATTTATGTGTGTCATTCTCTATAATCTCTTATCTTTATTTTATCAAACTCTCATTTCAGTTCTAAACATTTATCCTCTAACATCCATCTATTATCCTCGTACAGAGGATATTGTTTTAAAAGAATAAGAAAATTAAGAAAAGTACATTCTCTATATTCGACCTCCCTTCTAGTGATATTTTAGCTACTTCAGGTTATACATTGGTTTTGGAATTTTCATATTGCCTGCACTTGAACTGAATATTGAGTCTCTTATTCATGGTGCCTGCTTGAGGACAAGTAATGATTCAATCATGGGGAATTTTGTAGGCTAGAATTTATCTATTTTTATAGCTTTGTTTGATAGATTAATTTGATGTTTTAATCTAGTTTTAGTTCTATTTACTAGATTTTTGTTTTGTTTTCGTTCCAAGGAGAATTGAAAGGATAAGTGAAGATTCTTGGTGCAAATAGCCCTACAGTCAAGTGGTGCAATCATGGTCCATCTTGATCAAGAAGATGAAAGCAAAACATGCTCCAACAAGAGTTACGACCTGACTGTAATGGTTGGACGAGAAAAAAGTGATAATTTGCTACACCAAGGCAACAAAGGTTACTATCTGACTGTAATGGCCATTACAGTCGTAATTTGTTCATCTTTTGCTTATGAACCATTTTTCTTCAGTAAAATTTTGATGGTTTCTTGTAATTAAAGCCCATGAAGGCACCTAGGACTATAAAAGGGATGAAAATACTCAATTTTGACACAAATTCCTACTCACAATCTCATTACTTTTGTTTTTGTTCTTGTAATTTTCTAACAGATTTCTAGTTTCAATAATATTCAATTTTCTAATTTTATTTTGTTCTTCTATATTATCATTGTCTTTATATTTTAGCTTTGAATATACTATGAACGCGAGTAAATAGATTTCCCTTGTCTTGGGAGTGTAGGATTTCCAATTATGAGTCTCTAACAATTTCTATTTCTTTCTTTTTGATATGGGTATTGATCTTTTAATCCAATCTTAGTAAGAACCGTGTTTGTACTTGGATATCAAATAATATGTTGAAAGACGGATTTGATATTCGACCCACAAGATTGGACAATAGAATCAAATCATGAAAATAAATTTTGGTTCTCTTAAAATCATAAAAGATATTTTCTCTTAAAGGATTTTACTAATACATCAATTATGAAGAAAAAAAGTTGGTTATTAGTTTAAAATATACTCTTGTTCTTTGAAAGAAGACACTAGTTATAATTGTTTATCCGATTTTAAGAGTTTAACACCTATAACTTATAGAAGATTAGTTTTATTGTATCCATTGTTATGAAAGACTACAATTCCAAGACTTTCGTTTTTTTGCAAATTTTAATCAAAAATCACTATCAACAATCACCGTTTTAGCTAATTGATCTGATATCGCACATGAACCAAATACAAGTAATAAAACATAGTGTAGGGTAATAACTTGAGTCGTTCTCAAGGACTTTTAATTATATTAACCGAATTGAGAATTAAAATTAAAGGGAGTTTCAAATTTAATTCAGGAAAATTAAGAAAATGATTAATCCATTGATTCGAGAGTTTTAAACCTATCACATATTCTATCAACTGATTTAATCTTTAAATCATGACTCTATTCCTATTTGACTATATAATTGATCAAACAAGTGTAATCAACCCTATGTGAATTCAGTTTTTTTTGATTTGATTAAGTATAATAGTCATCAATGTATTACAGTTAACGATCAATTGTCACAAAACTATAATTTAATTAATGTAGAAATCGAATTCTGTCAAACTAATTTAATCAATTCTATTGAGATTTCAATTAAGCAATTAGAATAACAATATAATCAAATAAAGAGAAATAGAATCATAACATGAAATTAACATTATAAATTAAACCTTAAAGTGTTGATGAAACTCTGAAACAACGAATCAATATGAAAATTAGGCTTCCATGAAAATAAAATAAAAACTGTTTATATGTTTCTGAATCCGAAAACAACGCGTGTTTCTAAAAAGGAAAACTGTCAATATATGGTACTTGATTTTGGGCTTTAAAACAAGTTGTCAGCTACTTAAAATTATTACAAAAGAACTCAAATAATGTAATAAACAATTTAGACTCACTAAAGTTCAACATTGGGCTTTTATTCCAACACAAAAGTTGTAGCTCTAATGTTTAGCTTTTCAATGTTTGCTCGCATGCGTTAATCCGATATCCAAAGCTCAAGTTATGACCTATAGAGCGAACATGAGTCAATATGTAAATAATAAAATTAAAATTCAATTTCGACCAAAAATTTAGAGATATTGATACTCATAACAATGTCTTTGCGGAAACAATAATTTTTACTACACGATAATATCGTGCACTTGTGGTCATATCTTATCTATTCGTTAGAGGATGCAACACAATAACTTCGAATCTCGTGACAAAAGTCTGCACACTTAAATTAATTTATTAGCACAATAAATTGTTTCCACAAAATAATTTATGGTATCATCAAAATAATTTATGATCATTCTTCTTCAAACCATTTTGGTTATAACACTTAGTACCAAAACATTCAAAGTTAATCTAAAATGATTCAAATTCCTTTTATTCTTCAAATAACTATAAAACTAACTAGAATGAATGAAACTTAAAACAAAAGTTGTTAACAAGGTGCTTAAAACAAGAATTGATGAAGGCTATTTTGTGATTTACTCTAAATTTTTATGCCTTAAATGGTGCCACAATATTTATGCTTTACAATAATATGAATTGATTTCCCTTTGTATGTTTGTTGTTTAATAAAATGTAACACTTAAAATAAACTAAAAAGTGATCTAATGAAAATAAAAATTAATGACTATTAATTGTGAGAGTTTTGTTAGAGATTTTATATTAAAATTTATGAAGTTTGGTATTATGAGCTATCATCCTAAATATGATTAGGTATCTTGATTATGAGTATAAATCTTGGATTACTAAGCTACGCGCTATATATTTTATTTAGGTTGTACATATTTTGTTTAATATGTTTTAAAGTACCACTAACCAATTTGACAATATAAAATATTGGATTCACATTTAACTTTTTATGTTTCACTTTTTCATGAATATGTAGCCATGGCAAAACAAATGTGTTCAAATCCACAAAAATCAGCCCCATAAGTACCTCAAATAAGTTTTTTTCTTCATTTGTTATATATATTTTAATTATGTTGTTATAAAATAAGTTATTTTATAGGTAAAGACCCTCAAGGAGCTACTAAGAGGATTATGTTGGTGCTATATCATCTCCTAACCTTTGGCAAGAGAAATACGAATGGAAGAAAAAATCCTTGAAAAAGTAGCAAGAATATTTGGTTCATTAAGTATAAGTGCTTTTGTGAGCCTTTTGTACTCTCATTAAAAATGCTTATTAGCTACATTAAGATTTTATTTTTCTAAAGAGAGCACAAGTTGTGGTTTACTACAATGTCCAGTCTCATTTTTCTTTATCCATTGTTAATTAGGTTCCTTTTCAATTAGACAACATTTATGTTTCATTTATTTTATTGAAAACAAGTATTAAATTTTCCTATTCAAAGGTACATTTTATTAGTAAAAAAGTTATGTATCTCATGAACCCTTTAAAGAAGTTGTCAAAATGCATGATATGAAATTGAGAATTTGGGAGTCTTTTGTTGCGTAAATTTGTATTCACCTCAACAATGTGAATATACAATCAACTAAATATTTAACATAAAATTCTCTTGGGATTAAACTAGTACTTTTGAGCATATTACGATTAAATTTGTGTTACTCACATTTATCAAATGTTTTAACTAATTAAGTTTTTTATTTTATTTTATTTCAGTCGGTTGACAATGCAAGAAAGCCTAATTCACCTCTAGACACAAGAGGATCATGTGGTGGTAGCAACTTTTGATAATATTGATTACGTGTTTTGATTTGATACTGAACAATGTCATTATGTGTGTTTTTATTAGGATATTGAAAATTTTGATTACATGTTTTGCTATGATGACCTTTTTAAGCATAACACTTGTTTTTAGGATATTATGAATTTTGAGTTGCATTTGTTAACAGAATATGCATGCATGAATTATTTTAATGTTCCTAAAATAATTGAGTTATTTTTACATATATTAAGAAATGTGTACAAATGAAAAGAGAGAAAAATTAAAATAATATTTTTATCAAATCATTATTGTTAAGAATTGATGCATTATTAACCGTTGCAAATCTTGCACAAAATATCGGAGAGAGTCGGTGAGCGATAAATATTAATTAAAATATTATAATCGAAATTCTTAAAATTTATATAGTTTTGTTTAGAGTTTCACATAATTTATACATAGTTATAAGTTGAAAAAGTTATAATTTCAATTTTTACAAGTTTTACAATTTTCACAAGTCACACAAGTTTTTAGAACTTCACACAATTCATTCAAATAAAATATATCTATTTTACGATTTTCGTCTTTGTCGGAAAAAAATTCTTAAAAAATGCATCAATTTTTTTATATTTAAATATCGTGTCACTTCTAAAAAAATACATAAATTAATTAAAATAATTCACAATTAAAAAAGAGTATCACATTATATTATATATCAACTGTTTCTATGTAAAAGTTTGTTAAAAGTAGTAGTTGAGTTGCTAACTAAAGTGTTATAGTTTGTTTCGATATTAATTAGTTTATCATTCGATGTTATATAGTTAATCTGGATATGGAACTTGGTGTATTAATTTTATTAGTATAAATTATAAGAGAGAGAAAGAAAAAAAATTGAGTAGAGATTTGATAGAAGAGAGGTATATAGGTGGAGATGGGAGATGTACGATGTTTGTTTCTCAAAAACCATAAATGTTAAAAAATATTTTAATAATTTATGAGTGTTATTTTGATAATCTATATAAAAAATAATAATAGCACTTAATATTCCTAAAATGATACAATTGAAAAGAAGTGCATTAGAAATTGAAATAGTCATTATTCTTTTCAAATGGGTCAATTATTTTATATCAGGGCAGTAATATATTTTATGGAATTTTAAGTATTTTGATAAAATTTTATTGCATACCTTACAATTTGTATGTGGAAAATAAATTGTATGAGAATTATTAAATAAAAACTCTCCACAATTACAAGATGATTTATAAATGACTATTCGTATATTCGTGCGATGCACATGTCGTGAGATATGTGTGTGATATGAATCATATGATATTAGAATTAAAATAAAATAACATGCAAATGTTTCTATAATGGTGTATATAAATTGTACAATATTTTTGACAAATTTTGTTGGATTTTTACTCTACTTACTTTTATATTATATTAATTAGATTATTGTAGACACATGTTATTAATCTGATTTTCTGACTGAATTTGTCCACCGTTTTGGTAATGCAAATCAATAGGTCAAAAATAACCAATTAGCATGAAGAAAAGAAAAATGAATACTACGACACAAATATAAATAGTCCAAAATAAACTAAGAATACGAAATAAAATTGAAACTCAAAAGAACACAAAATGCAAAAAAATACTTTACTTCAAGCATTAGTCACCAAATAACCATTGCAAGCATTTAATTTAGATAACCATTGCAATATATATATATATATATATATATCATATTAAATGTAATTCAAATTGATTTGTAATTAGTTAGAAGTGAAAATATAATTAGAACTTAGTTGAGGTTGTTATAACTTGTATAGTAAAAAACTACTTTTATAAAAGCCATTAGAACCAAGAAAATAAATATAATTTTTATGATTGAATTCCAGATTGTTAATCATTATCCAGATTACATTCTTCAAACTGTTAATTATTCTCCGTTTTATGAACTTTCTGTTTTCTTCTGTTTTCTTCTCTTTTCTTCTCAATTTCAATTCCTCTCAATTATACAGCATGTTCCAACAATTGGCATCAAACACTTGAGTTATAATTCCTGGGAAACACAGGTGCAAGTGTGAGGGGGAATCAAAATTGGAAAACGCAAGTGTGAGTGAAAGAAAAGAAAGAAGACATGAATGGAGGAGGATTTCCAACGAATTTGTCAATCCTTGATGGAAAGAATTGGGAGAGGTGGTCTGCATCAATGAGATCGTTGTTAGGAGCTCAAGAAGTTTTTTAGATTGTTCAAGATGGCTATGAACAACTTGGTGCAAGACATTGTTTTACATATAGCAAAATATGGATTCAAACAACTTTGAGAGGATTTCAAAGGCATTTACATCAAATGAGGCATGGAAGATCTTGGTCAAGTACTATACAGTTGGGGAAAAGGCCAAGAAAGTGAAGCTCCAAATGCTAAGAAATCAATACGAACTATTGCAAATGGAAGAAGATAAAATTGTGGCAGATTACTGCAATTGTGTGCTTGTTGTTGTTAATCAGATGAGACCAAATGGTGAATCCTTAACAGAAGACCAACCAAAGTGATAACAACAACAAGAATTCGAATGGAAAGAAAAAATTAAACAAGAAAGGGAATCCAATGTTACAATTGTGAAAAATGGGGCATTTTGTAAATGAATACAAATCCAAAAAGGTTCAAAGAGAGGATGATGAAACTCAAATGGCAGTTGAAGATTCAAACTCAAATGAGGTGTTGTTAATGGCTACAACAAAATCATATGATGACTTTCAGGAGCAGTGGTACCTTGACACAAGTTGTTCAAATCACATGACTAGCCATAAAGATTGGTTTTGTGAGCATTGATGAGAAGGTGAAAAGGGAGATCAAATTTTCACATAATAGTTCATTAATTGCATATGGAGTAGGAAAAATGTTGATTCAAATTAGAGATGGCAAACAATCATTCATATGTGATGTGTTATATGTGCCAAACATGAAGAACAATCTATTAAGCCTTGGACAACTGCTTGAAAAGGGGTATTCTATGAAGATGGAGCATGGTGAAATGAAATTATTTGATAGTTCAAGAAGATTGATCTTGAAAGTACCACTGCCTAAAAATAGAACCTTCAAGATTGATATCCAGATCAATGAGAACAAGGGCCTAGTTGGTGAAATCATGAATGAAGATTGGTTGTGACATCAGAGGTTTGGACATTTAAATTTCAGAAGCCTTCAAATGTTGCATAACCATAAAATGGTGCAAGGAATTCCAGAAATTCAAATGATAAAGGAGCTGTGTGAAGAATGTTGTCATGCTAAACAACACAGAAGCTCATTTAAGGCTAAAGTGCAAACTCGATCTTCATGAATGATGGAGATAATCTACTCTGATGTTTGTGGTTCTTTGGAAGAAGTATCAATATGAGGTAATCATTACTAATTTGTATCATTCATTGATGATTTTATAAGGAAAGTTTGGGTATATCTAATCAAGAGAAAGAATGAAGTGCTTGAGATACTTAAAAAATTTAAGATAATGGTTGAAAAACAAAGTGGCTTTAGTATGAAAATCATCAAGACGGATGGAATAAAAGAATAGAGTTCTCATGAATTCCATGATTTTTGTGAAAAAGAAGGGATGTTGCATGAATGACTGCACCATACTCTCCCTAACATAATGGAACAGTTGAAAGGAGAAACAAAACTATAATGAAATGGCCAGGAGTATTTAGAAGTGGAGGAAAATGCCTCTAGATTCTGGGGAAATCAATATCAATTGTAGTGTACATTTTGAATAGGTGTCCAACCAAGAGACTGACACAACGACACTTGAAGAAGCTTGGACTAGAAGAAAGCCAGATGTGAATCATCTGAGAGTGTTTGGCACATTATGATTCAGGCATGTGCTTGTTCAAAATAGGGGAAAACTTGATAATAGGGATGAACAAATGGTGTTGTTGGGATATGATGTCATCGAAGATTACAAGCTATATGATCCAGACAAGAACAATGTGGTGATAAACAGGGACATACTGATGGATGAATCAAGAGGATGGGACTAAAAAATGAGTGAAGCTAGTTCGAGCAGTGCAGCCAGCCCAAATATACCAACCATCTCCATCAGTTCAACCAATAGTGCAGAAGTAGTGGGACTTGATGAAGGCCAGGGAGCAGGAACAACAAGTCAACCAGTTCTTGAGCATGTGAGAAAGTATGAAAGAGTTAGGCACCCTTCAGTCAGATTAAAACCATATGAAGTGACATTTGACTCAGTCATCAATGTAGGTGGAGAATTAACACATTTTGCTTTGTTGGTTGAATTTGAACCAGTAAGTGATGAAGAAGCCTTGAGTGATCCTAGATAGATAGCAACAATGGATGGAGAGCTTAAAGCCATGGAGAAAAACAAGACATGAGAGCTGATGAACCTTCTAGTGAACAAAAGACCAATTGATTTGAAATGGGTCCATAAATTGAAATTGAAACCTGATGGGCAGGTTGCCAGGTACAAGGCCAGACTTGTAGCAAATGGATTTTTGCAAAAACATGGGCTAGGAAAAGCACATCTGGCTATGTTTTCATGATAAATGAGTCACCAATCTCATGGTGTTCAAGGAAGCAAAGCATAGTCGCATTGTCTACTTGTGAAGTTGAATTTGTGACTGCATCCATGGGAGCATACCAAGATGTGTGGCTGGCAGAATTGATGGCAAAACTGGGACTGAGAAATAATGATGCAGTGAAGATGAATATAAACAATAAATCAACTATAGACCTAGCAAAACATCCAAGTGTTCATGGAAGAAGCAAGCACGTAGAAACAATATTCCATTTCCTAATGGATCAAGGGCAGGATAAAGCTGAAATACTGCAATACAAATGATCAAAAGACTAACATTTTAACCAAAAGCTTGAAGAGGGTGAAGTTCCAAGAGATGAGGAACAAACTTTGATTAACTTCAAATTGAATCACTTTGAATTAGGGAGCATGTTAAATGTAACTCAAATTGATTTTTTATTAGTTAGAAGTTAGAGTATGGCTAGAAGTTAGTTAGAATATGGTTAGAAGTTGGTTGAGGTTGTTATAACTTGTACAGTAAGAAACTACTTCTATAAAAGCTATTAGAACCAAGAACATAAATAAAAATAATTTGATTGAATTCCAGACTGTTAATCATTCTCATTTCTGAAATTTCTGTTTTCTTTTATTTTCTTCTCAATTTCAATTCATCTCAATTATGCAACACGTTCCAACAATACGTACCACGTCTAGATTGATTAAGGATCTCCTTCACCATAGCTTCGAGCACTATCAACATATCAGTAAATTAGAAATATAAGTAGTTTAACAAATAAATAAGAAACCAAAAAGTTGTGTTTCTTCGATGCAAATAGTTATTACCAAAATAGACTTTGATTCTCACATACCATTTGATTGAATATTTATTCATTAGTTGAATTTAATATCGTGTGTAATTACCAATGACACTTTGATTCATTCATGCATTTGATGGATGACCTTTAATTTTGATGTTGATAACCATGTGTAGCTTAGACCAAGTAAATAGGTGGAAAAATTATATTTGTAAGTGGTTTGATAGTATTAGCTTGAATTAAGTTTTGTTGCATTAAAACTTAATATGATTGATATATTAAACACTACTTCATCTGTTCCATAATATTTATTGTAGTTGAGCACTTTACAGAAATTAAAAAAATATAATGAATAAATGAGAGAATGATAATTTGACTGAATTAACCTTTTTAACCATTGGTTGGTTCTTATCATCATAAATGCAAATTTTGATGTTGATAACCATGTGTAGCTTAGACCAAGTAAATAGGTGGAAAAATTATATTTGTAAGTGGTTTGATAGTATTAGCTTGAATTAAGTTTTGTTGCATTAAAACTTAATATGATTGATATATTAAACACTACTTCATCTGTTCCATAATATTTATTGTAGTTGAGCACTTTACAGAAATTAAAAAAATATAATGAATAAATGAGAGAATGATAATTTGACTGAATTAACCTTTTTAACCATTGGTTGGTTCTTATCATCATAAATGCAAATTAAAAAACAACAACTTATGAGTGATAAATATAATATTAATTAGAGGATATAAAAAGTAATTAATGTTATATTGAAATCGAAAAAGATGACAACAATACTAATGTT
>JBBPBR010000002.1:23431711-23441788 GCA_037974775.1 Cicer pinnatifidum
AAATATCAAATTGTCACTTAAAATTAAAATAAAAGACCAACTTGGAAAAAAAAAGATAAAAGACTAAAACGTCACCTGAAATTAAGTTAAGGGACCGCGAATGTAATTTAGCCTAAAAATTAAAATATTTTATATTATTAATTAATAAATTTATTTATTGATCATTTAATAATTAATATTAATTTATAAAAAAATATGAATAAAAATTAAAAGAATAATTTAGAGATTTTTGAAAAACTTTTCATTTTTTAATATTAATTTGACTTTAGGGATCATTCTTTTATAGGGGCTAAATCTAAAAAAACACTTAAAATAACTAGAATCAAAAAATGGTATATTTGCACATACCAAATACTATGATAATTTTAAGCTATATTTTGATAGGATACAAAATTTCTACTGTTAATGTAATTAGAATTGTTGCATATTTCTTTTTAGGATATGTTTGGTGCAGGTACAATACAACTCTTGCAGTTTTAGAATGGACAATGACACAACTCTTAAGGCACCCAAATGTAATGAAGAAACTACAAGATGAGTTGAGAAATATGGTTAGCCACGAAACTCACATAACTGAACAAGATTTGAAAAACATGCATTACTTGAAAGCAGTGATCAAAGAAACTCTTAGATTACACCCTCCATCACCCTTATTAATTCCAAGGGAATCAATGCAAGACACAAAAATTATGGGTTATGACATTGCAGGTAGAACACAAGTAATAGTTAATGCACTTGCAATTTCAACAGATTATTTATAAATTGGGATCAACCATTTGAATTTCAACCAGAGAGATTTTTGAAGAGTGAAGTAGATTTTCAAGGACAATGATTTTAAATTGATTCCTTTTGGGAGTGGAAGAAGGGGTTGTCCTGGAATAAGTTTTGCTATGATTGTGAGTGAATTGGTGTTAGCTAATCTTGTTCATCAATTTGATTGGTCATTACCTAATGGAGAGGAAAGGGAACAATTCAAGCTTTGAACATGGCTGAAACTACTGGGTTGACCATTCATAGAAATTATCCACTTTTGGCTTTTGCATCCCCATATGTATAATTAAGAAGTGAAATCTACATTTACATATTAGTTTATTTGCTTTAAAATTGTCTTTGTATTTTATCTGAGTCAAAACTGCAAGTCTTTCACACTAAAGAAATATATTCATTATATCAAATGAGGTTTGAATTGTGTTTTAAAATACTTTTGAAAGTTAAATGTATTTAAAAATTTCCTTGTTGTTAAAAAAATAATATAAGTTATGAAACCTTTTTCAATTTTTTTTTGAAATAATACAAATGTAAAATAGGTAAGGGAAAAGAATATGATCCAAATATTTATATTAATTCACCATCAAATTAGTTGTTACCTCTAGTCCCTTCATCCTCGGAGATTTTCTACTAAAATGAAACTAATTTTTTTTCTACCCTATATTATACATCTATCAATCTAACTATACTCTAGTCTTTTCAAACTTTTAAGTTAATATTGTGATGATTTTTCATAATTGAAGCTTGCTCATTAGAGAATCAAGAGTGCTTATCACACGAACATAGATATATATTATGCAATTTTGTGTTAGATGATCTGATTTGATATTTATAATTCTAACACATGAAATAGATCAGAAGATATTAAAAGTTTTGAGAGTCTAATGTGTTAACATCATGATTAACATCCTATTACTAATCCTCTCATTTGATCTAAATCTATACCATTCTCAATATTATTTTTCCTCCTTCTGTGGCATGACAAAAAGGTGTAAAATGAAACACATCATTGTGAACAAAGAGTAAAAAAAAAAGAAAAGTAGTTTTATTCAAACCAACATATTACATTACAGAAACAAAGTTTCAAAGATTAAATCAAACATTTATTGTTAGTGCAAAAGTGATTTTAGCCATAATCCTCTGATTGATGTGTTAATTATAACAAAAACAATAAGAACAATTATTTTCTAACTATTTGATAAGTGTGGAGATTAATTTAAAATATTTTTTAAGATTTGTATTAATGATTATATATTATAAGGTAGCAAAAACTATGAGTAAGTTAAAGATGATAGTCTAAGTGTTTTTAACACTGAATATTATCGCGTGATAAATAAGTAATTATATCTATTAATAGATCGAGTCATGATATAAGTTGTAAAAATCCTTGCAACGAGCATTTAATTATATGTCGACGGAATCAAAACATTAAAGTCAAAGGGAACACAAGTCAATAGTAAGGATTCTTCTATTTCTTGCTCAATGTGAAGTTGTGGTGCATACTATGATTCTGATTCACATTTAATTTGTGAAATTGGGCGATATTCAAATTTAAGTTGTCTATACATCACAATAGTCACAACGCCCATAATCATAATTAGTTCATTTGCAATTGTAACTATAATTTAAAATGATGGTTTAAAGACTAAGCAATAAAAAAATAGTCAATTGATGTACATCCAAACGAGAAAATTGATAGTGTAATACGAATATAGTGGCTTGAGAGTGGTGTGTTTGGTTACGTTTATGTGGAGTTATGTTGCATGCTTGGAGGATGGAATTATTTCAGACAAGTAATAACACTGGTGAGGAGGATGCTAAAGGTGGATGAAAACATCAAACATAAGTTATGTTTTGATTTTGTTTGAGATTTTTTAATTTGAATTAATTAATCAAGTAGTAAAGATCATGATCAATGAGGAGATTTTTGTTATTCATTTGGTGGAGGAGCCGTTTTTTGTTCCTTTATATGAAGATTGTAAGTTAAATGTTGGGGTTAGGGATGACCATTGGTTGCACAACCTGAGAAATCAATACTAAATGCAAGTCAATTTAAATTATTACTAATAATGATGATATAAAATGACATTAAACATGCTAAACATAGTCATCTTACTTTTCTCCTCCATATTTAATGAATGATTATACAACCTGCCATCACGATTGTTGAAATGACTTGGAATTAAACATGATATGAACAAAAATAAAATGTTTTAGTAAAACACAAATAATGAGATAAATTAGGAAAAAACAGAACATAGTGTAAACAGAAAATTTCATTATATTTACCTTATCAAACAAAAATTAGTAATAACAATAACACTCCAAGCAACAAGATAATAAATATAAATTTGAAGTTGAAACACCAAACACAAAATTAACACTACAAACCAATTGTATTTTCTTGATTGAATACTTACTAAGTAACAAATATTTACTAAATGTATTTAATCATCATAAAACATAATTTTAAATAATATAAAATTTAAAATAACATAGATAATTGTGTGCATACCTGTAATGTATTTAATCAAATCTACAAAGTGCTCTTCTTTCCTCACAATAATGAGTCTAGAATTTGAATGGAGAGTATGTGTGTCTCTAACTGTCTACATGTCAACAAATAATTAATAAAATGACTCAATATCTAACCAAAACACTAAGACAATACCAAGATTATAATTTGACACTAAATTGAAATATATTTGGATTTACTAGCATAGACAAAATTAGCACCATCAGGATAAAACAACATCTTTAATAAAGACTAAAACAACAACATCATTAATAAACTAAAAGAAAAAATAAGGCATTTTGTGAAATCAAATAAACATAAAGAATACATAATAAATAGAGAATAATCTAAAAGTAAAAATCCATACACATCACAAAATATGACGCTAACACAACCATTATGTCAAAAGTAGTGAGTCAAAAGTGTGATCCCAAAATATTCAAAAAAGTCGGATCTGAAATAGTTGGAACTAATTAATTAGTACAAAAGCATAAATTGAGTTCTAATTTCAAAAACTTCAAATTAGAAACAAGTAAAGAGATGCAAATGACGTACATCGATTGTAATTAAGCACAACCAAATGGTTGTGTCTGTGGCTGTGATTATGAGCCACTTGAAGCTGCATTTCCTAGTGACATATCTTTAACCTTTATAAAATAAAGAACATCACAGTTTATTCAAATATACATTTTTATGAATCGAAGGTAATTAAATATACATGAATAATTTTACTTCTATAATTTCTTCAGAAAGCTCAACCTCTTCCATAAGATTCAAGTATTTGAAATAGGTGAAGGAAGGTTTCAATCAATTTTCAGTACAAATTAATGCATTTTCCATTTATGGCTTTAGATAGCTCCTGAAGGTTTCTATTCCTCTACCCCCAGTGTTGAAAGCACTTTTAGACGCAATTGTAAAGATTGGTATGGCTAGAATGTCTTTATATATTAAGAATAAAACCTGGGTACTGAGCTGAATTATATTTCCACCAAGCAGGATATCAAATTTATCACTCATTTTCACACACTAGCAAGATACCCCTTAAGCTAATTTTGCTGGTCAATTGCATGGACTTCAAATGTTTGTGCTCTTGCCATTTGAGAAAGATGGCCAACAACAAATGTTTCAACATTAGAAATATTTTCACCAGCATAAACTTTCTTATACCAATTGTACAGATTCATTAAATTGTTTTTTATAGAGGCAACCAACTCTTTAGAAATTTTTTGTTTAGTTGCATGCATATATTTAAAAGATCATTCAACATATTTTAACTTATATTGCACATTAAAATTTACCCCAAAATACAACAACTGGTTTATTTTTTCTACATTTCCCCAATACTTTTTATATTTTGTTATCATATCCACACCTACATTAGCAAAAATAGTGTTTAAATTCAAAGAGGGAAAATCTAGCACATAATAGATTACAAATATTTGGTGAAAAGTTGTATGAATACTCATATGTTGTGAGGTAGAAAACACCCTTGTTGTCTCTTAAAATAACTTCAAAAAAGCTGCAAAAGCTTGAGCGATATCCCAATCATAACTAATTAAGGGACCATCCTCTCCAAAAAAACTCTTTGTAACTAGAATCCTCTTCTTCAAGTTTCTCACAAGCTGTTTGAAACTTCTCAACAACCTCAAGCATCAAGTATGTTGAGTTCCAATGAGTGAAAACATCAAGATAAACCAACTTTTAAATAGAAATTCTAACATATTCTAAACATTATCTAAGCTTGGCAGCCCTATGAAAACTTAACAAACCTAAGAATATTCCTAATGACATATATAGACAAGTGTTCCTCTGCGAAATTGTCGGTTACAACCAAATTTAAGTATGTGCACAACACCTCATGTGGAAAATTCACTATCCCTCAAAAACCCATTCATATTTTTTAATTCTTTTCTTAAAGTGTCACAACTACATATTAGATGATGCATTATCAACTGTTATTGATGACACATTTCAAGTTCCTCAATTCTTTAAAACTTCTTTTATCTTCTTACGTATGGTTACACCTTTGTGGTTAGGGATAAATGTGAAGCTAATGATTCTTTTTATTTTTTATTTTTTTATTTTTTTATAATTCCATTCATTATCCACAAAGTGTGATGCAAGAGTCAAACAATTAAGGTTTTGAATTGATGTCCAACAGTCAATAGTAAGGTCACCCTATTGCAATCAAACTTAAAAGCTTTCAACTTAAGTTTTTCATCCAAATACAATTGAAAGCAATCTCTAGTTATTTTATGCCTATATGGGATGGTAAATTGGGGCCCCAATGTTTTACACAAGTCTTTAAATCCTTCAACTTCTATTGCATTAAATGGTTGTTCATCTAACACCACAAAAATGGACGCTGCCCTACGACAAGTTTGAAGGTTAAATTTGTTACTAATGGGAACTAAATGAGATCCCTCAACATATGCAAATGTAAGAATTGTTTGGTTGAGGTCGTTTGACACATCAATTAGTTTTTTTGACACATTTGTTAATGTGTTTGTTCATGTTAGTGGTACCATGAGTCTTAGAGTCACACATATACCTCTTGTAGCAGTGTTTACACGTTGTAGTATCAACGTAACAATTAGGTACTCTGTTGAAATATTCCCAAAATTTCGATGACTGCCTAAGCCCACTTTCATTAGGTTTTCTCTTTTATGTTACTTGGGTATTATCTAATACAAGTTTAGCATAATCAGTTATTGTTGCAGCTACACCACCTTCATTATTTTTGATATTTTGAGTAGGTACATTTTGACTAGGATGACCTATCATGGAAATAATGAACGATTCTTAACAATAAATATCAACCACATTAGCGTTCAACATTTAAGGGAATGTAAGTTATTATTTAAGAGATTGTCTTAAGATTTAAATGGTTGTTACAAAAATTTAAGTGGTTGTAATAATATTTAAGGCGTAATATATTTTAGTATTTAAAGGGTTGACAGCGAGAACCATGGTAACACAAAGTTAGACTAACATCATGTGACACGAAAATAAGGTAAGAAAAATATTTACAAATAATGAATATAAATGATAACCTTAAAAGATAAAAAAAAACCTAACAAATCTCATATGATAACATCAAACCAAATAACTCATAAAATCATAATCTTTACAACATTAACTAAAATATTTAAAAATATGTACACATAAAGAGAAAATAAAAAAAAATCCAACTTAACAAAAAAAATAGCAGACCCAAAAGACCTAAAACATATTAAAAAAAATCAAAATAAAAACAAAATTTCAACAAATTTAAAATGTTAGAAAAATCATAAAACCCAAAACAAAATTAAAAACCCTAAAAAACATTATACAAAAATAATAGACTTTTCTTTCTTTGTGAAGAAAAATGGTAGTGACAGCAAGAACCATGGAGGTGGCTATGATTTAGAACAAAACAAAAATGATGGAGGACGTGCGAAGGCTATGCAGTGAAAACTGTGGTGGCTAGGGTTTCTTGGTGATTGTTGAGTTCAGTCACGTCTGAGTGTGTGAGTGTGAAGACCAGGGTTACGCTTACTGATATGAAATATGAATGAAGAGAGAATAGAGATTAGAGAGTGATGGGTGAGGTGTGGGTGAAAAAAATGGGTTATTGAGGATATTGGGCCTTTTGAGTTTTGACTAGACTGAATTTGAGTAGTATAATTGTTAATAATATAAAAGGATCAAATTGGATCAGGCGAGTTCGAACCCATTCAACCTGCCTTTGACTGCCTTGTAATGAAATTAGGCCACGAGTTGTTCGGCTATTTTCGGGCCGCAGATGTCTGTCCAGCCCTAGTTGGAGTGTCTGATTCTAATAATGACAATTATTTATGTTCACACTATTATAACCAATTTGGTTTGAAAAACAGTGACCCTTAATTATTTTGAGGATAACAAAATTTTTATTAGAACAATTTATGTTTTTAATGAATGTATTTAAGTGTGCAAACTCTCTCTTATAATTATTTAAAGGCTCCACATTGTACCCTTTGATGAACAAAGAAGAGAAAATTAACAAATCAAGGCAAATGCATTGTGACTCTGAAAAATCAAACTCTTATCTGATTCTAATCAACGTGCTCTCAATGCGCCTATGCTACTGTATCAACGCGCTCTCAACGTGCTTCTGGTGAATCTGACTAATTCAAGCTCACTCTAACAAATCTACGTATGATTATTCTAGCAACCTAGTAGATCGTCTGGTTAATACTCTGTTAAAAGTCAACTATCTCAAGTCAATCCTTTGAGTCCAAAACTTTGAAGAAGTCAACATCTCAACATACTTTGCTCATCAATGTTGGATTTATCCTTATATTGAAGAAATGCAATGACATCCTCGGAAAATGTCATCCTTTGATATTTCTTCCATTTTAAATCAAGATATGTTGAAGTAATTCTGAAGATGTATATCGACATGTTTTAATTGTTGCTTCAATATCTCTGAAGATTCATACAATTCATTTTACGTGTGGATTTAATGTAATGACAACAACAATCTGAAACTTTAATTGCCTTAGAGATGGTTTATATTGTGAATCATGCGTTCTTTGTTTCATAATTATGGAGGAAATTGGGGGACCAAGTATGTGTCACATGAGTCTATGCATCATGTGATGTCAATGGTAAATGAATTTTGTTGAATTCATTATCATGAAAAACTTCTAATAGCCCAAAATTGGGGCCCACACTCATTTTGTTTGTTAAATTGTTTGTCATAATTTTAGGGTTATCGAGAGTTTGTGAAAGAATAGTGGGCTAATAGGGAGGTTCATGGGTGGGAAGGATATGTTTTGAAGGAAAGACTTAAAAAAGTGAAAAGAGGTTTGAATAAGCGGCATAAACGTCATTGTAAAAATTCTAGAAGAGAGTATTAATCAATCAATGGAGGCTCTAAATATGTTGGATCTTAAAGGAAATAATAGAAAAGATGTGATCTATCTGCCAACGAGTTCATTGTAGTAACAATGACATAAATCGAGGACGATATGGTTGAACTAGGTAAATTAAATGAGATGATGGATGAATCTAAAAAGAAAAAGAGGACTTGATTATCTTTAAATTTGGTTTTGAGAAAGCGTATGATTAAATGGATTTGAGGTATTTGGATAAGGTGATGGAAAAGATTAATTTTTCGAGTAAATGGAGACCATGGATGTTTGAGTGTTGTAGCATTGCAGCAACTTTGGTCTTGGTAAATGGTTGCCCAATTGTGAATTTTCCTTGGGGACAGGTCTACGTCAGGAATCCTTTATCACCATTTTTGTTTTTACTAGAATATGAAGGGTTTAACTCTTTGTTTTTATTTTTTATTTTTTTTTTATTTTGTGCGCTTGAGCTTATTTAAGGTTTTCAAGTAGGTGGTGATTCTGATTTTTAGTTTGCTTATTACAAATTGCAAATGACCTGTTGATTGTAATAGAAAAAATTTGTCTAATATTTGAAGTATAAAGGTTAATCTTCTCCTTTTTTTAATTGATTTTTGGCCTCAAAGTCATTTTTTATAAGAGTTTGTGGATGAGAGTAATATTCAATTATCTTGGATAGGGGAGGCTTCAAGGATGCTTAATTAAAAACCAAGAAGGTTGTCATTTAAATATTTGGCTCTCCCAATATGTGACAATCACAAAAGATTGGTCAGATTAGAAGCAAATTATCATATTTGAAGTCGTGTCTATCATCGTGTGGTCGTCTTGTTCTCTAATAGCTACTATATTTGCTCTGTCAATTTATTTTCTTTCTTTTTTTAAGACTTCTTTAGATACTATTTTTAAAATTGGGTCTTTATTTAAATTATTTTATTAGAGAATGGTGGTCTAGGGGTGAGAAATTCAAAAACGTAAATAGCTAATTTAGACCCAAAAAAAAGTGTTAGAAATTGACGAGTGAGCTGGATGAATTGTGGTTTAAAGTGTTAGTTTAATAAATCATAATCTAATTTTATCAATAACTAAAAATTATCTCTATTTTCTCAAATATTTAATTAGATTTCAAAGTATTTTTTAATATTAAAATAGATTTTATTATTTTATTGATACTCAACATTAGAAGGAATATTCAATATTTCATCAATTTATATTAAAAAAATTAGATACTTTGTCAATCCCCAAAATATCTTTTATCAAAAAGAAAAATCTCCAAAATATCTCTAGATGCTTTTTACTTTTCAGTGTTTCAGGATATTACTTTTGGGAGCCAAGATATTCTGTTCCGCATGTTCGTTGCAACAAATATATACCCACACGCGACAACCATGTTAATAATATATGTTATGAATAATACGTGTTAACGAAATGTCAATTCTCTCATCTTTTATATTTTTATAACTCCCATTTGCTTAACTTTTATAAATGAATATGAATTAATTAATAGCTTTTAATCTTATTTTTTGGGTTACTAATTTATGTCTTATAAATAAGATATATCGTGTTTTTTTTAAACACGTATTTAATAAGAGAATATATAAAACGTTTTATATGTATTTTGTTCTCTTTTAGTTTATTTTATAATACATTATTAACACAAATATGAGTAAGAAATAATCAATTTAAAGGTTTTATATCAATAATATATTCTTTTAATATTATTTACTTATTCATGTGATTATATTATTTTTTAAAAGTTGTATCTATTTTATTTCATGTCAATCTTTTATTTTTATATAAAAATTTTATTGTGAAATCTTATTTTATATAATTATTATATATTTCTCTGTTTATTCTTGTTACATTTTAGAATAATTTAACATAAAAATATCATTGAAAGTTACAAGTAAATGTGATAAAATCTCA
>JBBPBR010000002.1:23445110-23466779 GCA_037974775.1 Cicer pinnatifidum
CAATTAATTATAAATTATTATATATTAAAATATTTAATTTTGATTATAATATTTTAAAAGATGTTTTTTATAAAAAATGTTTTTTTTTGGACAGAAATACCTTAAAAGCTATACAAACAATAATTCGTAATTCATAGATGATATAATTTTGTTTACATATATGATGATATAAATTATGTGATTAAATTATTTGTTTTTTGATTATTTATGTCATTAAATTATTTATGTAGTGTTAATTCTGAGACATAATATGTTCACATTTTTGGTGATGTACATCATCAGATTATTATGAACATTAAGAAAAAAAGCAAATCTTAACCATGAGAAGGTGCTTGTAGATGTGATAATAAATATATAGAAAATAAAATTGATTAATGGGGATTTCATGTATAGGTGGTCCCACAAGCAGAAAACGAAAGCAAATGTGCCGAAGGTGCAGCTTATAATGGTGAAGGTGACAAAGAAGTGCAAAATTAATGTTTATCTCTTCTATTCACTATCAGATATAACACATACCAAAACGCAAAGGATTCACATTTTTTTTTTCAATTTTTTTATTAGATAGTTTATTTTAACCATTCTATTATCTTTGTATTTAACTTTTTTTTTTTTCTTCTTGAAATAGTTTATTTCCCTTTAACTTCATCTCAAAAGTTTGTTGTTTCATTTATAATGGTTTTTCTTTTATTAATTTGTTTTTTATCTTTTAAATTTTTTTTATTAAAAAAATTTTAGAATGAAGGAATATTGTAGAGAAGACCTTAGAAATCATTAAACACATAAAAATTGATTTATTAGATTTAATACTTATTATTGTACTGCTAAATTAAATAATTTAAATTATAATTTAATTTTTTTTACATATAAATAGTACGTTAAAGATATTTAAGTTCATAATATTACGATAGACCACTCAAAGCTAATCACTATTAAATCTTTCAACTCCTCTCTTCTCTCTCAAAAACGAAATACTATTTTTAGTTTTTCTTTGTTTTTCTCCGTTTTATATTATGAATTCTGTTTTGGTTTCAGTTTCAAGATTACTATTCTCTTTCTTTCATTTCCAATTTATTCTTCAAACACTTTACTTCTTTCATTTTCTTCGTTTCAATTCCAATCATGTTAACAATGTTGATGATGTTGTTTCCTCGTTCCATGGCATGCTCTATATGAATCTTACCCCATCCATTGTTTAATTTTAGGTTCTCTCGTAAAGATGAAATATTATCCAACTACTATTTCCCTTTCTGAACATTTGAAATTCAATAGAATTAAACTTCATATTGTTACTTTTAATATCTTGATTAATGGTTACTGTCACTTACATCAACTGAATTTTTCCTTTTCTTTATTTGCTAAAATTCTCAAGATGGGATTTCAAGAAGATATTATAACTTTGACTATTTTATGAAAAGTCTATGTCTTAACAATAAGGTTCAGGAAGCTATGCACTTTCATGATCATGTTATTAAGTGTTAGCATTTCAAACTCTTTCAATGGAAGTCAAATCAGAAAAAGAGAATGGAATAAAATGATTGTGTTATTGTTTATTGAGATATGTTATTTATACATCGCTTCTATTACATTGTTTCTAACTACCTTCTACTTAACTAACTAACTAAGTGGTTAGTTAGTTAGTTGGTTACATACAATCAAACTAACTTGAATTACACAAAACTGAATACGGAGAATGTTCTCCGTTATTCACTCACAAACCAAGAATGTTATTTGTTTCCAACACTCTCCCTTAATTCAAGTTTCTTCAATCAAGAGGTCTTCCACTATCATTAGCCAAAGTAATTGTCATTCATGCAGCAACTTCCATGACCCATGATAAAGGGTTCCACATATCCTCTAAGAACTTCAAAAATTTGCTCTTCTTTTTCTCTTCCAACTTGTTTGGTCCAAATAATTGAAGATGATTTGATCATTCCTCTAATGTTAATCCTTTTCATGAACATTTCAATTGCTCAAGCACTTCCTTCTGTATAATTTTTTCCCTTTAAACTTTACCACTATTACTTGACTTCACATAAAGCTTGCACTTCACTTTATGTACAACTACTACACTTTTCTCTCCTGACTTCTTCACTGATGGGCTGCTCGGTTGTTCCAATTGTTTAAAAGCATTTCTAATCTTCATTGTACTTTGGATATACTCATCATGATATTTTACCTCGACAACATCCAATGCAAATTTTAACTGCACTACTTCAGCTTTAACCGGGACAAGCTCGACTTTGAGTTGTTTTATCTCTATTTTCAACTTCAATATAAGCTTATTATCACTAGCTTTAGTTTTTTAAATTTGAATCTAGCAAGGCCTTCAATTGCGCCAATTCAACTGCATAAACTTCTGTTTTCTCAACATGAACCTTGACAACTTTAGTTGCATCATCTGCATGATTCAATGCCTGCTTCTTGGCATCACAAGCCATTTATTCAATAGCTATTATTCCTTTTGTGATTGCACCTTGATGTGATAACCTATGAGAACCAATAGCCATTGTAACAGACGAAACAACTGGCAATGCAATTGAAAGTCCACCAATCAAAAGCACCAAAAGATTGTCAATTCCATCTCTATACTTTCTATGTTGTATTGGATACATCACTATAAGCTCAATAAGAATATCAATAGCAATTGAATAAATGAAGAAAACTCCAATAGATGTAAACACCTTTTGAAAGTGTCCAACTTGGTTATTACCATCAACCACATGAGCTGCTTTACCGCAAAAGGTGTGAACACCAGTAGCATATATAGTTGATTTCTCGTTCCTCACATTTCCAAGCCCTTTCTACCATTCTCCTTCACAGTTTCAATTCTAGCATGTTCCAATTCAACAACTCAGAACTTTTCAATCTCAGATTCCTTTTTAGCCAATTTTGGAGTTGAGTTTCGTATTTGCTTCCTCAACCACTCTCTATGCTTCTTTCAACTCATCAGTAGTTTTTCCTTCTCCTTCTCAACCTGAAGAATTTGTTCCTTTGATTTCTTTAGATCTTCTTGATCCGCATTCAACTGGTTATGCAATTCTAAACGCTCATCTTTTGATTTAACCTGTAACATGTCCTCTTCATAACTTTATGGGTCACGTGCAGCCTCCACATTATTGACTTTCTCTAAACCATCATCTTCTTGTTCAACCAGCAACACATCCTCTCCCTCACTTTTTGTTGTTTTTATATTTCTTCTTTTGATCACTATGCTGCTAGCTTCCTCAACTTCTAAAGTTCTATCATCAACAAACATGATCTTGCTCCTTCTTGATGTATCAATATCAACCAGCCATTGCCTCTAGCTTTGTCATCTGATTAGGGCAACTCGTATTAGGAAACCAGAACAAAGACGAAGAATGTTCTGAAAACGAAGAACGTTCTTCGTTTGTGGTAGCCATCAACAAAACTATATCTGAGTCTGAATCTGAATCTTCTTGGGCAACACAAACTTTATCTTCTTCTTTCTTCTTCTGTTTTCCTCCTTTGCTAGCCCAACATTCTCAAGCAAAATGCCCAAACTTCTCACATTTGTAACAGTGTACCTTCTTCTTATCAAGTTTCTTGATTTTTCTTTTGATTTGCCACTTGTATTGCTCCTTTCTGATGAAGACTTTGACTTGTCACCAGATTCCTTGAACTTATTTTTCTTCCATTTTGTTTTATGATATCCTTTCTTGTAATATTGCGTTGCCAGTGCCTGATCCCTAGAGTTACTCCTACTCCTTTCATCCATTCTTTATTCCCGTACTTCCAAAGTTCCCTGCAATTCTTCAAGACTCAATGTGGAAATGTCTTTGGATTCTTCAATTGCACACACAACATAATCGAACCTGGGATGAAATGCTCTCAAGATCTTTTCACACAATTTATGTTCAGTCAACTTCTCACCACAACTGTAAGACCCTTAGATTTAAATTCATGCAAATTTTAGTGTGTTTTGTGTTGAATTGTTGAGGCATTTAGCCAATTTTATTTAATTTTGTGAATTAAATATCAAAAATATATTTTATTAGAATTAATAATATGTTTAATATTTATATATATTTTAATATATATTTTGAGACCCGATTAAAGTTATTTGTCAAAGAATAATTTAATTATGTTACGAATAATTTAATATTGGACATATTTTTTAAATGTCACTTATTACTTAAAAAAATTTATCTGTCAATTGAATTGCGACGAGAGTAGATATTTTTTTGAAAAAGTAATTGGAGAAGAGATGTGTGTAAGAGTTGTTAGATATTTGTTAATTTAGTTTTAATTATAATATATATATATATATATATATATATATGAGAGAGGAAGGCAAGGCTAAAAAGGCTCGAAACAGAGAGAAAGCAAAGTTCATTCTCCCGAGACTTCACGATCTTCTCCATCTTTCTTCTGTTTTGAAAAAAAAAAAACCAAAACCATAAATTATAAACCCTCATTTATTTACTAGATCTAAGCTTCCATTCGAAAAGTGAAAGAAGAGAAAGTTGCTAATTGCCACGCTGCGGTGCTAGTGAGCTAGTTTTCAAAGCGACGTCACAAACTTAAATTTTATCGAAATTAATCGTGGCACCGTAATCGGTTGTTAAAACTACAACAGAGGTAAGAGCTCATTCCAAACTTTTAGTTTGCATTTAGGATATTATTTGTGATTTTGTGAAAAAGAAATTTAATGTATTTGAGGTGTGATTTTGTGAAAAATGAATTTAATTAGTTTATGTGTGAATTAGTTGAAATTGAATTTAGTTTGTTTTGAGGTGTGTTGTGTAGTGATTAATGATGGATGTGAATTGTATGTTCATAATTAATATTATAAATTTTTCTCTGATGTGATTTATGTGTAGTGATTAAATTTGATGTGTTTGAGTTATATAATGAGTTATTTTCAGATAAATGAGTTTGAAATGAAGTTGAAATTTTACGAAAAATTTAGAGTTGTTAAAGTTGTGAAAAAGTTCAAATTTTAATTAAGTTAAAGAGTTTGAGCAAAAAGATAGATTGAAATTAAAAATGGTTAGAGTTTAAAATGTTACTCTTTTAATTACTCTTGGACCGAGTTTAAAAAGAAAAAAAAAAGTTTAGAGGATTTTATTAACTCAAAAATTTTGGTGCTTTAATAGTCGAGTATGTGTATGTGAAATTTGGGCAATGTTTATGTTTTTTTTAGTTTTAACTAAATAATATAGATTATTTAGTTTTAAAAGTTTTGTGTGTGAGAAAGATTTAATTTTAAGAATTTTGTTGTGTGTGAATTAATTTTATTGTGAACAAATTGTTATAATTAATTATGTTTATGTAGTTAGCTCCTTGAGTTTCGAAAAAGAACCGAGACCGTTGGCACCGAGTTAGCGGTGGGGAGAACTCTGATATACTAATGTTGTTGTGGTGATTTATGGTTGAAAATTTTGGAGATTGAATATGGGTGATTAATGTTTGAAAATTTTGGTGATTCATGTTTGGTGAAATTGATGTGTTCATAATTAATATTATGAATTTTTTAGAAGAAATTTATGTGTGACTTGGTGGAAAATGAATTTAATTCAATTTAGGTGTGGATGGAATTTGGAGATGTGATTTACGTGTGGTTGTGAAAATTTAAATTGGTGTGAATAAATATGTTTGAGTATGCTCTGTGTTGTATTTGAAAAATCATTAGTGTTAAATGAGTATTAAAAAAAGGGAATATTTTAATAGCTACATTTACTTAATGATTGTGGTGAAAAGAGTTAGAGTATGCTTATGCATTTCATAGTACACGGTAACCGCGATGGGCCATGGTGATAGTGGTGACCGAGATGCGCCACGAGATGATGCCATGTGATCTGTTGGTTCATCTTATCCTTGCAGTGATTTTCGCGTCGTGTAGGTCTGTGATAGACTACACACTTTTAGTAAATCGTGCTGACCGTGATAGGTGACACCTCGGTAAACAATACTGATTTGTGAAAGGCGGTACGTTTACGATTTATGCTTTTTAGTAGATTGTGTTGACCCGTGATAGGTGGCACCTCGGTAAATAGTACTGGTCTGTGATAGGCGGTACATTTACGATTTACATTTTTCAGTAAATCGTGCTGACCCGTGATAGGTGGCACCTCGTTAATTAGTACTGGTATGTGATAGGCGGTACAATTATGATTTACGCCTCTTTGAGGAGGGTTTTAGTAGGAATTCCGGAATTCATGCATTTTGCGCATATACGCATTGCATTAGGGTATTTGGCACGCGAGTCATGTTTGATATAATGTGATGACTGCTTATGTATACTCAGTTTTTGTTGTGATTGTGTCGTAATTGGTAAGTGTGATTGTTTTGGATTTGTTTGTAAGTGTTGATTGATTGTGAAACCATTTTGAAATCGAATTCTGCATTTTTCTGCAGTTGTATTCGAATACAAGGAGGTTGTAGTTGAATACAGTTGTCCTGATTTTGCTACTGACTTGTAAAATAACATTGTATTCGAATACAAGGATGTTGTATTCAAATACGATAGTGTAGTTTTGTTAAAAACTTCATTTTTCAACTTTGATTATGCATGTTTGGCATATGAAAACTCTTTCAAAGAGTATGCTAAGTTGAAAGGTTATTTTGTGCATTTGAAATTTAAATGCTATGTGATATTTGTTAATTTCGGTTGGTGACCCTTTACAATTATTGTGGAAATATGAGATTTGCCCTCAAATGAGAACCAGGATCTTCCCACTGGTTAGTATCCTGTAGATGGGGAGGTAGTTGGACACACCTGACTGGAGTTGTGTCAAGAGGATCTTGCGGGGCGTGTGGAGATCACTCAGGTCGTATAGTTTTTGTAGTATGATCAGATTAGATGGTTGTATAGGGACTAGAGGTCTTTCTTTTGTGGATGTATTTACTGTATGTTTGAAGACTGTACCTATACTAATATTGTCAGCTTGACTTTTATTTTGATGGGTCCATGTACCACTTTTTGATATGACGTGGGGGGGGGGGATTAAAATTCTTGGGGTAGTGCTTTTGTACAGGTCTGCCGAGAATACCCCATGGGTATGAGCTATGTCTGATAGGCCTCATAGACCCAGTGTATTTTGATGTTTGAATACTTTGGATTTTTATTTTAAAAACTATTCCGCTGCTTGTAAATATTTATTGACTTTGTCATTATGTTACAACTTAAATATTTATCCAAAAGTATTTATTTATTTTATTTCTGAAATTATTTATTGTGTTAAAAAAAAAAAAAACGGGCTGTTACAACAACCAACCATTTGATATGTGATACACCTCAATCTTGAAATCAAATCTACAACCTTCCCGTGCTCATCCATCTGCAGCCATTCGAATTGTATCTGTAAGGTCTGCAATGTCACTTTCTTGACCTTTGTTCCTCCAGAATAACATATCTCAAGAATGTTCCAGGCTTCTTTTGCACTTCTTGCAGCAAAAGGTTTTGTTAAAGTTGGTTGTGTCAAGGCATTGGTGAAGAATAAAGGTGGCTTTGCAATCTTTCTTCTTCTTTTCTTTGAATCTTAATCTATGTTCCTCTGTTGGATTGACCCCAAACTCTTCAAAACCATTTTCTATGATTTCTAATACTTCTTGAAATTCAAACAGTGCACATATTTTCACTCTCCATTTATCCCAATCTTTTCCATCGAAATGTGGCATATGGGCTGGAAAATTTCCATTTTTTGCACTTGAAATCATCTTCACTTTTGATCCTCACACTTCACTCATGTTTAATCCTTACACTTCACTCGTGTTTATCTCTGATTTTTTGTTTTTCGCAACCAAGCTCTTGATACCATTTGTTAGCGTTTCAAGCTATTTCAATGGAAGTCAAACCAGAAAAAAGGAATGAAATAAAATGAATGTGTTATTTTTTATTGAGATGAATATGCTATTTATACAAGTCTCTATTATATTATTTCTAACTACCTTCTAGTTAACTAACTGACTAACTAAGTGGTTAGTTAATTAGTTGGTTACATACAATTAAACTAACTTGAATTACACAAAACTGAATACAGAGAACATTCTCCGTTTTTGAATCACAAACCAAGAATGTTCTTGGTTTCCAACATTAATCAAGGATTTCAATTTAATCAAGTAGCTATGGGGTCTTGACAAACGGGTTGTGTAAAATGGGGAAACAAGAACCTGCCTGTAATTTTGGAGATTAATTAACGGGAAATTTGCCAATGCTGATGTAGTAATGTATAGCACTATAATTGATAGTTTTTGTAAATATAATTCAGTAAACGATGCCTATGAATTGTATGTTGAAATGATTTCAAAGAGAATTTCTCCTACTGTTATCACTTTTAGTGCTCTGATATATGGATTTTGCATGGTTGATAAAATAAAAGAAGCATTTGGTTTGTTCTATGAAATGGACATGAATTTTTTTACCCAAATGTTTATACTTTTAGTATATTGGTGGATGCCTTATGCAAAGAAGGAAAGCTGAAAGAACCTTTGAATGTGTTGGCCATAATGATTAAACATTGTGTACATCCAACTTTTGTTACCCATAACACATTCATCAATAATTATTGTTTGATTAATGAAGTGAACAAGGCCATGGTATAGGTCAAACAATTGATATAGCAAGTTGTTGATAATTCACCCTTATTTAGAAATGTTGAAGTCCACAAAACTTAATTAAGTTAACTCCATATTGGTCTCCTCATTGATGGTAATTTATGGGATCCTAATTGATAGTTTTTGCAAATCGGAAAAAACTTTATTGTTTGGGAGCTCGTAGATAAGATGCATGGTAACGAAACACCACTTGTCCGTTCTACAAGCTCCCAACATTGGTTTGTTCTATGAAATGGCAATGAAATTTTTTTACCAAATGTTTATACTTTTAATATATTAGTGGATGCCTTATGCAAAGAAGGAAAGGTGAAAGAAGCTTTGAATGTGTTGGCTATAATGATTAAACATGGTGTACATCCAACTTTTGTTACGTATAACACATTCATCAATGGTTATTGTTTGATTAATAAAATGAACAAGACCATAAATATATTCAACAGTATGGTACACAAGGGAGTGGTACCCAATGTTATGAGCTTGTAGATGAGATGAATGGTATAGGTCAAACAATTGATATAGTAAGTTGTTGTTACTTTGGTCTATGATTAAAGTAAAAATTCAAATAAGTTATTAAGTCATCAAAATAGTTTTTCAAAAAATACAATTTAATGTCAAAATAGTCACTTATTATAATATCATTTTGATTAATTAAAAACTTAATTTATTTACTAAATTAAAAATCAAAGTGACAATTTGATTAACTTTTAGAGATGAAATGGATAATTCACCTTTAATTAGAAATGTTGAAGTCCACAAAACTTTTTAAAGTTAAATCCATCATTGGTCCCCTCATTGATGGTTTTTGAAAATCGAGAAAAATCTCTATTGCTTGGGAGCTTGTAGACGAGATGCATGGTATAAGTCAAACAATTGATATAGGGACTTACAATTGTTTATTACATGCTTTATGCAAAAATAATCTTGACAACGCAATTTCACTAGTTAACAACATTCAAGGCCAATGTAATCATCTAGATGTGAATTCAAACAACATACTAATGGATGGACTATGAAAAAATGGACTAGTTTAGAAAGCACAAATGGTGTTTTAGGATATTTTGACTAAATACTATCAACTAACTGTTCAGACATATAATATTATGATAAATGTCATTACCACTATATTTCTTAATTTTTTAAATGTCATTTAGGAGTTGTAACACGATTGTTTAAAGTTCCATATTGGGAAAACAGACGTTGAAGCTCTATATAACAAGACAATGGTGTTGGTTGGTGTGGTCAAGAAGTCCCTAAGTTAAGCAATAAAATTGTTAATTTTATTTATTTTATCTTGCGTCTCTTTATTTGCAATCTAAAGCCATGAGGATACAAATTAATTTTTAAGTTAATGAGAATGCATTTGATGTGAGACTTAAAGTTTAACTATGTTGTCCAATTAATATGTATAGGAGGAAAGTTCAGGAAAATGTATTCGATCCACTGCCGCACATCATCAGTCACCCTTTGTTGAGTTCTTCAGATACTCAACAAATGCAACTCAGCGTAGCAAATGAAATGATATTGTTGGAATATTATAAAATATCTTATAATATTTTGTAGAATCAATCTGTAATTTTAGTATGTTTTAGATTAATTTTAGGATTAGTTTCTATATTACTTGTTATTATCTCTCATGACTTTTGTATCCCTCTCTATAAATAGCGATTACTTTTAGTCTTTTGTATCAAGTTGGTTAACATGGTGATCCTAATTAGCAATAACAACTGAATTGTATGTTGAAATGATTTCAAAGAGAATTTCTCCTACTGTTATCACTTTTAGTGCTCTGATATATGGATTTTGCATGGTTGATAAAATAAAAGAAGCATTTGGTTTGTTCTATGAAATGGCAATGAAATTTTTTACCCAAATGTTTATACTTTTAGTATATTGGAGGATGCCTTATGCAAAGAAGGAAAGCTGAAAGAAGCTTTGAATGTGTTGGCTATAATGATTAAACATTGTGTACATCCAACTTTTGTTACCCATAACACATTCATCAATGGTTATTGTTTGATTAATGAAGTGAACAAGGCCATGGTATAGGTCAAACAGTGGATATAGTAAGTTGTTGATAATTCACCCTTATTTAGAAATGTTGAAGTCCACAAAACTTGATAAAGTTAAATCCATATTGGTCTCCTCATTGATGGTAATTTATGGGATCCTTATTGATAGATTTTGCAAATCTGGAAAAATCTCTATTGTTTGGGAGCTCGTAGATGAGATGCATGGTAACGAAACACCACTTGTCCGTTCTACAAGCTCCCAACATTGGTTTTTTCTACGAAATGGCAACGAAATTTTTTTACCAAATGTTTATACTTTTAATATATTAGTGGATGCCTTATGCAAAGAAGGAAAGGTGAAAGAAGCTTTGAATGTGTTGGCTATAATGATTAAACATGGTGTACATCCCACTTTTGTTACGTATAACACATTCATCAATGGTTATTGTTTGATTAATGAAATGAACAAGACCATAAATATATTCAACAGTATGGTCCACAAGGGAGTGGTACCCAATGTTAGGAGCTTGTAGATGAGATGAATGGTATAGGTCAAACAATTGAGATAGTAAGTTGTTGTTACTTTGGCCTATGATTAAAGTAAAAATTCAAATAAGTTATTAAATCATCAAAATAGTTTTAAAAAAATACAATTTAATGTCAAAATAGTCACTTATTATAATATCATTTTGATTAACTAAAAACTTAATTTTTTTACTAAATTAAAAATCTAAGTGACAATTTGATGAACTTTTAGAGATTAAATAGATAATTCACCTTTAATTAGAAATGTTGAAGTTCACAAAACTCATACAACATACTAATGGATGGACTAAGCAAAAATGGACTTGTTTAGAAAGCACAAATGGTGTTTTAGGATATTTTGACTAAATACTATCAACTAACTGTTCGGACATATAATATTATGATAAATGTCATTACCACTATATAACAAGACATTTGATATAGTAAGTTGTTGTTACTTTGGGAAAACAGACGTTGAAGCTCTATATAACAAGACAATGGTGTTGGTTGGTGTGGTCAAGAAGTCCCTAAGTTAAGCAATAAAATTGTTAATTTTATTTATCTTATCTTGCGTCTATTTATTTGCAATCTAAAGCCATGAGGATACAAATTAATTTTTAAGTTAATGAGAATGTATTTGATGTGAGACTTAAAGTTTAACTATGTTGTCCAATTAATATGTATAGGAGGAAAGTTTAGGAAAATGTAATCGATCCACTGCCGCACATCATCAGTCACCCTTTGTTGAGTTCTTCAGATTCTCAACAAATGCAACTCAGAGTAGCAAATGAAATGATATTGTTGTAATATTATAAAATATCTTATAATATTTGGAAGAATCAATCTGTAATTTTAGTATGTTTTAGATTAATTTTAGGATTAGTTTCTATATTACTTGTTATTATCTCTCATGAGTTTTGTATCCCTCTCTATAAATAGCGATTACTTTTAGTCTTCTGTATCAAGTTGTCTAACATGGTGATCCTAATTAGCAATAACAACTGAATTGTATGTTGAAATGATTTCAAAGAGAGTTTCTCCTATTGTTATCACTTTCAGTGCTCTGATATATGGATTTTGCATGGTTGATAAAATAAAAGAAGCATTTGGTTTATTCTATGAAATGGCAATGAATTTTTTTACCCAAATGTTTATACTTTTAGTATATTGGTGGATGCCTTATGCAAAGAAGGAAAGCTGAAAGAAGCTTTGAATGTGTTGGCTATAATGATTAAACATTGTGTACATCCAACTTTTGTTACCCATAACACATTCATCAATGGTTATTGTTTGATTAATGAAGTGAACAAAGCCATGGTATAGGTCAAACAATTGATATAGTAAGTTGTTGATAATTCACCCTTATTTAGAAATGTTGATGTCCACAAAACTTGATAAAGTTAAATCCATATTGGTCTCCTCATTGATGGTAATTTATGGGATCCTTATTGATAGATTTTGCAAATCTGGAAAAATCTCTATTGTTTCGGAGCTCGTAGATGAGATGCATGGTAACCAAACACCACTTGTCCATTCTACAAGCTCCCAACATTGGTTTGTTCTATGAAATGGCAATGAAATTTTTTTACCAAATGTTTATGCTTTTAATATATTAGTGGATGCCTTATGCAAAGAAGGAAAGATGAAAGAAGCTTTGAATGTGTTGGCTATAATGATTAAACATGGTGTACATCCATCTTTTGTTACGTATAACACATTCATCAATGGTTATTGTTTGATTAATGAAATGAACAAGACCATAAATATATTCAACAGTATGGTCCACAAGGGAGTAGTACCCAATGTTAGGAGCTTGTAGATGAGATGAATGGTATAGGTCAAACAATTGAGATAGTAAGTTGTTGTTACTTTGGTCTATGATTAAAGTAAAAATTTAAATAAGTTATTAAATCATCAAAATACTTTTAAAAAAATACAATTTAATGTCAAAATAGTCACTTATTACAATATCATTTTGATTAACTAAAAACTTATTTTTTTTACTAAATTAAAAATCTAAGTGACAATTGGATGAACTTTTAGAGATTAAATGGATAATTCACCTTTAATTAGAAATGTTGAAGTCCACAAAACTCGTACAACATACTAATGGATGGACTATGCAAAAATGGACTTGTTTAGAAAGCACAAATGGTGTTTTAGGATATTTTGACTAAATACTATCAACTAACTGTTCGGACATATAATATTATGATAAATGTCATTACCACTATATAACAAGACAATTGATATAGTAAGTTGTTGTTACTTTGGGAAAACAGACGTTGAAGCACTATATAACAAGACAATGGTGTTGGTTGGTGTAGTCAAGAAGTCCCTAAGTTAAGCAATAAAATTGTTAATTTTATTTATTTTATCTTGCGTCTATTTATTTGCAATCTAAAGCCATGAGGATACAAATTAATTTTTAAGTTAATGAGAATGCATTTGATGTGAGACTTAAAGTTTAACTATGTTGACCAATTAATATGTATAGGAGTAAAGTTTATTGGTGGATGCCTTATGCAAAGAAGGAAAGCTGAAAGAAGCTTTGAATGTGTTGGCTATAATGATTAAACATTGTGTACATCCAACTTTTGTTACCCATAACACATTCATCAATGGTTATTGTTTGATTAATGAAGTGAACAAAGCCATGGTATAGGTCAAACAATTGATATAGTAAGTTGTTGATAATTCACCCTTATTTAGAAATGTTGATGTCCACAAAACTTGATAAAGTTAAATCCATATTGGTCTCCTCATTGAAGGTAATTTATGGGATCCTTATTGATAGATTTTGCAAATCTGGAAAAATCTCTATTGTTTGGGAGCTCGTAGATGAGATGCATGGTAACCAAACACCACTTGTCCATTCTACAAGCTCCCAACATTGGTTTGTTCTATGAAATGGCAATGAAATTTTTTTACCAAATGTTTATGCTTTTAATATATTAGTGGATGCCTTATGCAAAGAAGGAAAGGTGAAAGAAGCTTTGAATGTGTTGGCTATAATGATTAAAAATGGTGTACATCCAACTTTTGTTACGTATAACACATTCATCAATGGTTATTGTTTGATTAATGAAACGAACAAGACCATAAATATATTCAACAGTATGGTCCACATGTTTGTGGTACCCAATGTTAGGAGCTTGTAGATGAGATGAATGGTATAGGTCAAACAATTGAGATAGTAAGTTGTTGTTACTTTGGTCTATGATTAAAGTAAAAATTCAAATAAGTTATTAAATCATCAAAATAGTTTTAAAAAAATACAATTTAATGTCAAAATAGTCACTTATTATAATATCATATTGATTAATTAAAAATTTAATTTTTTTTACCAAATTAAAAATCTTAGTGACAATTTGATGAACTTTTAGACATTAAATGGATAATTCACCTTTAATTAGAAATGTTGAAGTCCACAAAATTCATACAACATACTAATGGATGGACTATGCAAAAATGGACTTGTTTAGAAAGCACAAATGGTGTTTTAGGATATTTTGACTAAATACTATCAACTAACTGTTCGGACATATAATATTACGATAAATGTCATTACCACTATATAACAAGACAATTGATATAGTAAGTTGTTGTTACTTTAGGAAAACAGACGTTGAAGCTCTATATAACAAGACAATGGTGTTGGTTGGTGTGGTCAAGAAGTCCCTAAGTTAAGCAATAAAATTGTTAATTTTATTTGTCTTATCTTGCGTCTCTTTATTTGCAATCTAAAGCCATGAGGATACAAATTATTTTTTAAGTTAATGAGAATGTATTTGATGTGAGACTTAAAGTTTAACTATGTTGTCCAATTAATATGTATAGGAGGAAAGTTTAGGAAAATGTAATCGATCCACTGCCGCACATCATCAGTCACCCTTTGTTGAGTTCTTCAGATTCTCAACAAATGCAACTCAGAGTAGCAAATGAAATGATATTGTTGGAATATTATAAAATATCTTATAATATTTGGAAGAATCAATTTGTAATTTTAGTATGTTTTAGATTTATTTTAGGATTAGTTTCTATATTACTTGTTATTATCTCTCATGAGTTTTGTATCCCTCTCTACAAATAGCGATTACTTTTAGTCTTCTGTATCAAGTTGGTTAACATGGTGATCCTAATTAGCAATAACAACTGAATTGTATGTTGAAATGATTTCAAATAGAGTTTCTCCTACTGTTATCACTTTTAGTGCTCCGATATATGGATTTTGCATGGTTGATAAATAAAAGAAGCATTTGGTTTGTTCTATGAAATGGCAATGAATTTTTTTACCCAAATGTTTATACTTTTAGTATATTGGTGGATGCCTTATGCAAAGAAGGAAAGCTGAAAGAAGCTTTGAATGTGTTGGCTATAATGATTAAATATTGTGTACATCCAACTTTTGTTACCCATAACACATTCATCAATGGTTATTGTTTGATTAATGAAGTGAACAAAGCCATGGTATAGGTCAAACAATTGATATTGTAAGTTGTTGATAATTCACCCTTATTTAGAAATGTTGAAGTCCACAAAACTTGATAAAGTTAAATCCATATTGGTCGATGGACTATGCAAAAATGGACTTGTTTAGAAAGCACAAATGGTGTTTTAGGATATTTTGACTAAATACTATCAACTAATTGTTCGGACATATAATATTATGATAAATGTCATTACCACTATATTGCTTAAATTTTTAAATGTCATTTAGGAGTTGTAACACGATTTTTTAAAGTTCCATATTGGGAAAACAGACGTTGAAGCTCTATATAACAAGACAATGGTGTTGTTGGTGTGGTCAAGAAGTCCCTAAGTTAAGCAATAAAATTGTTAATTTTATTTATTTTATCTTGCGTCTCTTTATTTGCAATCTAAAGCCATGAGGATACAAATTATTTTTTAAGTTAATGAGAATGTATTTGATGTGAGACTTAAAGTTTAACTATGTTGTCCAATTAATATGTATAGGAGGAAAGTTTAGGAAAATGTAATCGATCCACTGCCGCACATCATCAGTCACCCTTTGTTGAGTTCTTCAGATTCTCAACAAATGCAACTCAGAGTAGCAAATGAAATGATATTGTTGGAATATTATAAAATATCTTATAATATTTTGAAGAATCAATTTGTAATTTTAGTATGTTTTAGATTTATTTTAGGATTAGTTTCTATATTACTTGTTATTATCTCTCATGAGTTTTGTATCCCTCTCTACAAATAGCGATTACTTTTAGTCTTCTGTATCAAGTTGGTTAACATGGTGATCCTAATTAGCAATAACAACTGAATTGTATGTTGAAATGATTTCAAAGAGAGTTTCTCCTACTGTTATCACTTTCAGTGCTCTGATATATAGATTTTGCATGGTTGATAAAATAAAAGAAGCATTTGTTTTGTTCTATGAAATGGCAATGAATTTTTTTACCCAAATGTTTATACTTTTAGTATATTAGTGGATGCCTTCTGCAAAGAAGGAAAGCTAAAAGAAGCTTTGAATGTGTTGGCTATAATGATTAAACATTGTGTACATCCAACTTTTGTTACCCATAACATATTCATTAATGGTTATTGTTTGATTAATGAAGTGAACAAGGCCATGGTATAGGTCAACCAATTGATATAGTAAGTTGTTGATAATTCACCCATATTTAGAAATGTTGAAGTCCACAAAACTTGATATAGTTAAATCCATATTGGTCTCCTCATTGATGGTAATTTATGGGATCCTTATTGAAAGATTTTGCAAATCTGGAAAAATCTCTATTGTTTGGGAGCTCGTAGATGAGATGCATGGTAACGAAACACCACTTGTCCATTCTACAAGCTCCCAACATTGGTTTTTTCTATGAAATGGCAATGAAATTTTTTTACCAAATGTTTATGCTTTTAATATATTAGTGGATGCCTTATGCAAAGAAGGAAAGGTGAAAGAAGCTTTGAATGTGTTGGCTATAATGATTAAACATGGTGTACATCTAACTTTTGTTACGTATAACACATTCATCAATGGTTATTGTTTGATTAATGAAATGAACAAGACCATAAATATATTCAACAGTATGGTCCACAAGGGAGTGGTACCCAATGTTAGGTGCTTGTAGATGAGATGAATGGTATAGGTCAAACAATTGAGATAGTAAGTTGTTGTTACTTTGGTCTATGATTAAAGTAAAAATTCAAATAAGTTTTTAAATCATCAAAATACTTTTAAAAAAAATACAATTTAATGTCAAAATAGTCACTTATTACAATATCATTTTGATTAACTAAAAACTTAATTTTTTTACTAAATTAAAATCTAAGTGACAATTTGATGAACTTTTAGAGATTAAATGGATAATTCACCTTTAATTAGAAATGTTGAAGTCCACAAAACTCATACAACATACTAATGGATGGACTATGCAAAAATGGACTTGTTTAGAAAGCACAAATGGTGTTTTAGGATATTTTGACTAAATACCATCAACTAACTGTTCGGACATATAATATTATGATAAATGTCATTACCACTATATAACAAGACAATTGATATAGTAAGTTGTTGTTACTTTGGGAAAACAGACGTTGAAGCTCTATATAACAAGACAATGGTGTTGGTTGGTGTGGTCAAGAAGTCCCTAAGTTAAGCAATAAAATTGTTAATTTTATTTATTTTATCTTGCGTCTCTTTATTTGCAATCTAAAGCCATGAGGATACAAATTAATTTTGAAGTTAATGAGAATGCATTTGATGTGAGACTTAAAGTTTAACTATGTTGTCCAATTAATATTTATAGGAGGAAAGTTTAGGAAAATGTAATCGATCCACTGCCGCACATCATCAGTCACCCTTTGTTGAGTTCTTCAGATACTCAACAAATGCAACTCAGAGTAGCAAATAAAATGATATTGTTGAAATATTATAAAATATCTTATAATATTTTGTAGAATCAATTTGTAATTTTAGTATGTTTTAGATTAATTTTAGGATTAGTTTCTATATTACTTGTTATTATCTCTCATGAGTTTTGTATCCCTCTCTATAAATAGGGATTACTTTTAGTCTTCTGTATCAAGTTGGTTAACATAGTGATCCTAATTAGCAATAACAACTGAATTGTATGTTGAAATGATTTCAAAGAGAGTTTCTCCTATTGTTATCACTTTCAGTGCTCTGATATATGGATTTTGCATGGTTGATAAAATAAAAGAAGCATTTGGTTTGTTCTATGAAATGGCAATGAATTTTTTTACCCAAATGTTTATACTTTTAGTATATTGGTGGATGCCTTATGCAAAGAAGGAAAGCTGAAAGAAGCTTTGAATGTGTTGGCTATAATGATTAAACATTGTGTACATCCAACTTTTGTTACCCATAACACATTCATCACACTACAAGAAAACATGAATTTTGTGAGGGCCAAAAGCCCTCACAAAGGGAAAAAACAGCCACAAAGGTGGATTTTGTGAGGGCTTTTGGCAGCCACAAAGAAGCTGGTCACAAAATTTTGTGAGGGCTTTTGCAGCCACAAAGTGCCTGAAACAGATTGACATTTGTGAGGGCTTTTGCAGCCACAAAAGACAGACATTTGTGAGGGCTTTTGCAGCCACAAAAGTCTGCCTTTGTGAGGGCATATGCCGTCACAAAAGACAGACTGAATTTGCTGACTGGACCTTTGTGAGGGCTTTTGGCCGCCACAAATGCCATCCTGATTAAAAAATAATATATTTTGTGAGGGCTTAGGCCGCCACAAAATAATACGTATTTAATAAATTAATTTTTAAATTCAAAATTAATAGTTTATTATAATATTATATATAATAAATTAATATAAATATAATATTAAAATTTAAATTATAATTAAATTTAAATTTAAATTAAATTTTAAATATAATGTAATTATAAATTAAATTTAATATATAAAAAACTAATCTTAATTTAATTAAAAATTTAAAATAAAATATTTAAATTAAAATTAAAGATTAATAATTAAATTAAAGATTAATTTAAATAAAAAAATATTAATAATAAAATATTTAAATTAATAACAAAATATTTTGTGTAGAGAGAAGGAGGAGAGAATAGTTAGAATGAGGTTTTAGAGAGAAGTTGGATGTGAAAAAATGAAGGAGGAGGGGAGAAAAATATATATAGTGTTACCTTGAGCATTTGTGGCGGCCAAAGCAGCCACAAAGTCCACGTAGGTTTAAAATTTTGTGGCGGCCTTTGCAGCCACAAAATCCACGTGTACATTCCTTTGTGGCGGCCTTTGCAGCCACAAATGCCACTGGTCACGTCAGTCCTTTGTGGCGGATTTGGCCCTCACAAATTGATTTTTTGTGGCTGTAAAAGCCCTCACAAAATCCTTAAATATTTAACTGGATTTTGTGACTGCCTAAGCCCTCACAAAATCACAATGTTGTGATTTTGTGAGGGCTTAGGCAGCCACAAAATCCAGCTAAATATTTAAAAATTTGTGAGGGCTTTTTCAGCCACAAATAAAGACCAATTTCAATTTTGGCATTTGTGAGGGCTTTTTCGGTCACAAATTTGTGAGGGTTTTATTCGGCCACAAAATATTTATAAAGTTGGCCACAAAATGGTGTTTTTCTTGTAGTGTCAATGGTTATTGTTTGATTAAAGAAGTGAACAAAGCCATGGTATAGGTCAAACAATTGATATAGTAAGTTGTTGATAATTCACCCTTATTTAGAAATGTTGATGTCCACAAAACTTGATAAAGTTAAATCCATATTGGTCTCCTCATTGATGGTAATTTGTGGGATCCTTATTGATAGATTTTGCAAATCTGGACAAATCTCTATTGTTTGGGAGCTCGTAGATGAGATGCATGGTAACCAAACACCACTTGTCCATTCTACAAGCTCCCAACATTGGTTTGTTCTATGAAATGGCAATGAAATTTTTTTACCAAATGTTTATGCTTTTAATATATTAGTGGATGCCTTATGCAAAGAAGGAAAGGTGAAAGAAGCTTTGAATGTGTTGGCTATAATGATTAAACATGGTGTACATCCAACTTTTGTTACGTATAACACATTCATCAATGGTTATTGTTTGATTAATGAAATGAACAAGACCATAAATATATTCAACAGTATGGTCCACAAGTTTGTGGTACCCAATGTTAGGAGCTTGTAGATGAGATGAATGGTATAGGTCAAACAATTGAGATAGTAAGTTGTTGTTACTTTGGTCTATGATTAAAGTAAAAATTCAAATAAGTTATTAAATCATCAAAATAGTTTTAAAAAAATACAATTTAATGTCAAAATAGTCACTTATTATAATATCATTTTGATTAATTAAAAACTTAATTTTTTTTACTAAATTAAAAATCTTAGTGACAATTTGATGAACTTTTAGACATTAAATGGATAATTCACCTTTAATTAGAAATGTTGAAGTCCACAAAACTCATACAACATACTAATGGATGGACTATGCAAAAATGGACTTGTTTAGAAAGCACAAATGGTGTTTTAGGATATTTTGACTAAATACTATCAACTAACTGTTCGGACATATAATATTATGATAAATATCATTACCACTATATAACAAGACAATTGATATAGTAAGTTGTTGTTACTTTAGGAAAACAGACGTTGAAGCTCTATATAACAAGACAATGGTGTTGGTTGGTGTGGTCAAGAAGTCCCTAAGTTAATCAATAAAATTGTTAATTTTATTTATCTTATCTTGCGTCTCTTTATTTGCAATCTAAAGCCATGAGGATACAAATTAATTTTTAAGTTAATGAGAATGCATTTGATGTGAGACTTAAAGTTTAACTATGTTGTCCAATTAATATGTAAAGGAGGAAAGTTTAGGAAAATGTAATCGATCCATTGTCGTACATCATCAGTCACCCTTTGTTGAGTTCTTCAGATACTCAACAAATGCAACTCAGAGTAGCAAATGAAATGATATTGTTGGAATATTATAAAATATCTTTTTAATATTTTGTAGAATCAATTTGTAATTTTAGTATGTTTTAGATTTATTTTAGGATTAGTTTCTATATTACTTGTTATTATCTCTCAGGAGTTTTGTATCCCTCTCTATAAATAGCGATTACTTTTAGTCTTCTGTATCAAGTTGGTTAATATGGTGATGAGGAGAGGAGGTGTACAACCGAATATTGTTACTTATGATGTTTTACTGGATGGTATTGCTTAGTAAAATAAGTCATGTGTTTTTATGTTCATTTTGATAATATAAAGATATCAATGGCTGATTTATTTTTTATTATTGAATTAATTATATATATATTTTTAATGTATGTCAATTTTCATTGGATGGTTGTAAGGTTTTTTTAACTTCAGTTGTCATTCTTTGTAATTAAATCACAAACTGAAGTAAAACTAATGTGTGTTTTGAATACTTGATTTCAAGGTGAAGTAAAGACTAAAAGTAAATAATATAATATTAACTCTAAAATTAATGGACTAAAATTACATTACCACTATATTTTAGGACTAAAATTATGGACTTTTTTATGGACTAAAATTACATTACTACTATATTTTAGGGACTAAAAAT
>JBBPBR010000002.1:23470887-23481415 GCA_037974775.1 Cicer pinnatifidum
TTACGATTTTTTAACTAAAAAATTACTATGTGATATCCTTTAAATAACATGACATACGATACTATGATATAGAATAATTAACACCCATGAAATCGCAATAAAATCCTATACAAATTTAACTTTCAACTTCAAAAAAAATTCATTTTTATAATTTAATTAATGAAATATGAATAATTAATTAATCTAGATGGTTTTATATCATAAAATTCTATATTACGTCATTTAAAATATATCAAATCGTCAATTATAGTTCAAAAATTTGAGAGAGGGACCAAAACTGTTGAATTTTAAAATTAAGAGTCTAATATCGTTAATTGATAGAAGAACCAAACTTACAATTAAGCCTAATTAGTTAGTAGGATGATGAAAACAATGGTTTTCTATTCACTATAGGTGTAAAACTAGTTTACATTGACAATGCATGACCTATTTTATTCTATTTAAAACCAAGTAAACAATCCCGAGAGATACAAAGTATTGTCTCGTTAAAAATCTTATAAAAAAACTTATAGGGATAAAACCACAATGAAGAAAAATAGTGGATAAACACATACAAATATCAACAAAATCTTTTAGAAAGATCAATTATGTTTCTATTGAAAACATCAAAAATATTAGAAGCAAAATTAAGTATCTCACATTAGCTTTTAATAATGTGAAGTTTCAAATTAAGAATCTTGTCTACACATTGATTCCATTCTTTAATAATATGAGATATAATAAAACTCATTCTTTACAATCTTAAGACAATTAATCCATCCGTTTCTAATAGACCAAGGAACAATGCTAGTATTCTTAAAAGACAGGTTTGTCAATTGCGAATTATATTCAATTTATAGAAATCACCACCTGTTCTTGTAGGTTGTTTCAATAGCAATATAACTTTCATAAGATTAACAAGTAGTGCAGCTATAATTCCCAAAGTCACAACAAAACAAGCCAAGAAAGTAGTAGAGGTTAGAGTTGTCCTTAAATGTACCTCCACAAGCACCCAAACTAAGACATCCAAATAAAAATTTAATTGATATATATTGTCAGTATAAAATAGTTTTACATCATCTAATGAGAGTTATTTATTTTCTAATAGACCAAGGACCAATGCAAGAATTCCTAAAAGACAGATTTGTCGATTGTGACCCATATTCAATATATAGAAATTGCCACTCATTTTTGTAGATTATTTCAATAGCAATATAACTCTCATAAGCTCAACATGTAGTATGGTTGTAATTCACAAATTCACAACAAAACAACCCGAAGAAGTAGTAGAGACTAGAATTGTCTTTAAATGTACCTCCACAAGCACCTGGATAGAATTGTCTTTAATTGTACCTCCACAAGCACCTGGACTAGGACATCCAGATAAAAGTTTAATTGATACCTCCTGCCAGTATAAAATAGTTTTACACCATCTAATTGAAGTCATTTATTTTCTCATGTCATACCATAAAAGTTGGGGCAAATGAATTGATGAGACATAATACATGAATTTCATTAGATGTTAGTGTAAAACTAAATTTATTTTACAGCGATGGTTCAAATCCCTTTTCCTCTTATTATAATGATGATTAGTGTTTAACTTAAATTTTCTAGACAAAAGTTTCTTTTATGAACCTCTTTAACCAATGTACTTATGACACCCCTTAGCAAGACAAGAAAAAAGTTGACTAAATCTTTTTTTTTGTTTCTTAACTTATTTTTTTTAGTTTCACTTTGGTCTCTTAATTATTTTTCATTATTTTGGTTCTTTCTGTCATTTTTCAACACAAATTGGTAACTCAAGCCTACATGTAATTTAGGGCTCCTCTATTTCCTCTTTTTCCACCCTTTCAACACATGGACTCTATTTCAACTGTTTCTCTTCATTCATGCTATGATCAAAGGGAGTTCTCAGAGTGTACGAGAGGTGAGGCCCCACAATGTCCTAAATACTTAAGGGCAAAACAATTTTTTTCTTTTACTTCGTATATATGCATAACAAGATATTTAATTAAAATTTTGTTGTTGTATAAAAATAATTTTAAATAAAAAATTATTTAATTATCATATAACTTAATATTCTTTCTTGTTCCAATTTAAATTGAGTTTTAGTTTTTTTTATCCATTATAAATTTCTAACTCAAATTTCAAACATTCTACAAAAAATCTAAGAAAAACAAATACGTCAAATCACTATTGTAAAAAGAAAAATTTGTTACTTTTAATAGAAAATTCCTATGAATTGTCACAAACATTGAGTCTACTTAGAAGTCTTTTAAAATTTATTATTTTTTTATATACACCAAATCAAATATATTTGAAAAGAATTTTTATTTTTATTTTTAATTTTGTTTAGTATTGAAAAACGTATGTCATTTCTATGATGAAAATTTGAAATTATATTGTAAAAATCTTGAAACTTAGTAATTTTTATAATTTTGAAGGTGATGTTCTATTTAAAGAATTAAAAAATTTCGGACGTTTTAACAATTGAATGAAAGTCAAATTTTATGTTATTAAATTTTCTCAAAACATTTCAGTATTTTCTAATGCATGCATAACTTAAAAAATAATATTAACTATATATCCATGTAAATGTTGTTACATCTTCTAAAATGTGTCACTACGCCAAAAATGATATTTAACAGCGCCCCTTTTACAGCGCTTGCTAAACACAAGCGCTGTTGTAAATGTATTTGAAAAATAACGGAGCCTTTTACAGCGCTTTTATTCACAAGCGCTGTAAAACAAGCGCTGTTGTAGGTCATATAACGTTTGCGCATAATGTTATAAGGCTTTTACAGCGCTTTTTAAAAAAGCGCTGTAAAATGAAGCGCTTTCGCGTATGCTTTTACAGCGCTTTTTTCACAAGCGCTGTAAAAGGCATGCGCTTTAAAATAATTGGACCACCTTTGACAGCGCTTTTTTCACAAGCGCTATAAAATACAAGCGCTTTCATTGAATTTAACTACCTATTACAGCGCTTTTGTTGACAAGCGCTGTAAAAGACATAAATTTCAAATAATTATATACGTTGGGAACCCTCATATCCTCTACATCTTTCATCACCTCTACTCTGGGAACCCTCATACCCTCATATCCATTACGTGTTGTGCCGCCATCTACCTATTACGTGTTGTCTCAGGTATTTTTTTTTTTAACTAGATTTTTTTTATCAAATTAAAAATTCATACCACTTGATTTGTGTTAAATCTCTTCAACTAGTCAAAAATTCATACCACATGATCTGTTCTGTTTTTAAAATAATTGATTGATATTGGTTTCTTTTTGAAACTTGTTGATATGTTTTGAAAGCTTAATTATTAGTTTTGTAACTGCATTTATATAGGTGGTATAATATGGATAGGAAATGGATGTCAGCCAATCGATTGTCAAAAGAGTATGAAATTGGAGTGAAGGAGTTTGTTGAGTTTGCAGTGAAGAATGCAAAAGATCCAAATAGAGTAGTTTGTCCTTGTTTAAAATGTTGTTTTGGAAAACGAGTTAGAGAAGATGAATTAGAAGGACATCTAGTATGTAATGGAATTGATCAAAGCTACACATGTTGGATAAGACATGGTGAGAAAAAAAAAGGAAACATTAATTTTGAGAATAGTTCGACATATGCTTCAACTGACTTCGATACAGATACATATGAGCCGGATCGAGTTGATGAGATCGCAAAAGCAGTTGAAGAAGATCTTCGAGATTGTCCTAAAATGTTTGAAAGTTTGTTGAGTGATGCAGAGAAAGAATTATATAATGGTTGTACTAAATTCACAAGACTGTCGGCGATATTAAAGTTGTACAACCTAAAAGCGAGTAATGGATGGTCTGATAAAAGCTTTACAGAATTATTAACACTCATAAAAGATATGTTGCCAGATGATAATGAACTTCCCAGTCGAACCTACGAGGCTAAAAGGATTTTGTGTTCTATTGGCATGAGTTATGAAAGGATTCATGCGTGTCCTAATGATTGCATTTTATTTCGAAATGAATATGAACTACTTAAGGCGTGTCCGAAATGCAATGTCTCTCGATATAAGAAGAAAGAATCTACTCTAGCAAAAGTCGTGTGGTATTTTCCTATAATACCAAGATTTAAAACGTATGTGGGAGACAGGTGTGAAACTTTATGATGGGTATAAGAAAGAATGTTTCAATTTGAGGGCTATGTTGTTCGGCACAATTAATGATTTTCCAGCATATGGTAATTTATCAGGATATAGCATTAAAGGTCAGTGTGCATGTCCTATATGTGAAGAGAGTACAAATTGGATGCGGTTGAAACATTGTAAGAAGAATGTGTTTCTTGGACATCGTAGATTTTTACCTTATAGTCATCAGTATCGTGGGTGGAGAAATGTATTCAATGGAAAATCAGAGGAAGGTAAAGCTCCTTTAGCACCGACTGGATATCAAATACTTGAAAAAATACAAGGTTTGACCAATAAATTTGGCAAACCTTTTGCGGGAGAGCTGGTCAAAACTAGGTGGAAGAAAAAGTCAACTTTCTTTGAATTGTCATATTGGAAGTCATTGTATATAAGACATTTTCTAGATGTGATGCATATTGAAAAAAATGTATTTGATAGTGTTATTGGTACGTTACTCAATGTTCCAGGAAAGTCTAAAGATGGCTTCAATGCAAGATTGGACTTGGTCGATATGGGAATAAGAAATGAATTAGGTCCCGTAAAGAAAGGAAATCGCACATATCTACCTCCAGTCGCTCATGCTCTATCTAGAAAGGGAAAAAAATTTATGTAAATTTCTACACGAAGTTAAAGTTCCAGAAGGGTACTCTTCAAACATTAAAAATTTGGTTTGTATGAAAGACCTCAAGTTAAAAGGTTTGAAGACCCATGATTGTCATATTCTAATGGAGCATTTGCTACCAATAGGTATACGTTCCATTTTGCCTGAAAAAGTTCGACGAGCCTTAACTAGATTATGTTTCTTCTTCAGGGAAATTTGTAGTAAAGTGATTGACCTTCAAAAATTACCGACATTGCAGAGGGAAATTGTTGTTACTTTGTGTGAGCTTGAAATGTATTTCTCACCCTCGTTTTTTGATATAATGGTTCACCTTACTGTTCATCTTGTTAAGGAGACACAACTTTGTGGGCTAGCTTATATGAGAAGGACGTATCCGATAGAACGATATATGAAAATATTAAAAGGGTACGTAAAAAGTAGAAGTCGACCAGAAGGTTGTATTGCTGAACGGTACATTGTTGAAGAGGCTGCCGAATTTTGTACAAAATATTTGTCCAATATTGAATTCATAGGGCTTCACATGTCTCGTCATTCAGAAAGAATATCAAGAGAAGGGATAATTAGAAGGAGACTACTGACGATATCAAGGACAGAATGGGAGCAAGCACAATTGTATGTTCTGCACAATGATGATGAGGTTAAACCGTATGTTACAATACACATGGATCAGTTATCTCGTTTGATAATGAATAGGAATCAAAATTGGATAACCCGAGAGCACAAACAAAGTTTTATAACATGGTTAAAAAATCGCATAAAGTCAAAGTTTGATATAGACCCCGGATCAATTTCAAAGAGATTGAGGTGGCTAGCAAATGGTCCGAGCTTACATGTCTTTTCTTACACTGGTTATGTTATTAACGGCTACACATTTTATACCAAAGAACAAGATGATCAGACCACTATGCAAAATAGTGGAGTCACTCTCGTAGCTGAAGCGATGCATGTCTCAAGTGCAAAAGACAAAAACCCAATATATGCAAATCTATCATATTTTGGGGTTATCGAGCGCATATGGGAGTTAGACTACACAATGTTTCGTCTTCCCATATTTGGTTGCAAGTGGGTCGATAATAATAATGGCGTTCGGATTGATGAGTCAGGATTCTTGCTTGTTGATTTTAATAGGGTGGGATACAAAGACGAGCCTTTTATTTTAGCGTCGCAAGCTCAACAAGTGTTTTATGTCACTGATCCTTCTGATGATAAATGGTCTGTTGTCTTATCGACCAATAAAATAAGTGATGATAACAACAATGATGAAGATGTTGGTAATGATCTTTTATTTGCAACATCACAACAACCACATGAAATTGATTCAACTGATGATGGTTTATATCTTAGAGATGATCATGATGAGGGAATTTGGATTAATCCATCGTTTCGTATTGTAAATGGACAAACAAATGTGAATCCCACCAGGAAAAGAAGAAGGGCATCTTAATGTACATGTTTAATTGTTTTATATAAGCCATGCATGTAATCTGAATTATTGTTGTAATCTGAATTATTGTTCTATTCTGGTTTTATTGTTGTAATCTGAATTATTGTAATCTGAATTATTGTTCTATTCTGGTTCTATTCTGGTTTTATTGAATTATTGTGGTATTATATAATCTGAATTATTCTGGTTCTATTCTTGTTTTATTGTTTTCTAAGAAGGCAAGCATAACCAGTGATTCAATTAGGACTTAAGTTTTTGGCTTTTGGATAGTTTGGTTGATGGGTGGGGGATAAGGGTCTTTGGTGAAGTGCATGTTTATGTAAATTTGGACAATTTCAATTCTTAAGAACTATGCATGTAAAAAAAGTCCATGTCTTTTACAGCGCTTTTTAAAAAAAGCACTGTAAAAGGCCCTTTTAAAAATTAAACAATGAGACATTTTACAGCGCTCTTCTTACCAAGCGTTGTAAAAGACCCTTTTAAAAATCAAATAAAGATACCTTTTACAGCGCTTCTGTGAACAAGCGCTGTAAAAGGCTTTAAAAATAATATTCATCAGATACCTAACATGACTTTCTCTAACAGGATTTTCTTCAAACACCTTGTACGCATCATGGGAATCCCCAAAAACACATTGTTAACAAAAACATCAGACCCATTGTTAACAAAAACATCAGACACATTGTTAACAAACCCATTTTTCGCAACATGGCAATGAACCTGAAGATCAAGTTACGATTTAAGAATGAAAGGGAATGTAAAGAGATAAAAAGGGTGTTGAGGTGGAGATTGAAAGAGTAAGCTTTGATGTTTGCGAAGAAGATGCATAAAAGGACTTTGAGGTGGAGTTTGGTGAAGAGGAAGATATTTTGGTGGGACTATGTGGGTTTTGCAGAGCTTGTTTAAAAAATAACATAACAAAACACAAAAATAACATAATAAAAATTTAAAAGGCCTTTTACAGCGCTTGTTGGGATAAGCGCTGTAAAAGAGTCTTTTAAAAATTTAAATAAGGCCTTTTACAGCGCTTCTTTGAACAAGCGCTGTAAAAGGCTATTAAAAAAACATTATATAACATACTAAAACAAAGAGGTCTTTTACAGCGCTTGTTTGTAAAAGCGCTGTAAAAGAGTCTTTTAAAAATTTAAATAAATACGCCTTTTACAGCGCTTTTATAACAAGCGCTTTTATAACAAGCGCTGTAAAAGGCTTAGCCTTTTATAGCGCTCTTTGGAAAAGCGCTGTAAAAGGGTTATAAAAAAGCGCTGTAAAAGGGTTATATCTATAATAGTAACCTCTTCAGTTTCCTCTTCATTACGTAATCTACACTATCATCTTAACCTTCATCGTTCTTCTCTTCTTTTGCAAACCCTATAATCTCGTTCATTACGAACTGTATTTCCACGATCATCTCCTTCATTTCGAACCTTATTTCCATCCAAGATCATTTCGAACCTTATATTTTCATTGAAATACGTAACCCTCATTACGTATTTCTTCAAAACCGTTTTTCTGTGACATTTATTGCTGTGAAATTTCTCCGTTCGCTCTTTTCTTTGCATTTCATCCTTCTTCGAACCATTATTCAGGTATTGATGTTATTTATTTTTTGTAATCATTAAAATGCATGTTGAGCTTGTTTAAAATATATATACTGATACATGTTGAGCTTGTTTAAAATAATGCATGATGCATGTTGAGCTTGTTGAAGTTATACTAAACTGCATGTTGAACTTGTTGTAGTTAAATGGATACAAACAGAGATTTAGAATGTCAAAATGAAGAAGTTGGCACCAGTAGGACTTATGAAAATGAAGTCAAACATGGTGCAACTATCATGCAAAAAGTCATTAAAGCTAGGAGCAATGGGACCAAGTTTGAGGCAATACTATACTATACTCTGTTTGCTGTGTATTTTTTTAGGTTTTTTTAATAGCATGTACTTACTATATGAGTTTATTAGGTGGGATGGAATGAAAGTGGTCAGCCAGTTGACCCACACAGCGCAATGTTTGTGAGCTACATTGGGGCTGTTGTGCGTCAAAATATTCCAATAACAATTGACGACTGGAGAGAAAAGGCATTGAAGGATGCCAAAGATATCATCTGGAATGATATTCAAGTAAATTTTTTGATCCAATCTTTTGTCATTTATAAATATTTTCATTGAAATACTTTACTTATAATTTTTTTCATTGCAGGCATCTTTTGTCCTTGATGAAGGACGAAAGAATTATGTATTGAGAGTTGCCGGCAAAATCCATCGTGGATTTAGATCGCATCTCTCAAACTTCTATCTTAAAGATAAAGAAGGAAACACAAGCGCTGAACCTCCAAAGATATATCGACATTATATATCAAATGATGAATGCCATCTCATTATAATGAATATTTGCAATCAATGCCGTCTCTGAAGTTGTATACTATTTGGATCCCTTGCATGGCGATTACAACAATCACTCCGAAATCAAGACTTTGTTCGACACGTAAGTAATATTCATTTATTTTTGTTACACATATATATAAATAAGTGTTTGTTCATGCTAAAATAATCACATTTATTCATTTTATAGTGCATTAAAAGTTTTTCGAGCTCAAAGAGGTGCGGTAGTGTCGAAGCAAAAGTCTAATAATATTACATGGATCCCAATAAAGTGCCCTCGTCAAACAAACAATATCGACTGTGGGTACTATGTATTGAGATTCATGAAGGAGATTGTTGACAAGAATAAAACTATTATCCCAGAAACGGTACGGTATTTTGATTATATGATTTTCATATATAAATTATCTATATATTTGAAACTAACTTAATATAATATGTTCAATTTTTATATTGCAGTACTTAAAACATTCCAGTCCTTCATATTCTGAGCAAGATCTGATGGAATTAAAGGAGGAATGGTGTGAGTATGTGCTTGAAATGAAAATTATTTGATTTTCTGGGAAATAGCATGCTGCAAGGGACTGAATATTATATGGTGCATAGTTATTATATGTATATGATCATAGGACAGTATATAAACTTGCATATAAATATGTTGTAAATTAGATTCAATGTATATTCATACCAAATATGTTGTAAATTAGATTCAATGTATATTCATACCAAATATGTTGTAAATTACTGTGTATCATTGTTCTGGTTCTGGTTGTGTTACTGATTCTGTTTCTGTATCATTGTTCTGGTTCTGGTTCTGGTTCTGGTTCTGGTTCTAATATTAGTGATTCTGGATGTGTTGTGTTGTGTGAACTGGTTCAAACTAATTTTGGATAAAAAGATAAAAGACAGCGCTTTATAAAAAAAGTGCCATAAAAAGCTAAAAAACGCTTTTAAAATATATACAGGGTTAAAAAAAAAATAAAAAAATAACACCTTTAACAGCGCTTTTTACAAAAAGCGCTGTAAAAGGCACCCCAAATATGTATTATGGGTATGCCTTTTACAGCGCTTGTTACAAAAAGCGCTGTAAAAGGCACCCCAAATATGTATTATGGGTATGCCTTTTACAGCGCTTGTTACAAAAAAGCGCTGTAAAAGGTACCCAAAATATGTATTATGGGTATGCCTTTTACAGCGCTTGTTACAAAAAAGCGCTGTAAAAGGTACCCAAATATATGAACTGTGGTATGCCTTTTACAGCGCTTGTTGTAACAAGCGCTGTAAAAGGTGCATAATAAGCGCGCGTTATAAATGGTGCCTTTAAGAGCGCTTTTTTGAAAGCGCTGTTGTAGCTTTTACAGCGCTCGAATCTACAGCGCTTTTTTTTTTGAAAAAGCGCTGTAGAAGGCTTAAAAAAAGCGCTGTAAAAGACAATTTTTGGCGTAGTGTGTTTTTCAAACTAAAATTTTAAAACTTATTTCCCTTCTACAGTATCGCAAAATTGATTAAATAGATTTTTTGACTTTAATTAAAAATGAGTTTTAAAGAATCTTGATTATAAACGAACTATTAATTATTTTATATAAAAAAAAAATACAAGAGGATGATATAAAAATACTAATATGTGGGTGATATTATTGTTAGTACTCGATGTTACTTCTACATCGAATTGATAGATAAGTGTAAAATTAATTTTACTATAATTCTATTTATTTATTTTTTTGTTATCAAATCTTTCAATGTTTGAATTTTTTTACTATTTATTTATTTTTTTTACTATAATTCTTATAATCTTGAAGGTGAAGTTCTATTTAAAGAATTAAAAGTTATTGAGGTTTTAATAATTGAATTAAAGTCAAATTTTATGATATTAAATTTTCTCAAAACATTTCAGTAAATGTTGCATCTTCTAAAATGTGTTTTTTAAAATAATATTTGAA
>JBBPBR010000002.1:23481972-23494793 GCA_037974775.1 Cicer pinnatifidum
AAGTCTAATCATGAAGTTGCAAAGCAAAAAAAAAAAAAAAAATCTAAGAGAAAGATCAATTTAAGCAAAAAAAATTCATACAAAAACATTCTTCATAAAGAGCATAATATTCTCCACAAAGTGCAAACCATTCTCCACAAGAGCTGAATGTTCTTGACAGTGAATATGTTTCATCCAATCAAAACTATTGCTTCATATCATGATGATATGGTTGAAGAACACCAACAACTTCTAAATGAGTTTGAATCATTTCCCATTTGGCACTTCTACACCTATCTCACGGTTGACCTTTCATCCAAAACATCTCCTCATAATCAAATCATTGGAAGAACTAATTGGTAGGGATTTATTATTGGTACCATAGTGGTTGTTGTTGGAGGTGAGAAAGAAACCTCAATTATTGAAGATAACATTGCTATACCCATACCAAGCTCTTGCAGTCTTGCTGAAAGCCAATCATCAGGTCAAAGGAATAGTAACACAAGACCATATCAACCTACAATGATGTAGTTTGACATAAATGAATTGATAACTTTCCTATGACTACTATTGACCATATCAAGAAGGGATTGTCTCTGTTAGCACAATATAGAAGACCTTTAATCGTGCACGCTGAGATTCAACAAGTTTCTAAAAGTCATTTGGAACTCTCTCAACAACAAAAGATAAATTGTCTCATTCAACCATCAATCAAGATAAATGAATAAGCGTGAAGAGAAGTTTCAAACTATTCGAAGATTACTCGTCATTGAACAAAATCACTAAATGAGGTACACTTAATCCCAATTCTTATGATATTTGCATCATGATAATAATGAATATTTTTTAAATGATATATTGATATTATGTGATTGATTGGGTACTCTTAAAATTAAGAATGCATACTATTTTTTTAAACAAGTACGACTTTAAAGTTTAATTGATTACATCACTCTTTGTCATTACTTGTACATGCATATGCCTAATTCCTATCTTAAATTCAACATGTTTTCACTCTTTGTTCCTACACTTTTTAAGATGCTTTAAACAAGTGTGAAAATCTAGCTTGATGTATAAAATTATTGAGTTCTTCAGTCAGCCTTTGTTGAGTTCTTCAGATACTCAACAAATGCAACTCAGAATAGCAAATGAAATGATATTGTTGGAATATTATAAAATATCTTATAATTTTAGGATTAGTTTCTATATTGCTTGTTATTATCTCTCATGAGTTTTGTATCCCTCTCTATAAATAACGATTACTTTTAGTCTTCTGTATCAAGTTGGTTAACATGGTGATCCTAATTACCAATAACAACTGAATTGTATGTTTAAATGATTTCAAAGAGAATTTATCCTACTGTTATCACTTTCAGTGCTCTGATATATGGATTTTGCATGGTTGATAAAATAAAAGAAGCATTTGGTTTGTTCTATGAAATGGCAATGAATTTTTTTATCCAAATGTTTATACTTTTAGTATATTGGTGGATACCTTATGCAAAGAAGGAAAGCTGAAAGAAGCTTTGAATGTGTTGGCTATAATGATTAAACATTGTGTACATCCAACTTTGGTTACCCATAACACATTCATCAATGGTTATTGTTTCATTAATGAAGTTGACAAGGCCATGGTATAGGTCAAACAATTGATATAGTAAGTTGTTGATAATTCACCCTTATTTAGAAATGTTGAAGTCCACAAAACTTGATAAAGTTAAATCCATATTGGTCTCCTCATTGATGGTAATTTATGGGATCCTTATTGATAGATTTTGCAAATCAGGAAAAATCTCTATTGTTTGGGAGCTCGTAGATGAGATGCATGGTAACGAAACACCACCTGTCCATTCTACAAGCTCCCATCATTGGTTTGTTCTATGAAATGGCAATGAAATTTTTTTACCAAATGTTTATACTTTTAATATATTAGTGGATGCCTTATGCAAAGAAGGAAAGGTGAAAGAAGCTTTGAATGTGTTGGCTATAATGATTAAACATGGTGTACATCAACCTTTTGTTACGTATAACACATTCATCAATGGTTATTGTTTGATTAATGAAATGAACAAGACCATAAACATATTCAACAGTATGGTCCACAAGGGAGTGGTACCCAATGTTAGGTGCTTGTAGATGAGATGAATGATATAGGTCAAACAATTGATATAGGAAGTTGTTGTTACTTTGGTCTATGATTAAAGTAAAAATTCAAATAAGTTATTAAATCATCAAAATAGTTTAAAAAAATAAAATTTAATGTCAAAATAGTCACTTATTATAATATCATTTTGATTAATTAAAAACTTAATTTTTTTACTAAATTAAAAATCAAAGTGACAATTTGATGAACTTTTAGAGATTAAATGGATAATTCACCTTTATTTAGAAATGTTGAAGTCCGCAAAACTTTTTAAAGTTAAATCCATCATTGATCCCCTCATTGATGGTTTTTGCAAATCGAGAAAAATCTCTATTGCTTGGGAGCTTGTAGATGAGAAGCATGGTATAAGTCAAACAATTGATATAGGGACTTACAATTGTTTATTACATGCTTTATGCAAAAATAATCTTGACAGCACAATTTCACAAGTTAACGACATTCAAGGCCAATGTATTCATCTAGATGTGAACTCATACAACATACTAATGGATGGACTATGCAAAAATAGACGTGTTTAGAAAGCACAAGTGGTGTTTTAAGATATTTTGACTAAATGCTATCAATTAACTGTTGGGACATATAATATTATAATAAATGTCATTACCACTATATTGCTTAATTTTTTTAATGTCATTTAGGAGTTGTAACACGATTTTTTAAAGTTCCATATTTGGAAAACAGACGTTGAAGCTCTATATAACAAGACAATGGTGTTTGTTGGTGTGGTCAAGAAGTCCCTAAGTTAAGCAATAAAATTGTTAATTTTATTTATCTTATCCTGCGTCTCTTTATTTACAATCTAAACCCATGAGGATACAAATTAATTTTTAAGTTAATGAGAATGCATTTGATGTGTGACTTAAAGTTTAACTATGTTATCTAATTAATATGTAGGAGGAAAGTTTAGGAAAATGTAATCGATCCACTGTCGCACATCATCAGTCACCCTTTGTTGAGTTCTTCAGATACTCAACAAATGCAACTCAGAATAGCAAATGAAATGATATTGTTGGAATATGATAAAATATCTTATAATATTTTGAAGAATCAATTTGTAATTTTAGTATGTTTTAGATTAATTTTAGGATTAGTTTCTATATTACTTGTTATTATCTCTCATGAGTTTTGTATCACTCTCTATAAATAGCGATTACTTTTAGTCTTCTGTATCAAGTTGGTTAACATGGTGATCCTAATTAACAATAACAACTGAATTGTATGTTTAAATGATTTCAAAGAGAATTTCTCCTACTGTTATCACTTTCAGTGCTCTGATATATGGATTTTGCATGGCTGATAAAATAAAAGAAGCATTTGGTTTGTTCTATGAAATGGCAATGAATTTTTTTACCCAAATGTTTATACATTTAGTATATTGGTGGATATCTTATGCAAAGAAGGAAAGCTGAAAGAAGCTTTGAATGTGTTGGCTATAATGATTAAACATGGTGTACATCAACCTTTTGTTACGTATAACACATTCATCAATGGTTATTGTTTGATTAATGAAATGAACAAGACCATAAACATATTCAACAGTATGGTCCACCAGGGAGTGGTACTCAATGTCACGAGCTTGTAGATGAGATGAATGGTATAGGTCAAACAATTGATATAGGAAGTTGTTGTTACTTTGGTCTATGATTAAAGTGAAAAACCAAATAAGTTATTAAATCATCAAAATAGTTTAAAAAAATAAAATTTAATGTCAAAATAGTCACTTATTATAATATCATTTTGATTAATTAAAAACTTAATTTTTTTACTAAATTAAAAATCAAAGTGACAGTTTGATGAACTTTTAGAGATTAAATGGATAATTCACCTTTATTTAGAAATGTTGAAGTCCGCAAAACTTTTTAAAGTTAAATCCATCATTGATCCCCTCATTGATGGTTTTTGCAAATCGAGAAAAATCTCTATTGCTTGGGAGCTTGTAGATGAGAAGCATGGTATAAGTCAAACAATTGATATAGGGACTTACAATTGTTTATTACATGCTTTATGCAAAAATAATCTTGACAGCACAATTTCAAAGTTAACGACATTCAAGGCCAATGTATTCATCTAGATGTGAACTCATACAACATACTAATGGATGGACTATGCAAAAATAGACGTGTTTAGAAACCACAAGTGGTGTTTTAGGATATTTTGACTAAATGCTATCAATTAACTGTTCGGACATATAATATTATAATAAATGTCATTACCACTATATTGCTTAATTTTTTAAATGTCATTTAGGAGTCGTAACACGATTTTTTAAAGTTCCATATTGGAAAAACAGACGTTGAAGCTCTATATAACAAGACAATGGTGTTTGTTGGTGTGGTCAAGAAGTCCCTAAGTTAAGAAATAAAATTGTTAATTTTATTTATCTTATCTTGCCTCTCTTTACTTACAATCTAAACCCATGAGGATACAAATTAATTTTTAAGTTAATAAGAATGCATTTGATGTGAGACTTAAAGTTTAACTATGTAATCTAATTAATATGTAGGAGGAAAGTTTAGGAAAATGTAATCGATACACTATCGCACATCATCTGTCACCCTTTGTTGAGTTCTTCACATACTCAACAAATGCAACTCGGAATAGCAAATGAAATGATATTGTTGGAATATGATAAAATATCTTATAATATTTTGAAGAATCAATTTGTAATTTTAGTATGTTTTAGATTAATTTTAGGATTAGTTTCTATATTACTTGTTATTATCTCTCATGAGTTTTGTATCACTCTCTATAAATAGCGATTACTTTTAGTCTTCTGTATCAAGTTGGTTAACATGGTGATCCTAATTAACAATAACAACTGAATTGTATGTTTAAATGATTTCAAAGAGAATTTCTCCTATTGTTATCACTTTCAGTGCTCTGATATATGGATTTTGCATGGTTGATAAAATAAAAGAAGCATTTGGTTTGTTCTATGAAATGGCAATGAATTTTTTTAACCAAATGTTTATACATTTAGTATATTGGTGGATATCTTATGCAAAGAAGGAAAGCTGAAAGAAGCTTTGAATGTGTTGGCTATAATGATTAAACATTGTGTACATCCAACTTTTGTTACCCATAACACATTCATCAATGGTTATTATTTGATTAATAAAGTGGACAAGGCCATGGTATAGGTCAAACAATTGATATAGTAAGTTGTTGATAATTCACTCTTATTTAGAAATGTTGAAGTCCACAAAACTTGATAAAGCTAAATCCATATTGGTCTCCTCATTGATGGTAATTTATGGGATCCTTATTGATAAATTTTGCAAATCGGGAAAATCTATATTGTTTGGGAGCTTGTAGATGAGACGCATGGTAACGAAACACCACTCTTCCATTCTACAAGCTCCCAACATTGGTTTTTTCTATGAAATGGCAATGAATTTTTTTTACCAAATGTTTATACTTTTAATATATTAGTGGATGCCTCATGCAAAGAAGGAAAGGTGAAAGAAGCTTTGAATGTGTTGGCTATAATGATTAAACATGGTGAACATCCAACTTTTGTTACGTATAACACATTCATCAAAGGTTATTGTTTGATTAATGAAATGAACAAGACCATAAACATATTCAACAGTATGGTCCACAAGGGAGTGGTACCCAATGTCAGGAGCTTGTAGATGAGATGAATGGTATAGGTCAAACAATTGATATAGGAAGTTGTTGTTACTTTGGTCTATGATTAAAGTAAAAATTCAAATAAGTTATTAAATCATCAAAATAGTTTAAAAAAATAAAATTTAATGTCAAAATAGTCACTAATTATAATATCATTTTGATTAATTAAAAACTTAATTTTTTTACTAAACTAAAAATCAAAGTGAAAATTTGATGAACTTTTAGAGATTAAATGGATAATTCACCTTTATTTAGAAATCTTGAAGTCCACAAAACTTTTTAAAGTTAAATCCATCATTGATCCCCTCATTGATGGTTTTTGCAAATCGAGAAAAATCTCTATTGCTTGGGAGCTTGTAGATGAGAAGCATGGTATAAGTCAAACAATTGATATAGGGACTTACAATTGTTTATTACATGCTTTATGCAAAAATAATCTTGACAGCAAAATTTCACAAGTTAACGACATTCAAGGCCAATGTATTCATCTAGATGTGAACTCATACAACATACTAATGGATGGACTATGCAAAAATAGACGTGTTTAGAAAGCACAAGTGGTGTTTTAGGATATTTTGACTAAATGCTATCAACTAACTGTTCGGACATATAATATTATAATAAATGTCATTACCACTATATTGCTTAATTTTTTAAATGTCATTTAGGAGTTGTAACACGATTTTTTAAAGTTCCATATTGGGAAAACAAACGTTGAAGCTCTATATAACAAGACAATGGTGTTTGTTGGTGTGGTCAAGAAGTCCCTAAGTTAAGCAATAAAATTGTTAATTTTATTTATCTTATCTTGCGTCTCTTTATTTACAATCTAAACCCATGAGGATACAAATTAATTTTTAAGTTAATGAGAATGCATTTGATGTGAGACTTAAAGTTTAACTATGTTGTCTAATTAATATCTAGGAGGAAAGTTTAGGAAAATGTAATCGATCCACTGTCGCACATCATCAGTCACCCTTTGTTGAGTTCTTCAGATACTCAACAAATGTAACTCAGAATAGCAAATGAAATGATATTGTTAGAATATGATAAAATATCTTATAATATTTTGAAGAATCAATTTGTAATTTTAGTATGTTTTAGATTAATTTTAGGATTAGTTTCTAAATTACTTGTTATTATCTCTCATGAGTATTGTATCACTCTCTATAAATAGCGATTACTTTTAGTCTTCTGTATCAAGTTGGTTAACATGGTGATCTTAATTAGCAATAACAACTGAATTGTATGTTTAAATGATTTCAAAGAGAATTTCTCCTACTGTTATCACTTTCAGTGCTCTGATATACGGATTTTGCATGGTTGATAAAATAAAAGAAGCATTTGGTTTGTTCTATGAAATGGCAATGAATTTTTTTACCCAAATGTTTATACTTTTAGTATATTGGTGGATATCTTATGCAAAGAAGGAAAGCTGAAAGAAGCTTTAAATGTGTTGGCTATAATGATTAAACATTGTGTACATCCCACTTTTGTTACCCATAACACATTCATCAATGGTTATTGTTTGATTAATAAAGTGGACAAGGCCATGGTATAGGTCAAACAATTGATATAGTAAGTTGTTGATAATTCACTCTTATTTAGAAATGTTGAAGTCCACAAAACTTGATAAAGTTAAATCCATATTGGTCTCCTCATTGATGGTAATTTATGGGATCCTTATTGATAGTTTTTGCAAATCGGGAAAATCTATATTGTTTGGGAGCTTGTAGATGAGACGCATGGTAACGAAACACCACTCTTCCATTCTACAAGCTCCCAACATTGGTTTGTTCTATGAAATGGCAATGAATTTTTTTTACCAAATGTTTATACTTTTAATATTTTAGTGGATGCCTTATGCAAAGAAGGAAAGGTGAAAGAAGCTTTGAATGTGTTGGCTATAATGATTAAACATGGTGAACATCCAACTTTTGTTACGTATAACACATTCATCAATGGTTATTGTTTGATTAATGAAATGAACAAGACCATAAACATATTCAACAGTATGGTCCACAAGGGAGTGGTACCCAATGTCAGGAGGTTGTAGATGAGATGAATGGTATAGGTCAAACAATTGATATAGGAAGTTGTTGTTACTTTGGTCTATGATTAAAGTAAAAATTCAAATAAGTTATTAAATCATCAAAATAGTTTAAAAAAAAAAAATTTAATGTCAAAATAGTCACTTATTATAATATCATTTTGATTAATTAAAAACTTAATTTTTTTACTAAATTAAAAATGAAAGTGACAATTTGATGAACTTTTAGAGATTAAATGGATAATTCACCTTTATTTAGAAATGTTGAAGTCCACAAAACTCATACAACATACTAATGGATGGACTATGCAAAAATGGACGTGTTTAGAAAGCACGAGTGGTGTTTTAGGATATTTTGACGAAATGTTATCAACTAACTGTTCGGACATATAATATTATGATAAATATCATTACCACTATATTGCTTACTTTTTTAAATGTCATTTAGGAGTTGTAACACGATTTTTTAAAGTTCTATATTGAGAAAACAGACGTTGAAGCTCTATATAACAAGACAATGGTGTTGGTTAACGTGGTCAAGAAGTCACTAAGTTAAGCAATAAAATTGTTAATTTTATTTATCTTATCTTGCATCTCTTTATTTGCAATCTAAAGCCATGAGGATACAAATTAATTTTTAAGTTAATGAGAATGCATTTGATGTGAGACTTAAAGTTTAACTATGTTGTCTAATTAATATGTAGGAGGAAAATTTAGGAAAATGTAATCGATCCACTGCCGCATATCATAAGTCACCCTTTGTTGAGTTCTTCAAATACTCAATAAATGCAACTCAGAGTAGCAAATGAAATGATATTGTTGGAATATTAAAAAATATCTTATAATATTTTGTAGAATCAATTTGTAATTTTAGTATGTTTTAGATTAATTTTAGGATTAGTTTCTATATTACTTGTTATTATCTCTCATGAGTTTTGTATCCCTCTCTATAAATAGCGATTACTTTTAGTCTTATGTATCAAGTTGGTTAACATGGTGATCCTAATTTGCAGTAACAACTGAATTGTATGTTGAAATGATTTCAAAGAGAATTTATCCTACTGTTATCACTTTCAGTGCTCTGATATATGGATTTTGCATGGTTGATAAAATAAAAGAAGCATTTGGTTTGTTCTATGAAATGACAATGAATTTTTTTACCCAAATGTTTATACTTTTAGTATATTGGTGGATGCCTTATGCAAAGAAGGAAAGCTGAAAGAAGCTTTGAATGTGTTGGCTGTAATGATTAAACATTGTGTACATCCAACTTTTGTTACCCATAACACATTCATCAATGGTTATTGTTTGATTAATGAAGTGAACAAGGCCATGGTATAGGTCAAACAATTGATATAGTAAGTTGTTGATTATTCACCCTTATTTAGAAATGTTGAAGTCCACAATACTTGATAAAGTAAAATCCATATTGGTCTCCTCATTGATGGAAATTTATGGGATCCTTATTGATACTTTTTGCAAATCGGGAAAAATCTATATTGTTTGGGAGCTTGTAGATGAGATGCATGGTAACGATTCACGACTTGTCCATTCTAGAAGCTCCCAACATTGGTTTGTTCTATGAAATGGCAATGAAATTTTTTTACCAAATGTTTATACTTTTAATATATTAGTGGATGCCTTATGCAAAGAAGGAAAGGTGAAAGAAGCTTTGAATGTGTTGACTATAATGATTAAACATGGTGTACATCCAAATTTTGTTACGTATAACACATTCATCAATGGTTATTGTTTGATTAATAAAATGAACAAGACCATAAATATATTCAACAGTATGGTCCACAAGGGAGTGGTACCCAATGTTAGGAGCTTGTAGATGAGATGAATGATATAGGTCAAAAAATTGATATAGTAAGATGTTGTTACTTTGGTCTATGATTAAAGTAAAAATTCAAATAAGTTATTAAATCATCCAAATAGTTTTAAAAAAATTACAATTTAATGTCAAAATAGTCACTTATTATAATATGATTTTGATTAATTAAAAACTTAATTTTTTTACTAAATTAAAAATCAAAGTGACAATTTTATGAACTTTTAGAGATTAACTGGATAATTCACCTTTATTTAGAAATGTTGAAGTCCACAAAACTTTTTAAAGTTAAATCCATCATTGGTCCCCTCATTGATGGTTTTTGCAAATCGAGAAAAATCTCTATTGCTTGGGAGCTTGTAGATGAGATGCATGGTATAAGTCAAACAATTGATATTGGGACTTATAATTGTTTATTACATGCTTTATGCAAAAATAATCTTGACAGCGCAATTTCACTAGTTAACGACATTCAAGGCCAATGTATTCATCTAGATTTTAACTTATACAACATACTAATGGATTGACTATGCAAAAATGGACGTGTTTAGAAAGCACAAGTGGTGTTTTAGGATATTTTGACTAAATGCTATCAACTAACTGTTCGGACATATAATATTATGATAAATGTCATTACCACTATATTGCTTAATTTTTTAAATGTCATTTAGGAGTTGTGACACGATTTTTTAAAGTTTCATATTGGGAAAACCGACGTTGAAGCTCTGTATAACAAGACAATGGTGTTTGTTGGTGTGGTCAAGAAGTCCCTAAGTTAAGCAATAAAATTGTTAATTTTATTTATCTTATCTTGCGTCTCTTTATTTGCAATCTAAAGCCATGAGGATACAAATTAATTTTAAAGTTAATGAGAATGCATTTGATGTGAGACTTAAAGTTTAACTATGTTGTCCAATTAATATATATAGGAGGAAAGTTTAGGAAAATATAATCGATCCACTGCCGCACATCATCAGTCACCCTTTGTTGAGTTCTTCAGATACTCAAGAAATGCTACTCAGAGTAGCAAATGAAATGATATTGTTGGAATATTATAAAATATCTTATAATATTTTGTAGAATCAATTTGTAATTTTAGTATGTTTTAGATTTATTTTAGGATTAGTTTCTATATTACTTATTATTATCTCTCATGAGTTTTCTATCCCTCTCTATAAATAGCGATTACTTTTAGTCTTCTGTATCAAGTTGGTTAACATGGTGATGATGAGAGGATGATGATGAGAGGAGGTGTACAACCGAATATTGTTACTTATGGTGATTTACTGGATGGTATTGCTTAGTAAAATAAGTCATGTGTTTTTATGTTTATTTTGATAATATAAAGATATCAATGGCTGATTTAATTTTTATTATTGAATTAATTATATATATTTTTTTTAAAATATGTCAATTTTCATTGGATGGTTGTAAGGTGTTTTTAACTTCGTTGGTCATTCTTTGTAATTAAATCACAAACTGAAGTAAAACTAATGTGTGTTTTGAATACTTGATTTCAAGGTGAAGTAAAGACTAAAAGTAAATAATATAATATTAACTCTAAAATTAATGGACTAAAATTACATTACCACTATATTTTAGGACTAAAATTATGGACTTTTTTATGGACTAAAATTACATTACTACTATATTTTAGGGACTAAAAATGATATTAACTCTAATTTTTATTTATTTAAAATGTATATTATCAGCAATAAAAAATGTTTGTAGTTATTTAGAAGGTAAATCACAATTTAGTTCTTGAAAGTGTAGGTTGTTGTTACTTTGATCTATGATTAAAGTAAAAAATCAAATTAATATCACAATAGTCACTTATTATAATATCATTTTGATTAATTAACAACTTAAATTTTCGACTTGATTAAAAATCAAAGTGACAATTCGATGATTTTTAAAAATTAAATTGATAATTCACCCTTATTTAAAAATGTTGTGGTGCACAAAATTTTCTAAAGTTAAATCCATAATTGGATTGACTAGCTTTTGCATACTTGGTCAATTTAAAGAAGCAATTGGTATTGAAAATATCAAACCAAATATTTAGCTTTTAATATACACATACAATAATAATGTTTGTATATAATAATGTTTTTCTTGTTAAGAATATTTTTTAATTATCAATTCACATCATATTACTGTAACTTAATTTTATTACTTTAAAAATATTACAACAAATATTTATATTGTGATTTATGGTTAAATGCAGATTTTTGTTATTTGATATGCTTCAAGTTTGAATAGGCAATATTTTATTTTTTTTTATATATTTAGTTGGTGTGTGTTTGCTATTAAGTTTTTTAAGAAAACAATAAAATTAAGGTGAAACGCGAATTGAAGAAGAAAGTCTTAATTGGGGACGTAAACGACTGACTTATCAAAAAAGGGTGGCTTTTCTTTTATTATTTATTTAAAAATAGCACTTTGTAAATATCTCAGCCTTTTTTTAATGTCTTTTATCTTAGATATTTTAAAGGGAAAAAAATATCTGGAGTGTCTTGTCATTTTTTGAGAAGGTTCACTTTATTGACCACCGTATTTTATTATTATTATTATTTTTTTGTTTTTGGCTTTTACAGATTTGATGGATCGAACAACGAGAATAAAGAGAAGGAGACAATCCCAGCCGTTAAATTCATCACATGATCAGGTAGCTTGCCGTGTTGGCTTGGCTAAGCTTTTCTTATTCTGATTTATTTATATATATTTAACATTAAATGTAAATATTTTTAATTGTTAGTTTAATTGCAATTTTAATTATTTTATTATTATTAATTCATAATAAATTTTTTTTGACAGTTTTAGTTTTTTTATTCATATTTTTAAATTAAAAAAATATATAATTAACATATTTTTAATGACGTGACATACAATTCAATGCTATAGAACTATCTAAATGTATTAATTATTCACATATCATTAATAAAATTAAAAATATGAAAAATTTATAAAGTTAAAAGTTAAATTTTTAATGCATTTTATTTTAATTTTATAGATGTTAATTATTTTAGATTATTTATTATATGTCACGTTATTTAAGATATTTCACATTATTTTTTAGTTACAAAATCAGAAAAAGGGATCAAAACTATCGACATCTAAAATAGATAGATTAGTTTCAGAAATCAATAAAAATAGAAAGA
>JBBPBR010000002.1:23513085-23529089 GCA_037974775.1 Cicer pinnatifidum
ACCATTTGTGAAATATATTAAAGTTAAAGTCAATTGTTAAATTTAGAGGGTCAAAATCATCAAATTTTAAAATTTAAAGATACGAAAGTGTATTTTAGATATTTATTTCTATAAAACTTTAATTTATTATAAACAAAAATAAAGTGCAAAACATTACATTTCAACTATTTTGGTACCTTAAATTAATAACAACATTGAAAGGGTTTAATTTCAAGTATAAATTTTTTTACTTACACTGACAGGAAATCTCAAAACGTTGATTAAGTAGTTTTTTTCTTAATTATGATTGATATAAAATTTGATTTAATTGAAATTTTAGTCCTCATATTTTTAACAATTCACAAAATTTTAATCCTCATATTTTTAATACATGAATTTCATTAGATGTTAGTGTAAACTAAATTTATTTTACAGCAACGGTTCAAATCCCTTTTGCTCTTATTATAATGATGATTAGTGTTTGACTTAAATTTTCTAGACAAAAGTTTCTTTTATGAACCTCTTTAACCAATGTATTTATGACACCCCTTAGCAAGACAAGAAAAAAGTTGACTAAATCTTTTTTTTTTTTTTGTCTCTTAACTTATTTTTTTAGTTTCACTTTGGTCTCTTAATTATTTTTCATTATTTTGGTTCTTTCTGTCAGTTTTCAACACAAATTGGTAACTCAAGCCTACATGTAATTTAGGGCTCCTCTATTTCCTCCTCTTCCACCCTTGTAAATAACGATTTGTCTTGAATGACACATGGACTCTATTTCAACTGTTTCTCTTCATTCATGCTATGATCAAAGGGAGTTCTCAGAGTGTACGAGAAGTGCGGCCCCACAATGTCCTAAATACTTAAGGGCAAAACAATTTTTTTCTTTTACTTCGTATATATGCATAACAAGATATTTAATTAAAATTATGTTGTTGTATAAAAATAATTTTAAATAAAAAATTATTTAATTATCATATAACTTAATATTCTTTCTTGTTCTAATTTAAATTGAGTTTTAGTTTTTTTATCCATTATAAAGTTCTAACTCAAATTTCAAACATTCTACAAAAAATCTAAGAAAAAATTCATTTAAAATTTATTTAAATTGAGTCTACTTAGAAGTCTTTTAAAATTCATTATTTTTTTATATACTCTAAATCAAATATATTTGAGAAGATTTTTTTTTTTAATTTTGTTTTGTATTGAAAAACATATGTCATTTCTATGATAAAATTTTGAAATTATATCGTAAAAATCTTAAAACTTAAAACTTAGTAGTTTTTATAATTTTGAAGGTGATGTTCTATTTAAAGAATTAAAAAATTTCGGACGTTTTAACAATTGAATGAAAGTCAAATTTCATGTTATTAAATTCTCTCAAAACATTTCAGTATTTTCTAATGCATGCATAACTTAAAAAATAATATTAACTATATATCCATGTAAATGTTGTTACATCTTCTAAAATGTGTTTTTCAAACTAAAATTTTAAAACTTATTTCTGTTCTACAGTATCGCAAAATTGATTAAATAGATTTTTTAATTTCAATTAAAAATGAGTTTTAAAGAATCTTGATTATAAACGAACTATTAATTATTTTACATAAAAAAGGAATACAAGAGGATGATATAAAAATACTAATATGTGGGTGAATATTATTGTTAGTACTCGATGTTACTTCTACATCTTCGAATTGATAGATAAGTGTAAAATTAATTTTACTATAATTCTATTTATTTACTTTTTTGTTATCAAATCTTTCAATGTTTATGCAAATTTAGTTTTTAATAACATTGAACACTAATTTATAAAATTCATTGTTGACATATTATGTTTGATGAATATGTTGATTTTTATGATGAAAGATAGGATGGTGACGAAAAATAATTAAAATGTTAAATTTGAATAAATTAAAAAGTTGATAATGTTCAAATATATCACCAAAGTCTGATCATGAAGTTGCAAAACAAAAAAATCTTAGAGAAAAATCAATTTAAGCAAAAAAGTTCATACAAGAACATTCTTCATAAAGAGTAGAATATTCTCCACAAAGTGCAGACTATTCTCCACAAGAGCTGAGTGTCCTTGACAGTGAATATGTTTCATCCAATCAAAACTATTGCTTCATATCATGATGATATGGTTGAAGAACATACATCAACAACTTCTAAATGAGTTTTAATCATTTGTCATTTGGCACTTCTACAGCTATCTCACGGCGGGTAAGGATTCTCTACCTTCGAATCTCCTACCTTTGGTGACTTTGTATCTATCTCTCTCTTCATCAATCATTCTCTCTCATCTAAATAGTTTTTAATATTTAATTTTAATTATCAATTTTACTCCAAAATACACTAAAGTCACCAAAGTCACCCATCACCAAAGGTAGAGAATCCATTTTCATCTCACGACTGACCTTTCCTCCAAAACATCTTCTCATAATTAAATCATTGGAAGAACTAATTGAGAGGGATTTATTATTGGTACCATAGTGGTTACTGTTGGAGGTGATAAAGAAACCTTAGTTATTGAAGATAACATTGCTATACCCATACCAAGCTTTTGCAGTCTTACTGAAAGCCAATTATCAGGTCAAAGGTGAAGTAGAGATGTCAATCACAATTTGAATTGCGATTTCACCTTTTAAAAATTTCCTGTTAAAACTTAGTGAATTTAACTCAACAATTAAACTTATCTATTTAACTTGATAATCAAACATAATGAAATTAAATAGATAAAGGAAGAGATATCACACATAAATATATCTTGGTTCACTCAATCCAGGTTACGTCTAGTGCTCATAACTGTGAGTTTTTTCACTAAGTGTTCAAAATGGAGAACGTTCTTGGTTTTTACATCACCAGTCCAAATCAACCTTGATCTATTATGATCTTCACCTTTCAACCTAGAAAGGATTTTTACAATCACCTTTCAACCTTGAAAGGATTTTTACAAACACACCCAATCTAACATAAAAGATAAACTTGAGTTACAAATGATGTGTATGATAAAAGTGTTTGGGATATTGAAACTTCTCAACACTTGTTTGATATAAATGAAAGACAAACTCATTATATAATGATCCAAAGGTATAGTGAAGAGAACTGAAGTTTGCTTGAAGAGTTTTATTGATTTGTTACTTGAACAATGTAAACTGCATGTTTTTGATGAAGACAAAAATCACCGATTATGGACAATGCAACAAGATAAAAAAGAAGATCAAATATCTTCACAATAAGCTTCAAAATCCAAACAATAGATGATAAAATATAAAGGTATATCATACAAACCAATAGTTCAAATACATGAGAACAAGTCATATTTACATATGCATTTAACATATTTTCAAAAGTCAAAACAACATTAACAAAACATTTAAAATCATATTTTTGACTAATTACATAAGTGTATTCGAATACAACTTAAGTCAGAGCCAAAAATTTAAAAGTTGTATTCGACTACAACTATGTGTAGTCAAATACACTTCAAGTCAGTGGCCAAAATTCCTATATGTGTATTCGACTACACCCATCTGTAGTCGAATACAAGTTAAGTCAGTTGCTAATTTTCACTAATCTGTATTCGACTACACCAATGTGTATTCGAATACAAGATGTAAAATTTGAATATTTTTGAACGTTACAAAGAGGTGTATTCGAATACACATATACTGTATTCGAATACAACTGGAAACATTACAATTTTTCAGATCTGGGATGACTCTAGAACATTGTAATTTTTTTATCAAGCCTCTTGGGTCAATGGCCACGAATCTGAAGGGATGTTTATGGAGTATAAATACCCCATAACTTCAGATCAAAAATAACACAATCCTTGAATCAATACCTTGAACAACTTTGAAACAAAATTCTGATTTTTTACAAAGTACTTGCATTCCATTTTCATATCATTCAAAAAGGTTCTCAAGTACTTGAATTGTTATTCGATTGATTATCAAGATATCTCACTGTATACTTATTCCAATCTTATTGTACCACTTGTAAAAGAAAGTAGGACTTTCTAAAAGATAGCTTAATCTAAGATAGTGGTGTGCTATCTTAGAAGTATTGTTAGAAGTTTGTAGCAAGAATCCTAGGGTGGGAGTTGTACATTTTCCGACAATTATTGGATCAATCTCTTGTGGTGTGCAAGAGGACTGGTTGTACCCTTGGTTATAAGGGGAACCAGGATAAATCTTAAAGTGTCCATTTACTTACTGCACTTTATTATTAGTAGGCATTTTGTTAAACTCAGAAAATTCAACTACCATATCACTAAAAACAAGAAAATTTACTAACACCTAATTCACCCCCCTCTTAGGCGTACTTCTATACTTACAAACAAGTGTTGGTAGATTTGTAAATTGAACTCTTGTCTTTATCTTCCAATTGATATTCAATTTATAGATGTTAAAAGGCTTTGAATATTCAGTTTAAAATGAATATATCCGTTGGACACGCTTCACAAGTGTCAGATATATTTTAAAGCAATTAAACATGTGTTTATTTGTTGTCCAGAACGTTCTTGACAAAACAGAGAACATTCTTGCTTTTGGGTTTCATGGAAAACGTGAATGAGCGAGTGAACGAGATGTCACATGTCAGTTGACACTGTTTTGAGTCAGGTTTATGCAAAATATTGTAAGTACAATGTACTTGTATCCTTGCTCACAACTCATCAATTTGGAGATCAAATCTTGAGGTTGTTTTCCACCTTTGGTTATTGATCTCGAGTTATTGGCTTAATCAATTATTTGAGCAGTCTTGATACTCTTTAATATGTGATTTATACTGTGGAAAATTATCAGTTTTAATTATGTCTTTAAAAGAGAATTAAAATCGGAATGTTCTTTTGTAAAATAAGAACATTCTTCGTTTCTTGTTTCGTTTGAGTATTGAACTTTGACAGTTGTTATGTGTCAATCCTTTGTCTTATAAACATGATGTGCTTTATGCAAAAAGGTGAGTGATGTAGCTAAACATCACCATAAGAGGGGTTGAAGCTTCATCCTCTTTACGAGGTCATCCTCTAGTATACCAATCTTCCAAATTTGAATAAGATTTTTCTCCTTTTTGTCTTAATGATTTATAACCTGTTTTCTTATATGAATTTACTCAAAAACACAGATTAGTCATTAACCACAATCATAATCTCTTAAAGTAATTTTGTTATCATTAAAATCATTTGAGATATTGTATCTCTACAATCTCCCCCTTTTTTATGATCACAAAATTCTTTAGATTATGATTTTAAATATGACAAGTTTATGAGATAAAATGTTTATGCTCCCCCTCAATCATATGTGTAATAATTTTTAAATTTAAAAATAGTTACTCCCCCTGAACATATGCTAAAAGTTTTTGAAATGGTAAGTTTGAACCATCGATAAACTTCATATTAATGAGACTAATATTCCAAAAGTTGGTTCAAAACAACATAAACATCAAAAAGCATACATAGGCACTAAAAAAAATTCAACTTAACAACTAGTTCAACACAAAGACAACTGCTAGATAATGATAATCTATCTCCCCCCTAAATTGGACAGCAGCAACATGTATGAACCACAATGTTACTCGGATAAGGATGGCTCGTCAGACGAGGATGAAGGAGCAGGGACATGAACAGCAGATGAAGGTTGGGCTGGTAGCTCAAGAGGATGATCTCCAGGAGCAATAGTAAGAGCCAAATATTTGGTAACCCATTCAAGAGTAAGACCAAATTGAGCCATAGAGTTTTGGAAGTGAGTGAAGCTTTGAAGAAGTTTCTTTTGATCCATCCTAATTGACTTAAGAAGTTTCGTCTGCTTCTGATTCTGCCTTTCCTCAGTCATATTACTAGGGATCGAGTCCTTAGGTTTACCAATGACACTAGAACTCTTATTTTGAGAGCTCCCAACTTTGTCCTTAGACGAGTTATTAATCATTGTAGCAAAAAAGGAATCAATGGAGCCAAACAGACCAGTAACCTCACGGAGAGGTTGGGCAGGTTCTTCAAGATTTGCAGCAGGAGGAATTAAAATGGGTTGCGAATGATTTAGTGGTGGTACCATACCAGATTCTTGCAAATTTTGACGAGATGCCACAGGCACATCCATAGGAGAGTTGGGTGGTGAGAAGTGATGATAAGACAAATTTAGATCAAAATATAATTCCTCACTATCTTCTATCAGGTGTATAGAGGTATCCTCAAGAGGAGGAACGTCTTCTTGAGGAGAGGTCAACTTATTGATTGGTGGAGACTGAGGTAGAGTTGGAACATGAGAGTTACACAATGGAGATGGAGTCGAATCAATGGAATCACGCAATGGAGATGGAGTGGGATCAGTGGAGTCAATGGGTTCCTGAACAATTTGAGAAGGAGCATCCTCGGGAGGAGGTTGAATGGTTTCTGGTTCAGAGTTTTGAGTGGGAGAGGAGGAATGAAAAACTTTCTTTTTCTTAGATGTAGGGGATCAGTTGATGATGATTTGAGAGGAGGAGAAGCATCAGGTTGAAACCTCATTTGTTTGATATTCTTCATAGAGAACATGTTGTTAAAGTGAATAGAGGGTTCATCATCAAGTGGGAGGTTGAAAAATTTGAAAATCTTAGTCAGGATCATCCCATAGGGAGTTGATCGACCCACCACAACAGCATGTAACATGAAGTAGAAAATGATATGACCTATGTGAAGACGATTGCCAAACATCAGATGATGAATAGTCATGAAGTCAAGCTCAGTGACTTTCTCAAAATTGTCAGCTCTGGGCACAATAGAGTGCACACAAATATTGTGGAGGATACGACACATAGGAAGGAGGTTGGAAGCCACTTGAGGTTTTGGAGGAGTGATGACAGTGTTTTGGAGAACAGAGGATGATTAGACACTGAGAGTACCACCTATCTGAGAAGCAATAGTCTCCTTCATCACGAATGTCCAGAATTTGACATAGTGTAGTGGGGTTGATTTCCAAGTGAACCCCTTTTAGTACCATGCTAAAACCAGTGGTGCCTTTTGAACCATTTGAAGCAGCATAGAAAACCCTTACAAGACGAGGATACTGGGGTTCATTGATGCGTAAAAAGGAGGTCCATCCAAGTTGGTCAAAAATTTCCTCCATGTTAAATCCTCCTTGTTTTAGATCAGCAAGGTCAATGATTTTCAGAAATTTTTGTAGAGGAGGATGGTGGTTTTTGTGAAGAATGTTTAGCCTTTTTAGGGATTGGAGTTTTGGAGGTGTTTTTTGCTGGAGGTGATTGAGGTGTAGATTATGCAGATGAAGTTGTTTCTGAATCATCAGAGTAGACAACATGAATTGTGTTGTCCTGAGGAAGCGCATTTCTAGATGAAACAACTCCAGACATAATCCTGGAGGATCGTCTTATGGGAGCGGCGGAGGATGAGGTTTTTGTGGTTTTAGGAGTGGTAGATGGAGAAGGAATCTTTGCAAATTGTAGAGAAGGAGGAATGATGTTCAAAGGTTCTTGAGGATTTCCTTCAGAGTTGTTTCTCTCATGGAAATCGGACTCAGTGCTTGAGTAATTATCTTGAGTATCATCTGGAGTTTGAGAAGAGATTTTGCGTTTTGCAGTGACTTTAGTGCGAGCCATTTGTGAAAAACTTCTAGAGTGGAATGCAAACAGATGAGTGAGAGTTTTTTTTTCTTCCAGATTTGAAGGTTGATGAAGGAGAAAGAGAGATAAAAAGAAGAATTAAGTATAGGAGGATGGAGGTTGAACGGGAGTAACCGTTTGGAGAAGTGGTAGTTAAGTTATTCGTTTTCCTAGGAGGTTAGGGTGATGATGGATGAGACAAGCTAGGGAGGTGTAGCCGTTGATGCATTTAATGCAGAGCGAGAATCAAGGAGGCAGCGCCACAAATGCTGGCCAATGGAAGGAGGCGCGTGCATTTTCTTGTCTGACGTGATAAGAGGAAGTTACACCAAAATGGACATTGTGTCCTCTAGTGTTTTTGCCATCCTCCCACCCTTTGATCTTTTTAAAAGATTTTGTATATATATAAAAATAAACAACATATCTTTTACAGAAAAAATAAATAACCATAATAAGAGAAATATAATGTTGGTGCATAAAAGAGATTAATCAAATGATTTTGGGCAAATTAATAATTGAGAGTTTCTTCAAGATATTTTTCAATCGATCCTCTTGGAGAGGTTTGGTAAAAATATATGCTAACTGATTTTCAGTGTCAATAAAAATGAGTTCTATATCCGTCTTTTGAACATGATTTGTTATAAAATGATGTTTAATTTCAATGTGCTTAGATCTAGAATATTGAATGAGATTTTTTGAAAGATTTATTGCACTAGTATTATCACAGAGGATAGGAATTTTTACGTACCTTAGAGAGTAATCTTCAAGTTGATTTTTTATCCATAGTAATTGTGAGCAACATTGTGCAGCTGATACATATTCAACCTCTGTAGTTGAAAGAGCAATGGTACTTTGTTTTTTGCATGACCAACTTATTAGAGATTTACCAAGAAATTGGCAAGCTCCACTTGTGCTCTTCCTTTCAACTTTGTCTCCCGCATAGTCGGCATCACAATAAGCTATGAGGTCAAGATATGAACATTTCTTGTACCAAATTCCCAGATTGATCGATCCTACAAGATATCTAAAAATCCATTTTATTGCAGTAAGATGAGATTCTTTAGGAGAGGATTGAAATCTTGCACAAAGACTGACTGCAAAGACTATATCCGATCTACTAGCTGTTAAATACAACAAGGATCCAATCATCCCTATGTACTTTTTTTTTCTTCCAGATATTGGAGTTCCTTCATTATCCTTGAGTAGAATGGAGGATGGGTGCATTGGAGTTCCCATACTTTTGGCCCAACTCATGTTATATTTTTTAAGAAGATCCTTGGTATATTTTTCTTGAGAGATAAAGATGTTGGTTTCCAGTTGTTTGATTTGTAAACCCAAAAATAATTTTAGTTCTCCCATCATACTCATTTGAAACTCACTTTACATGAGGTTGGAGAATTCTTCACACATCTTTTCATTTGTGGACCCAAATATTATGTCATCAACATATATTTGTACAATCAACAGATCCTCCTTAAGAGTTTTCTTGAAAACAGTAGTATCAATTTGTCCTCTAACAAATCCATTTTCTTTTAGAAAAGAACTTAACCTCTCATACCAATCTCGAGGAGCTTGCTTTAATCCATGCAGAGCTTTTGTGAGTTTGAAGACATGGTTAGGCTTCTTTTCATCCCCAAACCCAAGAGGTTGGTGAACATAAACCTCCTCATTTAAGAACCCATTCAAAAAGGCACTTTTGATATCCATTTGAAATAGTTTGATACCTTTATGAGTAACAGCTAAGAGGATTCTTATTGCTTCAAGTCTTTCTACGGGTGCAAATGTTTCATCATAATGAATTCCCTCTTATTGGTTGTAACCTTGTGCCACTAATCTTGCTTTATTTCTAATGACTTCACTATCCTCATTTAGTTTGTTTCTGAAGATCTATTTAGTTCCAATGATGGATTTTTCCAGAGGACGGGGCACAAGATTCCACAATTTGTTTCGTTCAAACTATGAAAGTTCTTCCATCATAGCTTCAACCCAAGATTTGTCACCAATAGCTTGATCAATTGTTTTGGGCTCAACTTGTGATATCATTGCCATGTTGATAGTATTTTCCCTTAGAGAATTTATGGTTATAAAACCATTGGCAGTATCCCCAATGATTAGATCAAGAGGATGATGTGTGACTGTTTTCCATCCTCTTAGAGGTTGTTGAGAGGTTGGATCAGACTCATCCTCTTCGTTAGGACTAGGTGCTTGAGACGATGAATGTTCATCTTCTTCATTTTTATCCATTTTTTCTAAACACAAGTCATCAAACTCATCAAAAATACAATGCATGGATTCCTCCACAATTTGAGTCCTAAAATTTTATATTCTATAACCTTTTGACGTTGTGGAGTATCCTAGAAAAATACCTTTATCAGATTTTGGGTCAAACTTTCCCAAATTTTCTTTATTATTTAGAATGTAGCAATAACACTCAAACATATGAAAATAGGAAATATTTGGTTTTCTCCCTTTCCATAATTCATATGGAGTTTTGTTTAAAAATTTTCTAATGGATGCACGATTAGAAACATAACAAGCAGTGTTGATAGCTTCGGCCCAAAAGTATTTTTCAATGTTGACTTCATTTAAAATAGTTCTAGCCATTTCTTGTAAAGTTCTATTTTTCCTTTCAACAACCCCATTTTGTTGGGGAGTTCTTGGGCAAGAAAAATTGTGAGAAATATCATTTTCTTTAAAAAGATTTTCAAATGATTCATTTTCAAATTCACCTCCATGGTCACTTCTCACCGAGACAATTTTTTATCCTTTATCATTTTGAATCTTTTTGAAAAAATGGTGGAATGCCTCAAATGCTTCATCTTTATGTTTTAAAAATAGAACCCAAGTAAAACGAGAGAAATCATCAACAATCACAAAACCATGTCTTTTTCCACTAAGACTTGGAGTTTTGAAAGGACCTAAGAGGTCAATGTGAATATGTTCAAGAGGATGATTTGTTGAAACAATGTTTTTAGAGTGAAAGCTACTTTTAACTTGTGGTAGCAAATTGAATCATGGTGCCCATGTTTACCACAGAATGAACATTTTTTCTTTATGTTGTCAATTTTCTTCTTAGCATGACAATTTTTGAAAATATATCCAAATTTTTTACAACTGGTTCATTTTGGTCTATCCTCAAGTTTTTTGGCTAGAAAAAATTTTCATACAATTTTTCTTTTTGAGAACTTTTAAAACCAATACCTGCTTTGTCAACGATACCAGATTGAGATCCCATTATCTTTTGAAATATTTATGTAGATTTGACAAAGTTGGTAATGTCATTTTTTAGTTCTTCAACCTCTATTTTCAAGATTTCTTTTTCTGCGTCCTCTTCTGGAGGATGAATTCTGACGATCTTTTTATTTAAAAAATTTTGTTGCTTAGATAATTTCTCACGAGACAACTGTAAATCTAAAATGATATTTTCATATTTTTCATTCTTAGCTTGAAGTTCCTCATTGATTTTCTTTATTTTATAAAGTTGATTTTTGAGAAAACCACATTTATGAGATAAAGTGTTTGATTCATTTAAAAGATTGTCAAATTCAATTTCTAACTGTTCACAAGAAGGACATAATTATGTAATGTTTACCTTTTCAGTTTCTGACTTTGCCATGAGAAGGAGGTTGGCCTCTTCTTCGTTTTCTTGCTCAGATGATGACTCGTCACTATCATCCCAAGTAATCATCATGGATTTGTTTTTGTAGGGAAATCTTCTTGTGTTCCTTTTGAGAGGACACTCAGTTTTGTAGTGTCCCATCTTGTTGCATCCAAAATAAGTTATCTGACTTTTGTTAGTTTTTTCTTTTTGAGGAGATCTTCTATCACGTCCTCTTCGATTTATCATCCTTTGAATTCTTCTGGAAATCAGAGCGAGTTCATCCTCTTCCTCAGATAGAGGATACTATGAGTTTTCCTTTTTCATGACATTTTTAGTCTTCTTAGAGGATGAGCTTTCTATTTGACTTGTTTTTAGAGCAATTATTTTTCCCTTTTTGCTTGGTTTGTCCGCCAACAATAATGGTTCATGAGCTCTTAGAGTTCCAACTAAATCTTCTAATTTCCTGTTGGCCAAGTCTCTTACTTCTGTAATAGTGGTCACCATTAGCCTCCATTCTTTTGGTAAACTCCTAAGCATTTTGCTTATCCTTTCTTGAACAGAGTATACCTTTCCAAGAGATCGCAAGTTGTTTAATATGATTGTTAACCTTAAGAACATTTCATCAATGGTTTCCTCCTCCTTCATTTCAAATAGTTCGAAATCTCTTACTCCCATGTTTATCATCGCTTCTTTTACGTGACTTGATCATTCATGATGGATCCTTAGAGTGTCCCAGAGCTCCTTAGCGTTTTTGCACTCTTCAACTCAATAGTACTTTTCAGTGCTCAAAGCACACGTTAAAAATAAATGAGCTTTAGAGTTTAGGAGTACTTTTTCATTTTCATCTGTGATCCACTATGCTTGAGGTTTCTCATCAGAGGTTGCGTCAATATTGTTGGTTCTAATGACGTGATCCCCATTTTCAACCACAGACCACATGTTGTTGTCTTGTGATATGAGAAATAGTCTCATCTTACCTTTTCAATGGTAGTAATCTATGCCATTATAATAGGGAGGCCGGCTAGATGATCCTCCTTTAGGAATATACTTAGCTTTTGACATTTTTCATTTTGGATCTTTTTCTCTTACATTGTTAGATGTATTTTTTTAGAGAACCTTGCTCTGATGCCAATTGATGTAGCTAAATATCACTAGAAGGGGGGTTGAATATGGATTTTTTTTTGTTTAAAAATAATTTTCACATGTTTTAAAACTATCATCTCAAAGAGGATTGCAGACCCGAGGATGATTATTCAAACCTTTAAATTAGAGCTGAGCAAAAGAAAGAGAAAATGTAAAGAATGATACACATAACTTATATTCTCCCAATGAAGGCTACGTCCAGTCCTCACACACTTGTGAGATTTCACTAATGTCCAAACTGATCAGCCTCTTATAGAGGATGATTACACTTTGTGTATTCTTTAGCCTCACCAAGCTTACAATCAAATTTCAACTATTTCCAAGTGTAACTCATGTGGAAATTACAGAGTGATATGAATGTGATTCTTTCTCTTTTCTTAAATACTTTCTAAAAGGATATTTCAAAGATCTAATATAGGATTATAGAAAGTATAAAGAGAGGATGGATATTGCTCTTGATAGCTTTGAGATACTTGATCATTTTTATGCAATGTTGTTATGTGTTTGACGATGAAGAGCTTGCTACCTTTTATTGAAGTCTTATGATGATCCTTCCATGTGCCAAGCTCTATATGACCGTTGGGAATTTAATCAAAAAGTCCATGGTCTGCCATCCAGCTGTCCTTGGACAAATTCAGTCCATCCTCAAGCAGGAGGATCAACCTCCTTGGAACTTGATCTTGAGTTGTCATTTTCTTTTCTCATTCTTCAAGACATGTAAGACTATTTCTTTGACTTTGTGAGCTACAACCTTTCTGAAAGTTGAAGGGCTAGGTCATTTTAAATTTTTTAGAGTGATGTTGACAATAGAGAACCATCCTCTTTCACGTTGTTTAGAATTCCTTTCTTCAAGACATGTGAAGGCTTCTATTTTTGGCTTGTTTGTTGTTGTCTTTCGGTAGATTGACTCTATATTGTTTTTATTCATACAAGAATGATATATAGGTCTGCTTTTAGCCTTTGCACATGATAGGATGGGTTCCTTTCAACATTTGGGAATGATGTGGACTTTATAGAACCGTCCTTCAACCTAGTACTGCCATCCTCTTACATCGTATTGGCCATCCTCGAGTCTATTCTTTTGCCTTCTAACTTCTTTATTTCAAATGCTTTATTTATTCATTCTTTAATATTGTTTTGCCATTCTTTAATGAATAAAAAACATTTGTCTTGGTGAGGATGAGATTTTTTCAATTTGAAGCTTCATCCTCTTTACGAGGTCATCCTCTAGTATACCAATCTTCCAGATTTGAATCATATTTTTCTCTTTTTTGTCTTAATGTTTTATAACCTGTTTCCTAATATGAATTCACTCAAAAACACAGATTAGTCATTAACCACAATCATAATCTCTTAAGTAATTTTGTTATCATTTAAATCATTTGAGAGATTTTGTCTCAATAGTGAGCAGTAGTGTCCTTGTTGTCATGGCTTTCCTTTCTTATAGCTCATCAATTTGGAGATTGATCTTGATGTTTTTCTTTGCCTTTGTGGATCCTCTTTGATCAAATTTATCCAAAACAATCTTGTGTAGATTATTAACTTCCTCTGTGATGAATAGTGTTGTTTTGTAGTGTAGATAAATGTACTTTTGTAGCCCAGATCGATCTTAAATTACAAGAGATTTTTCTCTTTGTAAACCAGAACGTTCTTGGATTAATGCTGTGAAAACGGAGAACGTTCTTCGTTTCTGTTTTGAATAATTGCTGAATTTTGACAATTCTTGCTTGCCAAGCTTTTCTATTATGTATGTGTGTCAGTGATGCAGGGACTTTATCATTTCTGTCGAATTTATACTTACTTACTTTAGCCATCAACTTTGAGGATTAGTCCTGCTTTTGATTCTTGATGCATTGCTTGTTTTGCAATGATGGTTTAAAGAGCTGCAAAAATTATGGGAATGTCCTTTTAAGCTCTTGATGATTCCCTTTCCAGTTTGGTCCTTTTCGAGGGATGCTGATGATCATCATTAGGAGTGCTTTGGGAGGGAGCATCAGAGGTGCAAAAAGTTGATAGATAAGATAAGCCAAAAAGAAAGAGAGTTCATGTTGAGATGGTTCTTCGAATTGGTTGGAGATGAGCTAATTTGTACTTGTGATCCTGTCAGTTGTATGAGATGATTGCTAGCTTTAAGTAAAGTGTGCATGTCTTGATTGAAAGTACAACTGCAATGTACTTTACAACCTGTAAATTTGTACTTGCATTTGCCTCACATGAAGAATGATATTTCATTGTACTTTTCATAAAGCATGTTATTGATCCTACAAATTCTGGAATAATTCTGAGTTAGATTGACCCTTGCTTATTCTTGATGAATATATTAGATGAATAAAGCTTCCAGGATCCAATTTTTCACAAAGAAAACTGATCATTCTTGTGTATGACAAATATGGAGAACGTTCTTCGTTTTCAAGAAATATGTCAAGAACGTTCTTCGTTTTACTGTTTTTGCTTCCTTGATTTTAATGAGATCTACTTTGAAATACTTGGTACCTAACTTGTTTTAACACACTCAAATACACATGTTAAATACCAAAACACTTAGAATCATAATTAGAATTATTAATTAACTTTTTGTTTGTTTTTATCAAAACATTAAATTGAGATTTTGTGTCAACAATCTCCCTCTTTTTGATGATGACAAACATGTTAATTTAGATTTTAATTTTGAACCAACATAAAATCTAAAATAATTACCCCCCTTTGTCAACACAAAAAGGATGGGGAATACAATGGAAGTGCAAATGTAGGAATCAATAACATGAGTATACGACATATATAAATCATGTGATTGAGCATTCATATATCAAACTTGTAAGTTTGCATAACATCAAGGAACACAATATGTATGATGATCAATATTGCAATCAAGATAGGGATAATGATAACAAAAGCAATATGACATAATTATATGCAAAAATATGCAAACATTTTAACACACTTGAAAATCTTTCAATGAATATATTCTTCTCGTTTTTTTTTTAAAAAAATGAGTTGACTTCAATTTTAAGAAAAGAAGCTTCAAACTATTCGAAGATTACTCTTCATTGAACAAAATCACTAAATGAGGTACACTTAATCCCAATTCTTATGATATTTGCATCATGATAAGAATGATTATTTTTTAAATGATATATTGATATTATGTGATTGATTGGGTGCTCTCAAAATTAAGAATGCATACTATTTTTTTATGCAAGTATGACTTTAAAGTTTAACTAGATTATGGCACGCGCGCTGCGCGGATATCAATTAATTAATTTTATAAAATTTATAAGTAATATTTTATGTATTATAAATATAGTTATCTTATAATATTAATTTATTGATTTGTAATAATTAAATATAATTAGAAAAATTAAAATGAGAGAAAATCATGTTTATCACAATCATCTAATTTAATTTTTAAAATATTTTATAAAATTCATATGATAATTTATTATATAGGGTAATTTTTTGAATCATTGTACTTTGATTGTTAATTTATTTTTCAACATATAATGGTACTTGTATTTATTTGATGAAATAAAATGTAAAATACAAACTCAAAAATAAGATGTAAAAATTTTAAAATATGATTGACTATTTAATATTTTTTATTTTAAAAAAATATTAATGTTAAACTATATTGTAGCGTAGTCTAAATTTATTTGTTTTATTAGTATGATATTTTAATTGCGAG
>JBBPBR010000002.1:23531589-23545792 GCA_037974775.1 Cicer pinnatifidum
TTTTTTTAAAACAAATGAGAAGAATATATTCATTGAAATATTTTCAAGTGTGTTAAAATGCTTACATATAATCATGTCATATTGTTCAAGTAACAAGTCAAAAAACTCTTCAAGCAAACTCAAACTCTCTTCACTATATCTTTGGATCATTAGTTACTGAGTTTGTCTTTCATTTATCTCAAACAAGTGTTGAGAAGTTTCAAGATCCCTAACACTTTTATCATACACATCATTTGTAACTCAAGTATATCTTTTATATTAGATTGAGTGTATTTGTAAAAATCCTTTCAAGGCTGAAAGGTGATTGTAGAAATTCTTTCTAGGTTGAAAGATGAAGTTGTATTAGATCAAGGTTTATATGGACTGGTGGTGTAAAAACCAAGAATGTTCTTCGTTTTGAATACTAAGTGAAAAATCTCACGGTTGTGAGGACTAGACGTAACTCGGGTTGAGTGAACTATAATATATCTCTATGTGATATCTCTTCCCTTATATCTATTTATTTCTAGTCTTTTGATTATCAAATTAAATAGATAAATTAAATTCTGTGTTTTTTGCTAACCAAGAACGTTTTCCGTTTTCTATTTTCATAACTAAGATCAATCTTGAGTTAAACTCTTTAAGTTTTAACAGAAAATTTTAAAAAGGTAAAATTACAATTCAAACCCCCTTTCTTGTGATTGATATTGCTACTTCAACATCAACTAGTGATCTCTAACTCTTTGCAATCCTCTCAAGTGGTGAAACAACTTTGTAGTTGGAGGTTTTGTGCGGCGTCTTAAAATCTTTGTCGATAATAATCCTCTATTAAATTATTCTTCTATGAATAATTCTAACTGGGTCTATGAAAATATTTTTAAAATATTTATGTAACCCATCACTTCTCATCTAATCCTTCTCACATAAGTGATTCTAGTCAACACACAAAAATAGATAGTCAAATTATGTATTTTGGTCCTTACAAAGTCTTACTACATGTAAGGAAATATCTGAATGTTTTTATATACCACTCCGTAAAATATTAATATCCTAGAAAAATATCTAGATATTTTGTGACTTTAAGTCACATCATCTCGTTCAATCTCCGAGTTCGTTCTTAAACGAGTCGCATTTCAATCATGGATAAATTTATCGGCAACTTAAATTTTTACAAAATTTTGTGAATAAATTTTTATGTGATGAATTTATTCCTTAACTTAGAAAAATATAACAAGATCAAATTCTCGTTATAGTTGATATATAAAACACCCGGTTAAATTTTGGTATCATTCGGAGTTCGTCAAAATTTGAATAACAGGTATATGTTGTGTGTTTTAAAAAAAAAATTAGTAGAAAATTATTTTTGAAATTTCAACAATGTCAAAACATTCACATAGTCATTTAATATCAAGGAAACATCCGATTTTTTTTCTTTCATAGATCAGTTTACAAGTCAGACACTTACAATAATTTTACAAACGACAAACAATGAAAATGATAAATAGACAAAATAATAAATAATATAAGACATAATTAGACAGTAAATCCTAATTTTTGTTATAAATAAATTACATATCTTACACCCCACATGTCTATGTCACTTTTAATAATTTTAGGTTTTGCAAATTTGAGAATTTTTTATTTAGTCTTCATAAATATACCTAGCTAGTTGTAAAATATTTGATATATCATCAACTATTGCCATGTCAAAGACTCTCATGTCACTCATTCATTTGTCACATAAGATTTTTTTTACAACAACTAATAACAAAGATTATTTTAAAGCTAAATTGAACTTACACGATTTAAAATAAAATAAAAAAACTTACAAAGATGAAAATAAAAAGACTTAAACTTACATAAACAAATTAAATATTTAAGCCAAAAGAATTTAGCAACAGAGAAACTTACATTCACTAGACAACAACAATAGAAGGGACCACACAAACATATCTTGTTATTGTCGTTCGTCTTCATTGTGGATCACATTCATTTTCGTTTGTTCGATTGCATGCAAAGATGGTCGTTTCTCATTTGTTGTTATGTAATCTAAAGATTTGACGGCACAATATTATAACATGAACGAAAAGAGAAATAGAATAATAGTATGTGTACTAATTGTTTACTTTTTAATTAAATATTTTTTTATAAGAGAAAATTTGGTTTTTTTAAATTTATTTAATTTCAGTAAATTAAATTTGTTTCAGTTTTTAAACTATGCTTTTATCAACTTCAGTAAAAAAAGAAGTTAATTTTAAAGGTCGCATGGAATTAAAGTCAATATAAAATAATAATGCAATTCAGTCTTTTGGTCTTGGTCTGAAAATTTATATGGGCATAGTTAGATGAAATATCAAAAGTGGAGAATTTAAGATTTTGAATCTTCTTGATTTAGACATCTTTCAATTATAGTATACATCATATGAATTTAAAACTTCACAGAATTTTAAAATATTTTATATATTATTGAGATACATTAAAATTATTATTATATATTTTTATTAATTATAGTTGATTTTATAAATATTAATAACATATCAAATAATTTTAAATTTGTATAAAATTTTATATACGCGATCAAAATAATATAAAATTTTAATATAATAAAAAAACAAAAAGTAAAATAAAATTAAAAGAAATAAAAATGATCGAATGATCCAAATTCATAGCTTAATATTAAAGGGATTAAATCTAATTTTTTATTTTATTTTTCATATCTACTAAAATCAAAATGTGTCTAAATTGGAGATACTAAAATAATAAGATTTAATTGCAGTTTTAGTACATTTGTTTTTACCAATTCGCGAAATTGATCTTCGTATTTTTAAAGTCATCAGTTTTAGTCAATTTCTCACATTTTTGAACTAAAATATTACGATTTAACATATTTTTAATGATGTAACATTTTTATGATATAAAATCATCTAAATATATTAATTATTCATATGTACTTAATTAAATTAAATATATAAAAAATTTCCAAAGTTAGAATTTTTAAAATTTTACGGCGTGTTATTCGTATTTAGGGTATTTAGGGATGAGAATAGACCAGACTAAATTGTCCGTCAAAGACCTTTAACGTGACCTTTTTATGGCGTAATATGACCTATTTAATAGAAAGGTTAGATATATGCTATTTTTAAAACGATTAGACTTATAAAAAAACCTATTACGCCTAACAAGCCGACCTATATATATTTTATTATTTATGAATGTTATTTTTTATTATTATATTAATAATATTATTTGGTGAGAGTGTAAGAGTGAATGATGTCTCTCTCAATTTCAGTTTCAAAGTTATTAACCCTAACAAGGTATGTTTTCTCTCTTTCTTCCATTCCCAATTTTCTTCCAATTTCTTCTTCAAACACTTTCCTTCTTTCATTCTCTTCTCATTCTCGTTTCAATTCCAACGAATTTGATGTCAATGATGCTGTTTCCTCATTCCATCGCATGCTCCGTATAACTCCCACACCATCCGTTGTTGAATTCAATAGAATTTTAACTTCTTTTGTTAAAATGAACCATTATCCCACTGCTATTTCTCTTTCTCACCTATTGGAATTCAACGGAATTAAGCCTAATATTTATACTTTTAACATCTTGATTAATTGTTACTGCCACTTAGGTCAAATGAATTTTTCATTTTCTATATTGGGAAAGATTCTCAAGATGGGATTTCAGGAAGGTACCATAACCTTGACTATTCTTATGAAAGGTCTATGTCTTAATGGTAAGGTCAAGGAAGCTCTTCACTTTCATGACCATGTGGTGGCAAAGGGGTTTCAGTTAAATCAAGTTAGTTATGGGATCTTGATCAATGGGTTGTGTAAAATGGGGAAAACAAGAGCCGCCTTGCAATTGCTGAGACAGACTGAAGCGAAATCGGCCAATGCTGATGTGGTAATGTATAGCATAATCATTGACAGATTATGTAAAGATAAATCTATTAACGATGCCTACGAGTTATATTCTGAAATGATTGCAAAGAGAATTTATCCTGATGTTGTCACTTTCAGTGCTCTAATCTATGGATTTTGCATGGTTGGTCAATTGAAAGAAGCATTTAGTTTGTTCTATGAAATGACAATGAAAAAAATCCACCCAAATGTTTATACTTTTAGTATATTGGTTGATGCCTTATGCAAAGAAGGAAAGGTGAAAGAAGCTATGAATGTGTTGGCTATGATGATAAAAGACGGTGTAAAACCAGGTGTTGTAACTTATAATACACTAATGGATGGGTATTGCTTAGTTAATCAAGTGAACAAGGCCATAAAAATATTCAACACTATGGTGCACCAGGGAGTGGTGCCGGATGTTTGGTGCTACAGTATCATTATTAATGGATTGTGCAAGAATAAAATGGTGGACGAAGCCATGAACTTCTTTAAAGAAATGCATAACAAGATGATTGTTCCTGATGTGGTAACTTATAGTACCCTCATTGATGGTTTGTGTAAATCGGGGAAAATATCTTATGCTTGGGAACTTGTTGATGAGATGCATCGTATAGGTCTGCAGGTTGATGTAATCACTTATAGTTCACTATTACAAGCTTTGTGCAAAATGAATCATCTTGACCAAGCAATTGCATTGGTTAAGAAAATGAAAGACCAAGGTATTCAGCCAAATATTTTCACATACACTATATTGATTGATGGACTATGCAAAGGTGGAAGGCTTAAGAATGCACAAGTGATTTTTCAGGAGCTTTTGTCTAAAGGCTATCGTCTATCTGTTTCGACTTATAATGCTATGATAAATGGGCTTTGTAAGGAGGGCTTGTTTGATGAAGCACGTGCCTTGTTATCAAGAATGAAAGACAATGGTTGTGTTCCTGATGCTGTAAGTTATGACACAATTGTCTATTATCTTTTACATAAAGGTGAGAGAGATAAGGCACACAACCTTGTGAAATGATTGTTAAAGGTCTACTATAAGAGTAAACTTGATAAGATACTTTCTAGTTATACATTGTTTTTTTCGACTTATAATCACTCTTGTTAATTTTACAGTAGACGGACAATGGTGTGTCTGCCTCTGTGAAGATAGAGCGGAGAGTAACTTCTCAAGTTAAGTGAATTGAGTAATAAGTACATCATGAAGTTCAATTCTTTATATTATTTATATATTTCATATTCTTGATGGCATACACCAAAATGGGGAAAATTTTACTGGTTAGATTGTGGTAGCATTGTAATCTTACGTGCATACTTATTTAGTAATTTAAAATGAATATGGATGTAATACCTATTATTTAATTATATAAATGTGAAATTTTTACAAGTTAAATGACTTGGTTCTTCTTTAATTTGATGATTTCTGTTATCCCATCAAGTCCCCTTATTATTCAATTGAGCATTTAAGCCCTATACATGGGACTTATGTGTTGGCAATAATTCCTTGATGGGTCTTAATTATGGGAATGCTCGTAATACTGTTTTGTTTCTATATGTTACTTTTAATTTTAATTCTGCTTTTTCTGTTTTTCAGCACTTGTGTTGCTATTTAAGTTGTTTCAGTTCTGTTTATTAGCTTTGATTATAAGCTTATCCTGTTCCAGAATGTTTTACTCTTCGTTCTGATTCATTATGTCCCTCCTTCTGAATGTTTCTCTTCTTAGATTCCTTTTCAACTTGATTCTTAACTTTCCATTAGCATATGTAGGAGCAAGTGCCTCTGAGCTATTACATGTCATATTTGGCTATTTTTTAGCAAAGCTGTTAAAGGGTTATGTTACTATCCTTAGTACTCCCTTACTGTATTTCATCTTATTTCATAATGTATCTTCATTATCCATTAATTGATACTTTTTCATCAAATTATATTGGTAACCGTGACATTACATTGGATTATTAGCATCAACAGTCACATGATGTGTTGCTCCCAAGTCAGAGCACCAAGTTTGGGATACCAAATTGTCAGGACCAGTGAGTATTTTCTGAGCTTGTTGTGAAATAATGAACTAACAGTTGTGTTAAGTTATGTGGTACAATAGAAAAGTCCTTCTCTACCCATTCAAATAGTAAGGCTATTATCAAAGAATGAGTGATACTTATGAAGCACCGACATTGGCACATTGACATCGATTATATTTTGAGAAAATGAAAAAGTGATTGAACACAACAATATATGTCAGTGTTGTGTCAGTATCTGACACTGACATGTGTCTCTGATACCAGACATGTTATTAATATGAAGTATTAGTGCTACCTACTACATACTATCTTATCCTTTAAAATTTATGTGTTTCTTTATTTTTCTAGAAAAAAACAATTTCAGGATATCATTAGAATGAACTGTGATTTGGTAGAAAAATCTAGAGAAAGTGATTGGAGATGATGTATTGCATTGGTTTGGATTACAAGAAATATGGCCTTGTCATGCTGAAGTAGCATCCTGTTCTTTTGTGGTCTAGTTGGTTCAAAATGGAATTTCTTCTAGGTGCAAGTTTCAAAATCAAAAGGTTTAATTTTAAGACAATTTTTTATTTTCATTTAATATAAAATACCGAGATTGAAATATGAACTATCCCATTTTAATCGGACAACCTCGAATTTGTCGACTGTGTTATTTCACCGGCTTGTGACGTCACACAACTTGACATATCCGCATGACTCACAATTTTGGTCCCTCTACTTTACTACTAAAAACAACCCATCAATATCTACAAACATCTTCATAAGTGTCTCTCCAACATTTTAGACTAGTTTCAGGAATATCTTAAATTGAAGTTGAACATTGTATTATAGTTTTTTTTTGGATAATTGAACATGACATTTTATATCTTATCTAAATTAATTATGGCAAGGAACAAACACTTCATTTACATTAATTCTATTTCTCAATTTTAAATTAAACTCGTTGGGTCAATGATTTAGCCCCAACCACTTTCATGATAGCAAGAAGTCCACTAAGTGAGGTATGATCATGGTTGTTGATAGTGTCTTTGCCTCAAATTTAGTAATGGTAATCCAACTTTTTCAAAATACGACTTAATTAAGCTATAAAACACTTTGTCTTGTGATTTAAGAGACATTGATCGTTCTTTTTGAAACAACATATCCTATTATAGTTGTAGCTATTTAAAAAGTAAACAAACACACGTTGATCCACACATAATTGCAAGCTTAAAGTAAATTTTGTCTTTAAATTTAGTTCATTTATTAAATATCGATATTGTTAAATTGAACGTCTTTTGTTCTGAGTTCGAACTCAATACCTTATAGTTGTGTATGTGTGAGTTAATTGTAACATTCATTTATCATTTTATTTATACGCAAAAAGAAAAAGCTGGCAAGATTTTTTTAAGTAGGAGAAAATTAAAAATAAATTAAAATTTTGTTTGGGACTTAAGAAGAAAACAAAATAGAGGGCATTCAAAAAATAAATTAAGGAAAGAGAAGGGTGATGATACCCATATGTATTAAAATGACTTTGGAGAACTTTGGCAAATTATTCAATTTTTTTATACTCTCTAATACAAAACAAAATCAAAATATTAATCATAATTAAGTATTTTTCTCACAATTTCCTGAAATTTTTTCCTCAAACAAGGGGAGCAGTTTTCCTCCCTTTCTATTTTCTTTCCATCCTTACAAATTACTCTTTTCTTTTCTTTTCTTTTCTGTTTATTCCCAAACAAGCATAAGAGTCTAAAAAAATACGATAATTACAATTGTGCTAGGTCAATTAATGATAAAAGTGGATAAAATTGCTAATCTCTTAACTTAATTTCTAGTTTTACATTTTTCCTTTATATATATCTTTTTGTAATAAATTAGTCAATTCAATTTCACTAATTTTTCAACACTTGACAATTTAATAGACAAAACAATTTATTAATCTAGTTTTTGGTTTCACATTGGTTAACTGATATTGTCCTAAATGTCTAACTCCTTGACACATGACATGCATACATGCTCGTCAGTGTATCTAATTAATTAAATGGTTTTTTTTTCTTTTCTTTTAATCTTTCAGTTTTTTAAAGAAAAATATTTTGGCGATTTAAAATTTGTCCAAATGATAATTAGAATCTGTTAAAAAATTGTTTCTCAACTAGAACATAATCTATTTTTTTTTTTTTAAATTATCTTTAATTAAAATTCATTATAATTAATAATAAAATTTTCAAATTTTATTTGATATACAATTGGAAGATCATGTTGTAAGAGATCAACCACTTTTACTAAATTGAGCAATAGTTTCTTTCACCATTAACATCGCAACATTTATTTTGAAGAGATTAACATTGCAACATTTATTTTGAAGAGATTAACATTGCAACATTTATTTTGAAAAGATTAACATCGCAATTTAATGCTCGTGTTTAAAATATTCATGTTATTTTTTTAGTTTAGAAGACAATTTAAAAATCACAATTTATGTTACCGAAAAAATTATTGGGTTGAGTCGTGGACTAGGTTGCTCTCTTTAAGACGTTTTGCGGTACTGCTCAAATTGTGCAAAACAGACTATCAACCACGAAGTCTCTAAGATAAAACAGTCTAGATTCACTTTTTTGGAGTTCCACTGCACCTTAGAAAACCATTCTAGAATTACACCCTCAATATGATGGTTAAAGCCACTCTCAATATGACAACTAAACTCACTTGCAATATGGTACTATAACTACTGATAAATCAAAAGGACTACAACACAAAAAACCACTCTAAAAGGATAGTGATATTAGGACCACTAAAAAATCGACGGAACTACGGTATAACAACCGCTCTAAAAATCGATAGGACTACAATACCTAATCGTTCTAAAAAATGAAGGGACTACGACATAACAATCGCTCTAAAAACAAAGGGACTACGACATAACAACCGCTGTAAAATAATCGAAGGGACAATAGTATAAAACCGCTCATAAATATCAAAGAGACAGAAAAAACGGGGAGAAGTGGCTTAGAAATCAGTCGAGCAGAATAGAAAAGAGAGAAAAAAAACGTTGAGAAATGAATCAAACTTTAGTGTGCTTTTCACAATAATTTGAAACTCATTATACAGTGAGGGAAGCAAGTCCACATATATTTTATTTGCAATGTGGGACTTTAGTATTTATAAAGTTGAAAAGTACTCAACATATTAATGTTTTCCAATGTGGGACTTCAACAATTTTTAAATTCACTTTATGTTCCAACAATCCCCTACTTGAATTTAAAAAAGTATTTTTGAAATAACTTCAATGCTTCTTTAAGATCATGTATAAACAAATGTGTCTATTGACTTAAACCTTTGCATAGTAAGTGAGATTCATATTCAACAAGAGTGACTCATAGTCTTGAACTCTATCTCTAACATCAAACCCATACAAAACATTTTCATATGATGTATTCTCAAAATCCCGTGTATTAATGGCCCTGCACGTATATCCTTGTATAGTGAATGCTCTAGAAATTCTGCCTCCAAATTCCATAGGAAGCGGTCTCACTTCCACATTCACATAGGTGAGTCTATAAAGAGTACTCGTATAGCTAGGTACTTCACTCCACATAGAGTATAGATCTCATTAAGAGTTTCTATTACCTCATCCTATCATCACTTCAGGAATCATACTTCTCTGATTTATAATAGCATGTTCATTTTATATCACTTCATGACTTGTTATTACCCGTTGGACCTAATTCTTGAGATCTCTAGTCTTTTAGGTTGAGTTACCATCATGAGTAACTGTATAGGCATTAGTCTCATCCTTTTGGATGTATTTATGACTTTCTCTCTAGCTAACCCTTTCGTCAAAGCATATGCTAAATTCTCATCAGTGCATAAATGATCCTCTATAACAACTCCTTTAGAAAGTAACTCTCTAACAGTGTTGTGCTTATGACGAATTTGTCATCTCTTATTATCGTAATAACGATTCTCAATATTTGTTTTAGCCCCAGTACTATCGCAGTGGATCAACATAACTAACAAAGGTTTTTCCCATAAAAGGATCTCAGCTAGTAAACATCTCAACCAACTTGCTTCTTCACTAGCAGTAACTAGTGCTATCATTTCAAACTCTATAGTCGACTGAGTCAGTATCATCTATTTATTTGATTTCCAAGATACAACACCACCGGCTATACTGAAAATATAGCCACTGGTTGCTTTGGAGTCATCTGATAAGGTGTTCCAATCAGCATCACTATATCCTTCAAGGACAGAAAGAAATCTTTGATAATGTAATCCAAGACTCATGGTCCTTTTAAGTTATCTCATAATTCTTTCAATAGCATGCCAATGCTCCATACTAGGTATACTAGTAAACCTGCACAACAATCCCATGACGTAGGCAATGTCGGGTATAGTAGAATCAGTGGCATACCTGAGTTTGTCAATGATGCTCGCATATGCAGTTTGTCTAACAACTTCACTAGTGTTATTGAACAGTTTCTCACTTGGATCTTATGGTGTGTAAGCAGATTTAAAATCAAAGTAGTTATACTTCTTTAGGATCTTTTCAACATAGTGAGATTGATCCAAAGAAATTCCCTTTTCTAATCTAGTAATCTCGATTCTAAGGAATACACTCGCTTCTCCGATGTCTTTCATATCAAAGTTGTTATTCAACAATGATTTCACATTATTTTCCGCATGAATATTTGAACTAAATATGAGTAAGTCGTCTACATAGAGACATATGATAGTGCAAATACCATTTTCAGATTTGTAATAAATACATTTGTCACTTTCATCACTTTAAACTCATTTGATATAATCAAGTTATCAAATTTTTCATGCCATTGCTTTGGAGCCTATTTAAGATCATACATAGACTTATCTAACTTACAGACCTTGTCTTCTTTCCCATGAATTACAAAACCTTAATGTTTTTCTATATAAATTTTTTATTCTAGATCACCATTTAAAAAAAACTATTTTAACATCCATCTAGTGTATCACTAGGTTATGAATAGCCGCAAGTGATATGAGAACCCTAATGGATGTTATTCTAGTGACTGGTGAAAAACTATCGAAGAAATCTATATTTTCTCTTTGTGATAAAACTTTTGGCTACATGATGTGCCTTGTATTTATCAAAGTTTCTTTAAGATTTGTAAGGTCATTTTCTAAATTATAAGCCATATATCCAGGTGCATAATATTTAGCAAATCTTTCTTCATCGAGATTCTATTTCACTTGGTCGTTGCTTTCAGTGCTTCTTGTCATAGAAACGTGACTAGGTTCATTGCCTGCACTTTTTCTCGATTTGAAAGGGAATTCATTTTCATAGAAGTCAACATCATTTGATTTTATGATCACTTTCGCATTTAGGTCATAAAACCTATATGCTTTACTGTTTACTGCATACCTAATGAATATACATTCATAGGCTCTACTAGCGAGTTTGATTCGCTTGAGATCGGGATTCTGACATAAGGTAAACAATCCCATGTACGAAGATAAGACAAGTTGGATTGTCTTTTCTTCATTATCTCATAAGGAGATGTTTTGTTTTTAGATTTAGGAAATCTATTCAAAACATAGCAAACGATCAAAATAATTTCCCCCTACTAGTGAGATGCAACACCAAAGTTAAGCATAATAGCAACAACTATTTCAGTAAGAGTTTTATTCTTTCTTTCAGCTTTACCATTTATTTCATGTGAATACGGTGCAGTAGTTTCATGTATAATTCCTTATGTTTTATAAAACTCATTAAATAAACTGGAATCATACTTTGTTCGTCTATCACTACGAAACCTCTTAATCTTTTACTAAATCGATTTTCAATTTAAGTTATAGAGATCTTAAACATGTCAAGCACTTCACTTTTATTTTACATTAGATATGCAAAAGTATAATCAGAGCAATCATCAATAAAAGTGATTAAATAATTTTATTTCTGGTTAACGTCCCATCAAGTTCACATATATTAGAGTGTATTAAATCTAAAGGTTCATATTCTATAACTATTGATGACTTATGTGAACTCTTAGTTATCTTAGGTTGACTGCAAAAATCACATTTTTCAAAATCCTTTAATAATAAATTTGGAATTAAGTCGAATTTACTTAAGTTTGAAATCACACGTTTGTTCATATGACATAGTCTAGCATGCCAAATATTAAAAACACACAACATGTAAGCAGAAGGAAATATTTTATTGATTTCAACATTCAATTTAAGCATGCCATCAGTGGTGTACCATTTCCCAACAAAAATATCATTTTTTGAAATGGTGTACAAATTTGCCCCTATAGACTGAGTAAACCTTACCTTATTGAGAAGAAACTCATATATAAGATTCTTCCTTATTTCTAGAGTGTGGATGACATCGTTCAGAATTAAGGTCTTTCTAGAGGTGAATATTAGTTCCACATCTCCAATGCCAACAATATTAGTGGTGTGGGAATCTTCCAACAACACTTTCTTATCTTCAGCAGCAGTGAATGTCTTAAGCATAACACAATCATAATAGACATGTCGTGAGGCGCCAATGTCTGTCCACCATCTATCATTTCCATCAACAAGGTTGATCTCAGTTATCATAGCAATGAATTGCCCTTCTGTCAAGTTAGCTTGATGAGCAGGACCTGACTTGTTACTACACTTTCATCTTTTTGGTCTTGCTTACGGGATTCCTCCTCCATTCTAAGGCGAGTTATCGTACTTTATGTCTAAGAGAATTTTTAAAATCTTTCCAAGCAGGGGAAAATTTGTCAATAATAACTACAATTTGAAACAGTTCATTTATAGACATACCTTTAGGGATTGAGCTTCCACTGATCTATCATATGATATTTGAGGTAGTGGCTAACAACATAATTTATGGCTCCAACTTCCTCAATATCATTTTATTCTTTAGAGCATCCCAAACCTATTTAGCAATATTGTTGTCAGAACTGTAGTAATCATACAAATCATCAACAAGTCCATTAAGAATATAATTATTAGATAAGTAATCATTATGTTCTCATTAGGTTAGTTCAACAACTTTCTTATCATTTTTCTGTTTGCTTCAAATTGAAACAATTTATTGAAATCAGGGGCAACATAGCCAAATTCAGTAATATTCAGTTGATATGATAGAAAGAAACGTCTTAAAATTGTTATTTTTGAGTTTAGAAAACTGTTTAAAAATCACAATTTGTTACCAAAAAGATTACTGGGTTGAGTTGCGGATTGGGTCGCTCTCTTTAAGACGTTTTGCGGTACTGCCCAAATTGTGCAAGGCATACAATCAACCACAAAGTTCCCAAGATAAAATAGTCCATATTCATTTTATTAGAGTTCCATTGCACTATAGAAAATCGTTATAGAATTACACCCTCAATATGGCAGATAAAGTTACTCTCAACATGACGATTAAAGTCACTTGCAATATGGTACTATGATACCCTCAATATGGCGGTTAAAGCCACTCGCAATATGGTACAACACAAAAAATCGCTCTAAAAGACTACAACACAAAAACAACTAGAAAAGACTATGACACACAAACCGCTCATAGTGGTATTAGGACCACTAAAATATCAATGAAACTACGGTATAAAAATCGCTCTAAAAGGATAGTGGTATTAGGACCACTCAAAAATCGACGAAACTATGACATAACAACTGCTCTATAAAGCGAAGGGGCTACGACATAATAACTGCTCTAAAAAACATAAGGACTACAACATAATAACCGCTCTAAAATAATTGAAGAGACAACAATATAAAACCGCTCATAAATATCAAAGGGACATAAAGAAAGGGGAGAAGTGACTCAGAAATCAGTCGAGAAGAATAAAAAAGAGAAAGTTGATAAATGCATCTAATTTTGGTGTATTTTTCACAATAGTTTGAAACTCATTATATAGTGATGAAAGCAAACCCACATATATTTTCTATCCAATGTCAGACTTTGGTATTTATGGAGTTGAAAACTACCAAAAATATGAGTTTTCCAATATGAGACTTCAACTATTTTTAAATTCACTCTATTATCCAACAATTCCTATATTCAATAATTATCTTATCATGTCATTTTCTTTGAAATGCATTTTATCAAATTATATTTTGCTTTTTCACAATCTCCAAGAAAAAAATAGAAAAAATAAGCTAGATATGTCCTTAGTTAGGAAAATTCAATTGACTACATATAGGACCATTCACATGTATTAGAGTCCTTTTTTTTTTAAATATATTTTATTTTCTAAAGTATGTATTCATTCTACTTTAATAAAAAATTCTTGTCATATAAAAAAGGTATATTTAAAAAAATAATAAAAACAGTATTATTT
>JBBPBR010000002.1:23546040-23561992 GCA_037974775.1 Cicer pinnatifidum
ATTAGATTTTATTTTCTAAACTATATATTCATTCTATCTTAATAAAAAATTTTTGAAGTAATTTATCGGCATATAAAAGATAAAATATTAATTAAGGAAGATGGATTTTAAAAAATAATAAAATCAGTAATATTTAACATTTTTATTATTTCTATTAATGTAAATAATTATTCACTTTAAAAATATTTTATTTATTTATAATTATTAACAAGTAAAAATTAATACAAATAAAACCTAAAAATAAGAAATATTTTACCTTGTTTTTTTAACGAGGTTACCTATGAAATATGAATATGAAAAATAGCCTTGTCTGGCCACTTTTCATGTGAAGATTATAAAGTGAGACAGCTAATTACAATATTAATTATATGATTTTTTTATGGTGCACATGATACTAATGCGGGGTTAAATAATTTATATTATGTGAAATTTCTAGAAGTAGCCATGTGATTCTCGATTTGCCAGCTAGTATCGAGTTCATTGAGTTTCATTTTTCAATCACTGTTATTAATATGCGAAACCATACTTTATGTATTCATAATTGTTTAATTAGTTGACATTAATGTTATAAAATAAGATTCGACTGGTTAAGTGTATTCATCAATTTTGATACGGTGTCTCCATATCGGCCAATGTTCTGCACTTATCAGAGTTAGGTTATATTCTTTTTTCATGTCAGGTAGAATTCGAGAAATTCAAGTTATGAATTTTACAAAAATAAATAAAAAAATTATTGGTTATCATATATATATCACACATAATATTTAATGTGAAAATTATTTATGATTTTCAAAATATACTATAAAATTAGTTTTTAATTATTTATCAAAATTATTTAAAGTATATCATTTGAATTGTAAAAAAAACATAAAATAATAGTATAGTCTGAATTTGAACCATAGACAAAAGAATCAAAGACTAAAATTTACCAATTGAGCAAACAGATGACTATAATAACATAAACATAAATCAAACCTACACACAAATATTGAGCAAATGATCTTGATTCCTTTTCGAGACTGAATGAACTAACTACATAAACATAAATATTTATAACAATTTGTTCAAATCAAACCTACACACACTCGACTTAAAGCACCAAAATTTTGAGTTACTAAGTACTATGAACTTTTTCTTTTTAAACTCAACCCAAGAGTAATTAAAAGAGTAACATTTTAGACTCTAAACATTTTAATTTCAGTCTAACTTTTTGCTCAAACTCTTTAACTTAAGTATATTATAAAATCATCATTATAACATCTAATCACTTTTTCACATATCACATCACTCACTTGTCAATCTAATTTAATAAAAATATCTACTCTCGTCGCAACTTAATTCATAGATGAATTTATCAACAACAAGTGACATTTTAAAATTTTGTTCGAAAATAAATTTTTTCCTAACTTAATTAAATTATACTCTAATAAATAATTTTAATCGGTCCTAATATATATATATACCTATAATTTAAATGTATTAGTAACTCTAACAAAATATATCTTTGATACTTAATTCATAAAATAAAAATTGAGCTAAAGGCCTAAGCAATTCAACACAAAATACACTAAAATTGTATAAATTAGAGTTTAGAAAATTCAGGGTCTTACATTACTACCCCCTAAAATTAGTTTCGTCCTCAAAACTATACATCAATAAACAAATCAGGGTGTTGTTTCCTCATCTTGCTCTCTAGTTCCTAAGTCGCATCTCCAGTAGTTGGGTTCCAAATCACTTTGACCAACGAAACTTCTTTGTTCCTTAACTACTTAATCTTCTTGTCGTCAACTCTTATAGGTAGTACTTCAAATGACAAGTTATCCTTTAGTTGAATTGTGTCAGGTTCGATCACATGCGATGGATCCGAAATGTATTTCCTTAATTGCGACACGTGAAAAATGTTGTGAATATTGGACAATATCGGAGGCAACACAATCCGATAAGCCACATGTCCAATTTGTGTTGCAATCTGGTATGGTCTAATAAATTTTGGGGTTAATTTTCTTGATTTTATGGCTCTGCATACTCCTGTCGTAAATGTGACTCTCAAAAACACATGGTCACCCTACTTGAATTCTAAATGTATGCGACACTTGTTCGCATAACTCCTCTGACGGTCTTGTGAGATTCTTATGTTCTCATTTATCTTATTAACCTTATCTATAGTCTGTTGCATCATTTCAGGTCCAACGATCATACTTTCACCATCCTTATACCAACACAAAGGCGTCTAACACTTGCGTCCATATAGAGCCTCGTATGGGGCCATTCCAATACTTGCGTGGAAACTATTGTTGTAGGTAAACTCAATCAATGGCAGTACATCATGATAGTTTCCTCTATCATCTAATACACATGCTCTTAATAAATCTTCCAAGGACTGATTTGTTCTCTCAGTCTGTCCCTCCGTTTGTGGATGATATGTTGAACTCAATCTTAGTTTCGTTTCCAACGCTTCATGCAACGCTCTTCAAACGTGCAACGTGAATTTCGGGTCGCGTTCTGATACAATACTCGACAATACTCCATATATTATCACAATCTTAGCAATGTAGATCTTTGTTAGCTTATTTACCTTATATATGGTCTTTACTAGTACAAAGTGTACGAATTTAGTTAATCGATCAACTATCTTCCAAATAGAATCATTCTTTCTCCTTGTTTTTGGAAATCTAGTTATAAAGTCCATGGAAATATTGTCCCACTTCCATTCAAGTATATCTAAAGGTTGTAACATTACAACAGGTCGCTGATGTTCCACTTTTACTTTCTGACAAGTTAAACAAGTTGATACATACTCTGCTACATGCCTCTTCATTCCTGGCCACCAATAACTTTGCCTCAAATCCTGATACATCTTTGTTGCTCCGGGATGGATACTCAATTTGCTCTTATGAGCTTATCTTGGATTAATGCGTCATCTTGAAAATTCGCAATGTCTTCAAGTAGATCACTCAAAATCTTAATCATTCTGAATTTCAAAATCCCCAGTGCAAACTCTACGTCCAAATGTAGATCTCGAAATGCTTCCCACAACTCTTGTTGTCTAGCCATTACTGTTGAAGACACTGACACACTCTTTCTACTCAACGCATCACCCACCACGTTTTTCTTCCCAGAGTGGTACTGCAATGTGAAATCAAAATCCTTGAGAGTCTCCATCCATCTTCTCTAACGCATGTTCAATTCCTTCTGATCAAACAAATATTTCAAACTCTTATGGTCGCTGAACACTCTGAACGTGCATCCATATAAGTAGTTCCTCTAGATCTTTAATGCAAAAGCTATAGCAACAAGCTCTAAATCATGAGTAGGATAGTTTCTTTCATGAGTCTTCAATTGTCTTGAGGCATAGGCCACAACCTTCTTTTGTTGCATCAGGACACACCCAAACCTTGGTGAGACGCATCATAGTAAACTTCATATGGTTCTTCTGGTTGCGGTAAGACCAATACTAGTGTAGTTTTCAACTTTTTCTTTATTAACAGAAAATTTTCCCCACACTTCTCTGTCCATGTGAACGACTAATCATTTGTAGTGAGTTGTGTCAATGGAGCTACAATCTTAGAAAAACCTTCAATAAACCTCCCGTAGTACCCTGCCAGTCCGATGAAACTTCTTATGTTAGTGATAGTTTGAGGTTGTTTCCAATCGAGGACTGTCTCAATCTTTTTTGAATCCACGACGATTCCTTCCTTGGTTATCACATGTCCTAAGAAGTTCACTTTTTTCTATCCAAAACTCGCACTTTGACAAATTGGCATACAATTGTTGCTCGCGTAAAACTTCAAGAGCTTGACGCAAATGCTCTCCATGTTCTTCGTCAGTCCTTGAATAAATTAATATATCATCGATGAACACCACTACAAAATTATCTAGAAATGGGCTAAAGATTCTATTCATGGTCTCTCTCTCCCTCTCTCACATAAAGGGACGGGGGAGTTCGTTGAGTATATTAGCATTGGAGATCTTCAATCACCACTTAATGGCATATTAATCTTTAATATCAATCTACATATATCATCGTGAATGATTTTGAGTATCTTGGTGTGAGAATAAAGAAATAGAGGATACTGTGATGACATCATGTCTTAAAGAATTTCAGACAAGTACCAGATTCAGGATATTCATCAAAGGATGCATAAATGCTTTGTCTCCTTTGGAGCATTGACTGTCATAAAAACATATAACATAAATTAAAGTCAAACAATAAGATGCTTGAAGTGATGATGTGATTATAAGAGGCAACTGATCACTTACTTGTTAGGCTTATCAGAGGTAGACAAACATTTGCTTTGTCATAGGCAAACAATCATAACATAGTTATGTTTAGCAGAGGCAACTGATACATAACATATCATGTATTTCCATTGTTAGCAAAACCAGATCATTGTTTGCATCAGAATCAAACAAACTGAGTGAAGTAAACAAACTGAGTGAAGTAACAAAGAGTGTCACTGAAGCTGTGTGTCAAAGCGTTTGCATCAGAATCAAACAAACTGAGTGAAGTAAAGTCTTGTCGTTTCTTTGTCTTCGTCCAATCACCATATGATATGGCTTATATCAGAACACATACTTAGTAACACTTGTCTTTGAACTACATAATGTAATTGACAGCACTTCAGCAAGTATACTAAATCGTTGCAAGCAATAATTAAAACGGTATTAGCGAGCTTGGAACTCAAGGGTTGCGTTTTACTATTGAATTATATTTAATTACGAAAATTGAACAACAAGTTTCCGATTTGAGTGAAAGAATACTTAAAACTAATTGGTAATAAAATTGATCCTTTATAATAAGAAAAATTTCAGGGATGAGTTTCACTTCAAATCCAACCTTGGTTCCTAATTTGTTTCTGGTTAAATTTCTTAATTGAATTATTACTGAATTCTCTTTATTATTCTTACCCTAATGTCTTAGTGATAGAACCTTTAATTCCAAAGTAACCCCTAATTTCTTAGTGGATTTAAGAGTAGAATTAAACTTTACGGTACAAGAGTTCTCTTTTTTAAACTGTTGATTTTATTGGTTTCATAACATGTATCTATTCATAGACTACAATATCATGAATCTCAAACATTTATAAAGTTCACTCCCATTTCAAAATACGAATTGTAGAACGTTTTAAAGTTTATTAAGCAATAAAAATCATTAATCACAAATATGAGAAAAATAATTCAATAAACTCATTCATATAACTAGAAATCAAATCATCAAAATAAGTGTTTCATCTTGTTACACTCATTTCTAACAAATAGGGTTTAGTTACTCATGATAGAGATAGAAAAGATAGAGATTATAGAAGAATTACAAGAAATATTCATGAATGATTCTTGATAAAACTACTCCAATGGTATTACAAACGGTCGTCTTTGAGTTTCTCTGCTAGGGCACAAGTCTCCAAACTTCCCAATAGTAAAAAAGATACCTAAAAAGTGATAAAAACGTTTTTTTTAATGAGTTCTTATGCACTCCGCGCGCCCCAGGCGTAAGTGGGCAGAGTCAGGAATGCCGAAATGCGCCCCCATACGCAACTTTTTGCGCTTCAGGTGCACAACATCTCTTATCTTATTTATATTGCATTTTCCTCCTATTTTGATTCTGAATTTGGTTCCAGTGTCTTCATAAAATTTGTAGCTATGGATCGTAGCGTTCATTTTCATTTGGTTTGACTCCAATTGTACATCTACAACTCCTAATATGGCTAAAATACTCCACATAGGTCATATTGATTTCTCACCAAAATACAGCACTGCACTATAACAAAGAACCAATTACAAAACTACAAAAAAATCTCTACTTAATCAAGAAAATAAGAACATAAAGAATTCATTAAATCCAAGAACTAAAATCAATAAAATATATCATATAACTCCTTAAATTAACTAATGATTAAAGATAAATAAGACTAAAAATAATGAAAAATATGCATATGATGAAGAGTCACCATAACCCCAAATTTAATCTATTGCTTGTCCCCAAGCAACAATTAATTTCAGACTTGGTATAGTAAAAATCAAACTTAAAATCAATTTCTCAAATCAAACTCAATGCTCAAAGTTTCAGCTACTAAAAAAGCAACACAATTTGTACACTTTAGCATTCATTCATCAAGTTCAACTCTCTCTTCACATAATCTCACCAAAATTTCTCTTAAGTATTTAGAAAGAGTTATGAATTTATCACTCAAATCCTAGATCATGCATCACAATATCATAGGCTTGAAAACATTCTAGTGAGCAATCATAATGCAACAAACACATACACTTTTTGAAGACTTTCGGGTTGTAATGGGGCTTAGGTAAGAGTATGACATTTTAGGATAGTAGATTTTACTACTTGGAGTTAAGCATACATTTTCAAATTATTTTCCCTCTTTTATTCTATTTTTTTCGCTCCATATTTTATGATGGACATTCTCAACTATTGATACAAAAATTAAGATGTTATTTATCAATATACTAAAACTAATTTTCTTTTTTTTTTTTTTGAATTTTTTTCTTCTTTTTTTTTTCTTCTTGTGGGAACTACATACCTAAAAGGTTGTTATCCCATGAGTAACCATAAACTTAGAACTTTATTAAGACGATAAAAAAAAATTTCTACCTAACTCCAAGTAAGGCGATTTAATTAAAGTCAGATCTTTGGCTTGTAATGTGGCTAGTAACCGAAATAAAAGGGCAAGACTCAAAGGGGCTAGCAAAGGATAATATTTGCATAGGGTAGTTAGAAAGGCTCAAACCACAAAACAAAATTCTCCCAATGTATGCATAAATTATAAGTGATGCAAGTCATAATTAGTGCAATATCTGAATGGATAATACATGTGTGGATAATCACACAAGAAAGAATTAAAGTGTTTAGGCCTAAAAAATCACAACTAGGATAATAAGAGAGAGTATGAACTATCTAAATGATTTCAAACATGCCACTACAAAATTTATTTAGTTTTTTTTTTTAAAAAAAAAAGGGCAACTAAGACTTCGACAACCAATGAGTAATCAACAATGCATGCATTAGTGAAACTCATCGAATTGAGCAACGATATGAGCAAAGAAATAGAGTTTAACTTTCAAAATATGAAACAAATAGTTTACGACTATCTTCAAGTTATTAAAATTTCTTCATCATAGTGCACGTTTACACACAATTAAAAAGAAACGAATTCAAATAAATAAAATAATAAGATTACAAAAATAAAAAGTTACCTCTACCTATAGGTTGCCTCCCACGAAGCCCTTTTTTATAGTCATTAGCTTGATGCCTCAACCATTGTCAAGGTGGTGTATATGACATAAAGAATACATAATCCTTCTCACCATGGAATACATATTTCAAGTGAGGTGATAATTGCTTGAGTTCAATTAATCGTGTCTCTTCCTTGTTCTCTAAGGACTCGTCTTCATTATCTTTCAACTCCTCCCATCCAGTAAGGAAGTGGGGGGAGTAAGATGGTGATGCTTCTAACATGGCTAAAACATCTTTCACTTTTGGATCTTCACTTTCTTTAACAACATTTTGTTGTAGGCATAACACTCTTTCTAATGGCAGAATGGGTAATTGGTGCTCAATTATTTCCTCGATTATTGCATCAAAAACCTCGATTCAATCACAGCTCTCCCTGTTGCTAAGAATGGTCTTCCCAAGATTAAGGGGATATCATTGACAAACACATCTTCCACCAACCCAATGCGTAACCTTTTGTATATGGATAGGGGGATATGACTCACACTATCCCCAAGATCACACAGGGCTTTTCCAAAAGTTCTATCCCCAATAGCGCAAGGAATAGAGAAGCTTATAAGATCTTTGAGCTTAGGTTGCAGCTTCCTCTATAGAATAACATCGACTCTTCAATAAGCATCACTGTTTCACCGCCAATTTTCCTTTTCTTTGATAGAAACTCCTTCATGAACTTGGCATATGTCTGCATCTGCTCTAGTGCTTTTGCAAAAGGAATATTAATTTGACATTTTTTAAAAACATCAAGAAACTTACCAAATTGTTTTTCAGATTCTTTCCTTTTTAATCTTTGAAGGAATGGAAGTTGAATTTTGGGCTTTGGCAAGGCTTCCTTTTTCTGGACCACATGTTCTTCCACCTTTTCATGGCCAGTGTCCTCCTCAATTGATGTCGAGGTGACCACTTCCTCCGAATGGGTTGGATTTGAAGAACTCCCACTTTTTTTTTTGTTTTAGGGGGTTTTGTTTCACTTACCTTTCCACTCCTCGTTGTCACGGAATTGACATTAGTTTGCAGATTCGGAATTGTGTCACCAAGCAAATTTTCAAGTGCTCTTTGTGCTAGTTCTTGAGCAATTTGACCTAGTTGGGTCTCAAGATTCTTTATCGAGGCTGAGTGCTTTTTTCTGGATGGCTATTGACTCTTTAATGAAATAACTTGTGCTTGTTACTAACTTCTCAATAGCACTCTCCCAATCAGCTTTTCGAGGTGGATCTTGATTAGCTTGATCTCCTTGTTGACCTTGAGATTCACTATGTTGATCTTTCCATGAAAAATTTGGATGATTTATCCACCTCGGATTGTACGTACTAAAGTAGGGATTATTCTGCTTCCGGCTGTTACCCACAAAATTTATCTCTTCTGGTGCTTCTATAAGATCTTCATCTAGCACTTCACAAGCTTCATTTTTATGTGCTCCCCCATAAAAGTCATAGCCAATATGTTTCATTAATTTGATCGGGGCCACTTGGGGTTGTATATTTTTAGTTGTCAAGCCTTTCTTTATCTCAGCAACGATAACATCTTCTATTTGTTTTGAGAGTAGCTTCCCTTGATCCAACCCGACATCCATCACATTCAATTCCAGTATACCACTTTTTGACCCACCACCTCTATCATACAACATCATTTATTCGTTTGATGTCATGATCTCGACAATTTTTCTTGCTTCTGATGCGATCTTGTAGTTCAAAGAACCACCTACTGTAGCATCCAATATAATTCTAGTGCAAGGCCTCAAACCATCATAGAATATTTACATTTGAGCAGTGTCATCATAAGCGTGATTGACATCATACTAGTAAACTCTTGAACCACCTGTAAGTGTCATGAAGATATTATCCTTCTTTCTATTTGTAACTATAAATTTCTTGCCTTTTTCTAACAAACACAATTGGGGGAATGTATTGCTCAAGAACTTATCTTCAAAGTTGTCCCATGTGATGATGCTATTGGAGAAAAAAGAATTAAGCCACTCCTTAGCATCCTATGTCAATGACAATGGAAATAGTATCAACCTCTTGCCTTCTTCAGAGCAACAATCCACCTTCACTGTTTCACATATTTCAAAGATGTTTGTATGATGTCTATTGGCATCTTCGCTATGTTTACTAGAAAAATGAATCTCCTTCAACTCTCAGTACATAGCGGGACTCATTTCAAACTTGTTGATTGTAACTGGCTGGTTATGGATGGCCAACCGAGCACGATTTGGTTTTCGATTCCCATACTTGCCGATGGTACGTTCATGTGGTGGTGGATCAGCCACCTCTGCAAATATGAAGAAATCTCCCAGATCTTGTTCTTCCACAACTAATTGTCTTTCCCTCTATCACCTTTGTTGAACTGTCTTTTGATTTGATTTTGTAGTTTTTTCAATCTCCGGATCCAAAAAAATTCAGCTGAGGACTAGCCTCGAATACAAGGTTAGACAAATCATGATTAATGAAAAGTTTCGACAAAAATAAAGAATAAAAATAAAAGCAAATTTTATTGCAGAATAAAAAATTTCAATTAAGTAAAGAAATTATAACTCAATGGTGATATGGCAAACCTCGACAACAACCCAAAAACTTGATAGGGTTTCAGCAAGTGTATTGAATCATTGCAAGTAATAATTAAAATAGTAGTATTGAGTGTCGAACTCAAAGATTGCGTTTTACTATTGAATTATATTCAATTATGAAAATTGAACAAAAAGATTCCGATTTGATTCAAATAATATTTAAAACTAACAACGATTATAAAATTGATCCTTTATAATAAGAAAAATGTCAGGGATGAGTTTCACTTCGAATCCCACCTTGGTTCCTAATTTGATCTTAGTTACTAAATTTGTTATTTGAATTATTATTGAATTCTCTTTATTGTTCTTACCCTAAACCCCTAATTCCTTAGTGAATTTAAGATTAGTATTAAACTTTATCGTACGAGAATTCTCTTTTTAAACTACTGCCTTTGTAACAAATTTAATTGGTTTCATGACCTGCATCTATTCCTATACTACAATATTATGAATATCTGATCTCAAGCATTCGTAAAGTCCACTCCTATTTCAAAATATGAATCGTAGAACATTTTAATGTTGATCAAGCAATAAATAACATTAAGCACAAAGATAAGAAAAATAATACAATAAACTCATTCATATAACTAGAAATCAAATCAAAAAAAATAAGGGTTTCATCTTGTTACACTCATTCCTAACAAATAGGATTTAGTTACTTATGACAGAGATAGAAAAGATAGAGATTAGAGAAGAATTACAAGAAAGATTCCTGAATAATTCTTGATAAATCTGCTTGAATGGTTTTAGAAACGGTCATCTTTGAGTTTCACTGCTAGCGCACAAGTCTCCAGACTTTCCAATAGTCAAAAAGATACACAAAAGGTGATAAAAACGTGTTTTAATTAGTTTTGATGCGCACTGCGTTTCCCTGGCGCGGAATTTGCACTTCAGGCGCAACTGGACAGAGTTAGGAAGGCCAAAATGCCTCCCAGGTGCAGGCTTTTGCGCTTCAGGTGCACAACATCTCCTGTCTAATTTATACTACATTTTTCTCCTCATTCAAGTCTTAATTTGGTTCTGGTGTTTCCGTAAAAGTTGTAGCTATGGATCTTAGCTTTCATTTTAACTTTTTTTGACTCCAATTTAGAAATCTACAACTCCAAATATGACTGAAATACTCCACGTAGGTCATGTTGATTTCTCACAAAAATTCAACACTGCACTAAAACAAAGAAGCGATCACAAAACTACGAAAAATATCTACTTAATCAAAGAAATAAGAACATAAACATTTTATTAAATCCAAGAACTTAAATCAACAAAATATATCAAATAACTCCTTAAATTAACTAATGATTAAATATAGATAAGACTAAAAACAATGAAAAATTTGCATATGATGAAGAATCATTAGTAATACTTGCAATATTATGACTTGCTCCATTAGTAGCCACAACTACTTGTATATTAGGAGATCGTATTCTTTGTGTTTAAAAAAATACTTTGATTATTGTCTCTTATATACTTGTAATTTATGCTACCTTAAGATAAATAGTCATTAATATCACTATTTGTCTTCTAACTTAATTTGCACCTTTAGCAAATACAATTATGGGATAATTGTTCTTTATTTGTTTGTTTTTGTAATCAACAGACATCAATCAGATGATTGTAGCTAAAACCACTTTTGTACTAACAATAACTTTTTTATATTCATTATTCATCCATTAAACATAATTGATCTTATATTTAAACAATGTGAACGATATAAATTATCGTCAAAATTTATTGAGATTTAGATGTTACATATCTCTAACTTTTTATCTCATCCTTGACATTTGCTCTCTCAGTTCCATCACCAATAGAGTTGCTCATAGACACCATCTCCGCATAACCAATCTACATCCATATAAAAACCATTTATCATAATTGATTTTTATAACCATTGCACATAATTGGATTTGATTTTATAAAACTAGTTTTAAAATCAGTTATACTCTTATTCAGTTGTACAACCAATATTTTTTTCAAGATTTTTGTTTTACAACCAACATTTTTACCTTGGTTGAGAAAGGATTCCTATTAGCCTTCATAGTTTCAATTTTGTATCCTACTTAGAACATTAGTTTTGGGTGAAATGGTAATCGTACACATGCATTGAATGGATCCAATCTCTGCCCAATATGACATAGTAGACAATTGAAGGTGACTCCCATGAAGCTAGCCATCTTCATGTTTGTAGGTTTTAAATCTAGTGCATTTTTACATAATCTTGTTTAGATATATCTTATCATGTGCTTCAAATCTTTTCACATTCTCATCACGTGCTTCAACTCCTTCATGCTTGGTAACAAAGGCTTTTTGTAATGTCTTCATCACTTTGGGTGATGAAATCTTCTTATGCTATTGATATTGGACTTAAGTAATTAGATCTAGAGTTTATTTCATCTATTGAATGGATTTGTTAGTCAAACTAGGTGTCTTGTCTCTCATCTTCTTATTAACCACATATTCTTTGAAATTCTTTAGTTTAAAGAAGAAGAAAAAATTCATTAAAATATTTGACTTTGGCTAAATTTTTTTATTTCAATTTTTTATTTTTTCAATCAAATTATCTCGAAAATTCAAACATTGAGTTTTTCATATTTATTTTTAATAGACTCAAATTTTTAGTAGATCATGACATTGAAGTGGTTATTGGATTTTTACTGAGTTCATGATGAAGCCAAATTTCTTCCCTTCCCTGCTTGATGGTTAAGATAAAGAGACAAAATACCATACACTTATCATATTTTACCCTAATATTTTGTTTGATGCATCAATCTGATAAGGTTAAAATAATCACTTTCCAATCTGGTAAATGTTAAAGAAACATTTTTTTCATTTTGTCCTTTCCTATTCACGTTTTCCTCCTCCACTGTCAACTTGTTGTGGTCCTTTCTCTCTCTCTCTGTCTCTATTGTGCTTTCCTCTCCATCTCCATCTCCACTAGTCTTCTCTCCCCTCTCCACTGTTGCTCCCCTCTCCCTCTCCACCTCCTGTGCTACTTGCCACTGTCCCCCTCTCCCAAATTATTGTTTTTTCCTGTTTTTTTTTCCTCTTTTCATATTTGCCTTAATTTCCTTTGATTTTTTTATTGTGTTGATGAAATATTGTTTTGATTTCCTATGATTTTATGATTGTTTATGTTGTTGATATTGGGTTGATCTTATGATTGTTGACATTATGTTGATTTCCTCTTTTCATATTTGCCCTAATTTATTTTATTTTACAACAGAATAAAAACTATAATTGTTTTCTGATTGTGTTCATATTGAAAGGTTGAAAAAAAGAAACTTTGATTTAGAAGATTTATGATTGTTTTTTTGTTGATGTTCAAATTTTTCCTTTTTCTGTATCACCTTTGATGTTTGAGTTTTATGTTAATTTATTTTTTATATAGTTACTACTAATAAACTTTGATTCAGAGTCGGTCCAAGGAAGAGGCACCTAAAGTCCTTACTTTAGGCCTCGTCAATTTTTTTTATTTTTTTTATTTTAATTTTTATACATACAGAGACACAATCATATATTATAAAAAAAGTCTTTATACATTGTAGAAAAGAAAAAACGCCTCCAAAAAATTTACAACTATACAAAAAAAAAAAAAACTATTTATGATAAGGATAGTGTAAAAGCATTATTTTTTTCACTAAATAGTATCTTATGATATTAAAGACATTGATTTTTCACTAAAAAACTGTCTCTTAAAATATCACGTTAGAAACTTTCATCTGAAACTTGCTATCAACACAATAAAACAATTGCTTTTTCACTTTAGCCATACTTCCTTATTTAAATTTAACATTGACGTTTTTGTAGAACAGTTGAAAGTTTTATTTTATTTTTTGAAAAAATATATGGGAAAATGAATTTAAAATGTCATGATTTCTATCAAATAATTTTTCTATAGTTATTAAAAAAAAATTTAATAATTTATTTATTAACTTTTAAAAAATCTCCTTTTGATAATTTTGATTTAGGCCTAATAACATGTTGGATCGGCCCTATTTGATAGATGTTTCAAACATATAAAATTACTTCATAAATTATTGTTATCCTTTTAGCATTTTTTATGTATTTATAAAAAAATATATGAATATTATTTTGAAAGAAAAAAATTAAATAGATTATAAGGACACATTTGTCATTTTATTATAATATAAATCATATCATTTGGTTATCTGTAGTGTATCAAATATTGGATATGATAAACTAATCTTATCATGTGCACATCAAACATATGACACCATAACTTCTTATCATGTTCATATTTTATACTATCTCTATCATGCTTCTTATCCTATCATGTCTCTATCCTATCATGTTCATCAAACGAGCTTATGATTTTTAATTATGGGTTTGGGGGTGATAAGGATTATAATTTTTATTTTTGTAATTAAACAATTATTTTTTCTATTTTTAATAAATGATTAATAAATATTTAATAGTGAACCAACAAAAAATAATCCTAGTCACATATTTTATATCATCAAATTTTGTCCATTCCATAACAAAATTGTGAAGAGAAACTAAATTCAAAATAAATTGAAATTCCAAGGTTGTATTAAAAGAAAAACTTGTTATATAATTAAAATAAAGCAACTCATATTTACGGTGACCTGTTGTATATTGAAGCCTTAAATTTATTACTTGCAAAATGAAGATGTTATATTCTTTTGTAGGGAGTAAGGTAGGAAATATATTTTCTTCCTTTGAAACGTGATTTCTTTTTCTAACTTGGGTCTTGCTTGTTATTATTGGGCCCATAACATTTCTTGTTGATGGGTTTGAGCCTTTTTTGGGGCCTACCCAATTTTTATTAAAAAATTTGGGTTTGAATTTTTATTATTTAATTAGTTTTTTAATTAATTAATTAATTAATTAATTTTAATTTTTTGATTAAATGAGTTAATGGAATATATGTTAGTTTTAAATTTTAAATATTGCATAGTTAACAACGATTACACCGCCACCATGTCTCATTTCATTCAAAATCAATCATGTCACAATTTTTTTTTACTAAAAAAAATTAACAAATAACTTTATTAAACTTTTTAAAATTTATTAAGATATAAATAAATAAAAAATTATAGAAACTAAAATTAAAATGAAATATATTTATAAGAATACAAAATATATTAAACCTTTAAAAATATAGCACCTATTTGGTTTATGAATGAACAACATCGAAACAGTTACAACATTGTCTTTGAATAATTTTAAGTTATCTGTATCACTTTCTTGGGTTTCTCTTTAACATGTGAAACATATTTAAAGGTCCACTAATTAATTCAGAAATGTATTTTACACATTTAGGTTAACTAATATGAACATATATTTTTATGTATTTGAAAATATTGCGGTGAAAGCAAACTCATCCTTGAGAAATACTCCAATGGAGCGAGCCTACTTCAAATTTGGTTTTTTTGGATTATTCATATGCATTTTTTTCCATCAAACACAACAAAAATAACTTTTTTTTAACCCTTTGATTTTCACAAGAATATGTCTTAATAATTCTGATTTTGACCAAAGGATGTAAAATCTAACAAAAAATTAAGTCAGTTATGAATTTAAGTCGAATTCTCAAAAAACAAATTAATTAATCATTTGTTACTCCATTACTTGATTAAAATATTTAAAACAAAGAAAACAAGAAAATGTTTTTTAATTGCTTTTTTTAGTTTTTTTTAGTTTAATGAATATACACCAAGACCCTTTTACACTATCATCCATTATTTTTACATGTAAAATAATTTTATGTTGATGATATAAATTATTAAAATATTTTATAGAAATTTACTAATTGTGTTTTATCTTAAAAATAAATTTAAATTTATTGTGTCCCAACAAATACATTATTTTTATATTTTGTCTTTGTTGTTAATCCTTACTACTTTTCTGTATTTAGTTATTGTTATTTTATGTTAGCTCCTACAAAATTTAGTTATATCGAAATTAGTCCTTGCAAATATGTGTGTAACTTTAGTGTTTATGTTGTTCATATTGAACGAACTAAAGACAAATGATCTATACATGTTGCAAGATCAATTTAAATATGAACAAGTATTATAAGGATTAAAAATAAAATAACAAGAACCAGAAACAAAATGATATATTTCTTTAGATTATAGGTTAATCGATATATGTATATTAGT
>JBBPBR010000002.1:23562222-23579193 GCA_037974775.1 Cicer pinnatifidum
CATATATACTCTATCTTATAATTTTGACACGTCAATAATTTTAGAGTTAAATTGTTCATTAACGTATTCTCTATTTTCTTGTTACTACATTATTAGATTTTTTCATCAATTATCAAATCAACATTTCCTCGCTACTATACCAAAATAATTAACCTTCAAATTTAGAATTATTCATTAAACTCATTTTATTCTTTCTAATATATTATTACATTTTCTCATCAATTGCCAAATAAATATTTTATTTCTTTGTCTTAGAAGAGATAGTAAATATTATAAAATGAGAAGTACAATAAATGCAGAGTTTGAATTGTGTTTTATTAGAAAACATTGAAAAACATAAATCAAATAAAAACATAGCAACACAGCCGAATTATTTTAGTTCATCATCAACATGATAGCTACGTCCAATCCCTTCAACTAGATTAAATTAATCCACTAATTCACCTATTGAATTACACTTCCACTGAACACCTACTAGTCAGATTGAATGTGTTCAAGTCTTTTTAACCTTCTAACTTAGTAAAGTCAAGTTGTTGATGGCAATAATCACTACTGAGCTATGTTACAAAAATCAGATTTTAGAGACGACTGTATAGTGATTATTGTTGTATATTGTTGTTTTTCCTTTTCAATGAGAATTGCATGATCTTTTATAGAGTTATTTAGTGTTTCTAACGGTTGTCTAAATTGCAAGAAATCAACATGTATCATGAAGTTTCATCTTGAATCTTTTGACATTGATTCGTCATTAAAGCTTGTTAAAAATATCTTTGAAATTGATTATGCAAATATTGATATGGAGACTGAATGAGCACAAAGTATTGTGATCATAATATGTCGTATAGACCTTAAAGGTGTTTAGCAGAGGATGTGAAAAAGTTATGTCTTCTTTAGAGCATTGAATGTTATCATAGTGTTCACATATTAGAGCGTTAACTATTATTAGAGGCAGACAAGCAAATACTTGTTGCGATTATCTAAGACAAGCAATCAAATGCAAAGTCACCAAATGCGTGTTTCAGAGCGTGTTCTTCATATTTAGAACACAAAAATCAAAAGCGCAATCTTGGTGTTCCTTTAACTTATATTAAACATCAAAGGATACAACGTGAACTCATAAGGAATAGCCTATTATGAAACATGCACATTAAAATAGCATATTAGTGCTTTAAATTGTTCCAACAAAATAATGTTGTCATCATCAAAACACGTAAGGATCATAGTTTTTCAAACAAACATGGTTCTAACAATCTCCCCCTTTTTGATGATGAAAAATATCTATTTTTGTGAATTACTTTTATTTTATTGGAGTAAAAGGAATAACATAGAATATCACATCAAGGCTCCCCCTTTAATATATTCAAGTCTATAAGTAAGAATGATGAGAGATATTATGATAAGATAGGTGATAATCATTAGTAACTGAATTTAAACAAAAGATGTTGAAATTTTTATGAATTCAAATTTTCCAAAATATTCTCCCCCTTTTTTCATAAGACAAAAAGAGTAGAGTAGCCAACAAGCATAAAAGCAAGAAAAAGAGTACAACATGGGAAAAAAAAATACATAGAGACAAACAAAAGAAAATACAAGGAACAACAAATTTGGGATGGTCGCCAAGCTAAGATTAAACTTAGACTAGTCTGAATGTTCTCTTGATTTTTGGCTATTTGTTCCATGAACGCCCCAGTCTTAGCTACCAGTCGATCAAAGTAATCTTTTTTATATACTAGGAATTATCGAACATGGGGGTAGAAGGAGTGGCAAATTGATTTTTGGAGGTAGATTATGCAGATTCCAGAGCAACATAAGTAAAAGTATCCAGTAAGGGAATCTCATTATGTGGAATGCACACAAGGAACTACAATGGTGTAGATGGAGAAACCATTGGGAGTTCCAATTGAATCCCACTAGATGGAGATGGTCTTCCCTAGATGAGCCTTCTAACATAGCTTTTATGAGCTTTTTAGATTGATTCCCTTAAAGTTACAGGATTTACAGATAGAGGATCTCAGTTGTTTGCCTGAAATTTGCAATGTTCTGGGAGGCCAAATGCATTCCATGATTCATGTTGTCCCTTATGCAATTGGTGAAAAATGAGAGAACTCTGTTCCATTGGTTGGAAACTTCATTAAGATCTAAACTTTGAGCATTCCGATTACGTGTTGAAGTGATTTTGGCAATAAGAGATTTAAGAGGTTTGGAATGCCAAAGGAAATTGAGTGGGTGTGAGCAATGAGGTCTAGTGGGATGGTGGAGGTGGTATGTTAAAAGTGAAAAGGAGGTGAAGAAGGAACAAAGGATTCTTCTGATAATGTATCAAAGACTCGGTTAATGAAGACTTGAGTTGTTGTCCAAGCTTCTTGGTGAGGGGGATTCACAAGTCTTGGTGTAGTAGGCTCGAATGGAGGGGTCGAGAGGGTAGGTGTTTATGGAATGTTAGAGTTGGGAGGTCTTTGTGGAGTATTAGTTTCAACGCCTAATGGTGTTGGGTTTGGAGTGGTGGTCTTGATAGAGAGGGGATGAAGGTGCAAATACGAGAAAATATTGAATTGTGTTTGACTAAGTTGATAATTTTTTTTAGTATTTGATTAAACTGGTTCATAATTGATGATTTATTTGGAGTATAAGCAATAACAAACCTAAGGAGTGCAGGAATAAAGTGAGACAAGTAATTTATCCTGATTCACCACTAACTTGGCTACATTCAATCTCTTCACTCAAAAAATTTAATCCACTAAGTCAACAACTTGAATTACAAAGCACCTAACCCTCCAAGTCAGTATTATCAAATAGCCTCACAATGCCAGACTTTTTTAGTAACACACACATCTTGACTCTGTCAGCCAAGTCTTCTTCACATGATCTAACAACCCTAGATTGTTGAGGACACACTAACACCACTGTTGGGTTTGAATACAAATGGTTGGAACTTGATTAGTTGCTTCTAACAAGATGATTATAACAATGACTATCTAACTCTAAGAAAAACACTTAGAAAATATTTTTCATTCAAACAAATGTTTCTCTTTATGAACCCTAAGGTGAATTTGGAATTTTGAACTTGAGTTCTTCTACTACTTTATGACTTTTTGATAATCTTCTTCTTCAGCCTTGAGTATCTATTTGTAGATAAAATTATGGCTTCAATTTAGTCCTTGTTTAATTTTGAATTTTATCTCCATTCCTAGCTTGGTCAACAATGATTTTATTCAAAAATAATTCTGAACATGATACTTTTTGATAATATGTTCTTTAGTCAATTCTTTATTTTTGAATCTAATATGAGCAGTTCTTCATATGAAACTTTCTTCCTATTGCTTACTTTGATATGGGCAAGAACATAATGTTGGATCGATTCTTGAACTTTCACATATAGGAATATGTTTAAGTCCAATTTAGTATTTTTTTTCTATGTCTAAATCTGAATCATATCTTTTCGAATAATAAATGTATCTTCTTGTAAATAATTCTTGATCATATCTTTTTGTAAATAATTTATATCTTCTTGTGATAAATCTTGATCAAAACTTCTTGTATGTAATTCATATCTTCTTGTAGATAAATCTTGATCAAATCTTCTTGTAAATAATTCATATCGTCTTGTGTTAAATCTTGATCAAATCTTCTAGTAAATAACTCATATCTTCTCGTAGATAAATTTTGATGAAATCTTCTTGTAAATAATTCATATCTTATGGTTTATAAGACTTTGATTATATATTCTTCAAATTTGGACCGTATCTTCTTTTCAACTTGGTGAAAGATTTTCTTCAATTATAAATTTGAATCAAATCTTATTTTAGATTGTCTGTGAAGATATGAATCTTCTATTATACTCTATGAAGTCAATTATAATGTCATAAAATACTTTTTTTAACATGAAAAATCTAAGTATAAAGCTAACCTGGTTCCAATAGGAGATGGGTCCTATGTTGGATGGACGGCTTAGTTTGTAATTTGAGTAGGGGGAATGAGAGGTTCTGGTTTAGGTTGTTCATTACTACTCATATTACCAAAAATGGTAGAAGGAGTAGTTTTCTCAGAATTTATGTTATCTTATGTTTTTTTCCTTAGAATAAGGTTTTTTCCCCCTCATTTGCATTTGTTGTTTATTCCTCATCCTCTTCTACAAGGAATGTATTGGCAACCCTTTTTTGCTTATTCTCAAAAAGTCGAGCAACTTTGGGCAGAGGAAGGAAAACATGAGCAATCTCTTGATTGGAATTGCAAATCCTTAGGTATTCCATAAGTACTTCTCTGTTATCTTCCTCAAATAAAGGTTAATAAGAGTCCTCATCTACGAGGGAATGACCTAAGATCCACTGGTTTGACCAAATGTCCTTATGGTATCACCATTGGGTTGATTGCACTGCTTAGGTGAGATCAGTCTTATCTTGATGACGTTGGATATATTGAACAAAGGTGCAAATGTACTAACCATGTGTTCTTCTTGGATAGTGCCTCCTATTTCCTCTAGGTCTTGAATGAGGAGAGTTCTCGTCAGTACTGATGTGATGAGTCTAGGGTACATAATTGTCCTTATCTTTATTAACCTAGAGTTGATGACACATAACCGCATGTGTTCCAAAATCATTTATAGAATATTGGTCTTCATCATTTAGGAGATATTTCGCATTAGGCCCTTGTGGTCTTTGCTAACGTGCTCCACTGATCCATCTCTCGGTACCACACACCTAATCAAGATATTAAATAGTACTATGTATCTAGCTTTACGTGAACTAATTTGGAGTTGATCTTAGGATCTTCGAACAATTTCTTATTGATCTTGAATGAACCAACCCTTGACTCATAACCATTCTCAAGCATCATACCTTCATCAGAACATCTTGTTAGTGTCTTTATGGATGGTTGAGTAATCTTAATAAGTCCTAGCATGGCACTAGATACTTCTCTGTTTGTGTTAGCGTCAGAAAATTGCAAAAATTCTTTGACCAAATTTTCCAAAGCCATTTCTTGTTCTAAGTGAAAGTACTTAGAACAACTAATACAAGCCAAATCCTCAATAAAATGAAAGCCATTTTCAGCGAGATTTGTGAAGTTTACTTGGAGTTCATGGAGAACTTCTAACTCACCAAGATTTGATTGCATAGTAGGAACATAAGAGAAGTTTTTGAGTGTATGGTTTGAGGATAAACTTGAAGCCATTGAAGCATGAGAAGTTTAGATATTTTCCAAGAGGTTTCAAGGTTTGAAGAGAGAAAGTATGGGAATACTTGAAGCTAGTGAGTGATCGTGAGTGATGAGTGGATTTTATGAAAACATTTGAGTTTCTAAAACCATAACTAACACCCACAGGTAAACACATGAGAACAACACATGTTAGAGTATCATAGACTAAACACAACTTATAAGAAGATTAGCCATATTAAGAGTAATTGAATTTAGATTGAACCGAGGCACAAGCAAAATTCAAATTCATCAGAAGTAGAGCATATATACATTTAACCATTTACTCACTTTTACCAAAGGCAAGGATATGAAGACTTCAACACACTTCTTTTATAAAAATAATATTTATGTTTTTCTTTATAAAATTGAATTTCTCCTCAACAAGGTTTTTATGAATAAATCAGTCTATCGATGATCAATGTTAACTAATTTAATGTCTAAAATACTCTTATGGACATAGTGAAGGTGAAAACACGAGAAAGGAGTTGAATTTTGTTTGCCAAAGTTATCAATTTTTTTATAATTTATAAATAAATAAATAAACTAGTTTGATTATGCTGACTTACTTGAAGTAGAAGCAATTAGATTCATAAATATCAAGCAATGAAAACATAAATAATTTGACACGTAGATTTATCCTGGTTCACCACTAACTTGGCTACATCCAGTCCCCTGATTCAAAAGGCTTTAATCCACTAATTCAAATACCTTGAATTACAAAGCACCTAACCCTCCAAGCTAGTCTTCCCGAATAGTCTAACAACCCTAGACTTTTGAGGAACTAATCACCTTGACCCTACAAACCAAGTCTTCTCCTAACAACCCAACAATCCTAGATTGAAGAAGGAACTAAATCATTATCGGGTTGGATACAAAAGATTGGAACTTGAGTAGTTGCTTCTAACAAAGCTGATAATAATAATAATAATAATAATAATAATAATAATAATAATAATAATAATAATAATAATAATAATAATAATAATAATAATAATAATAATAATAATAATAATAAAAATAATAATAATAATAATAATAATAATAATAATAATAATAATAATAATAACTCACTCTAAGAAAAGAGCACTCAGAAAATATTTTTAACGTGGACAAGTGTTTGTCTCTTTGAACTCTAACATGAATTAAGAACTTTGAGCTTGAGTTCTTCAACTCTTTTATGTTTTTCTATGATTTTCTCTTTCAGCCTTGAATGTCTATTTATAGTGAAAATTTGGGTTTCAATTTAGTCCTTGTTTAATTCTAAATTATATCTTATTCAGATTGAGTTTGCAAATTCTTCAAATTGATTATATTCTATTGTGTTTAGATTGAGTTTGTAAACTCTTTACATTGATTATGTTTTATTTTTGTTCAAATTGCGTTTGTAAATTCTTCAAATAAAATCTTCTTCAAATATTCATCAAATGTTGATCAAATCTTCTTTAAATGTTGATTATATTTTCTTTTTAACTTAGTCAAAGATTATAAATATAAATCGAATCTTATTTTAGATTTTCATCAAATTATAAATTTGAATCAAATCTTATTTTAGATTTTCTTCAATTATAAATTTGAATCAAATTTTATTTTAAATTTTCTTTAATTATAAATTAGAGCCAAATTTATTTTAGATTTTCTTCAAAAACATGAATCTTCTTTCAGACTCTTTGAAGTCAAATATATTTTGTCATAAAATAAAATAAAATAAATGTAAAACCAACTTGGTTCCAACACATAATCCCCTATAAAATGATGTTTAATCTCCACATGTTTTGCTCTCGAATGTAAAAAACAGTTTTTGGTTAAACATATAGCTAAGTATTATCACAAAAGATAGGAATTTTACTCTCATTAATTTTGAAATCTTTAAGTTGATATTTCATTGAGTGCTACAACTGACTGTTGAGATGTACTATACTTTTGTTATGGACAAAGCAATAGTCCAATGTCTTTTTCTAGACCATGAGATTCTATTTTCACCAAGGAATAGTGTTTTCCCTTTCGAGCTTGTCTCCAGCATAACCAACATCACAAAAACCTACTAACCCGTGCTCACAGGATATCTTATAACACATACAAAGGTTAGTAATGCCTTTCAGATATATAAAGATCCTTTTTACACCTATTAAGTGGGATTATTTAGGATCAGACTGAAATATGGAATACACACACACGAAACAAAATATCATGTCTAGAGGCAATTAAGTAAAGAAGGGAACTTATCATTCCTCTATATAACTTTTGATCTACCTTTTTATCAGACTCATCTTTATCAAGAGAACATGTTGGATGTATAGGCTTAAACTCACCCATTTTAAATTTCTTAAGTAATTATATTGTGTATTTGGTCTGAAGAATGAGTACACCATCTGGAGTTTGATGAATTTGGATTAGAAGGAAGAATTTTAGCTCTCTAATTATGCTTCTCTCAAATTTATTTTGCATTAACGCAGAGAAATCTTGGTAGAACTTGTTGTTTGTAGAACCAAAAGTCATATCATCAACAAATATTTGTACAATGAGAAGGTTATTCTTAGATGATTTTCTGAACAAAATAGTGTCCATCCAGCCTCTTTCAAAATCATTCTTCAATAAGAAATTTCTTAGTTTCCCATACCAAGCTCTTATGGCCTATTCCAAATCAATCAATGATTTCTTTATTTTTAAAATATAGTCTGGAAATTCATTATTTTAAAAGCTAGGAGGTTGTTGACATATACTTTTTCATTCATGTAACCATTTAAAAAATCACTTTTCACATTCATTTGATATAAAATAATTTTATTAAATATTATAAATGAAAGTATAATTCTAACTGCCTCTTACCTTGCCACATGAGCGAAATTTTTAGTGAAATCAATACCTTCCTACTAATTGTATCCTTTAGCTACGAGTCTAGCTTTGTTTCTAACTATTCCACCTTTCTCATCCAGTATGTTTATGAAAACCCACTTGGTCCCAATTAACTTATTTACTTTAGGCTTGGGGACGAGATCTCATACGTCATTTCTTTTGAATAGATTTAACTTTTCTTGCATAGCTATTATCCATCCATCATTTGATAGATTTTTGTTTACAATTGTAGGTTCAATTTCAAATAGTAGTCCATAGGTAGATGTTTCTTTAAAAGCAAACCTGATTTTAAAAGGATCATTTTCACTTCCTATGATCATATAGTTTGGATGATAAGATTTGTATCTCAATACATGTTTGAATTAATGATGATTTTGATTTTTGGGAGGTTCATTATTCCTTGTTCTTGACTTATCGGACATATCTTTTATTCATTGTAGGTTGTCTTTGTTGGTTCCCCTAATATATTTGGTTCCTTTTATATTTGTAGATTTGCAAAGTTTACATCTAGCTTTGACTTGCTATGGTCATTTTTTTTTTGTCATCAAACTTGACATGAATTGATTCCTCAATAATTAGTGTTTCTTTATTGTATACTTTATAGGTTTAAAAGCTTTTAGAATATGCTAAAAAGGTGCACTTTTGAGATTCTTGAATATAATTTGCAAAGATTTTTTGAGCTATTCCAAATATATCATACGCAACCAAATTGATGAAAGCATGAAATATTGGGGTTTATTCTTTCCCACAGTTCATAAGGCTTCATATTAAGAATAGGTCTAATAGAGATTTTGTTATAAATATAACATGTAGTGTTCACTACTTCTGCCCAAAAGTGTTTAGCAACATTCAAGTTGTGAATCATGGTGCATGCCATTTCCTAAAGAGATCTATTCTTTCTTTCTAAAACATCATTTTTAGAAGTGTTATAAGAAAGGAAAAGTCGTATAAAATTTCATTCTCTTCACATAAGTTTTTAAAAAGCTTATTTTCAAATTCACCCTCATGATCACTATGGAATGTTGCAATACAAAAACCCTTTTTATTTTGCATTTGTTTGCAAAAGATAGTAAAAATTTTATGTGACTCATCCTTGTGTTTATGGAATTTTACCTATGTCCTTCTGGAATGATCATCAACAATAAAGAGTCCATACTTTTTACCATTAACATAAGTAATCTTTACAAGGCTAAATAAATCAAGATGTAACAGTTCAAGTAGTTTGGAAGTGGAAACAACATTTTTAGAAGAAAAATACGATTTATTTGTTTCTCATTCTGACATGCCTCACAAAGAACATTTGATTCCTATTTTAGATTTGGCAAACTTCTGAGTAAGTGGAGTCTTTTCAATTTTGAGATTAACCTCAAATTGGCATGTACTAATCTCTTATGCCAAATCGTATGTTCTTCATTCACATACATAAGGCATTTTACTTTTTGTTTTTTCAAATCAAGCAAGTTTATTTTGTTAATAGATTGAAGACAACATCATAGTCAATGTCTCTTAATTGACTCATGGTCAATCAGTTATGCATTAGCCCAATGATCTTACCTTTCTGATTACCTCAAAAACCTATAAATCCACCATTCTTGAGGGACAGGTCTTGGAACATTGACTTTTTTTCCATCATGTGTCGTGAGCATCCACTATCTAGGTACCATGAATGGTGTTTTAACTTTGTTGCTAAGCATATCTGCAATATATATTATTTTATTCTTACGCATTCAAATTTAGATGGGTCTTGGTTTGTTAGGTTTGAAAGGTGATGTTTTTTTCCATAGGACACATTTTTTTATTGTGACCGTTTTATAACCAATATACGTAAGTCGTACCAAGTGAGTTAACCTTAAGAGTTTCCCCTAGTTCTTTACAACGAATACCACATATATTGTTTCTACTAACACACTAGATCATATAGGCTTGTTTGCTTATGTTTATGCTATTTGCAAGAAAATCTTGAAATGTATTTTTATACTTAACAAAATTCCATATTATATCCTCTTAAGTTTTTGAAACATTTTCTTCAGAGTTAGATTTTCTCTTTTTAGATTTTAAAATCTTTTCCGAGAGAACTATATTTATTTGTTAAGATGTCATGCACTTTTCTAAAAGACATTAGTTTTGAAGAAACATTGTGATTATTGTTGAGAAACTCATTTAACATATCTATAAGTTCATTACGAGATAGGTCAAATAATACCTCAATTTCTTCATCAACTAATTCATTGTCAGAATCACAGTGTATATATGCCATCAGAGCCATGTTTGCATGCTTTTCGTCTTCATTAGATGATTCATTAGAATCATCCTAAGTAGCCATAAGACCTTTCTTTTATGCCTTTAAGTCTTTTCTTTGAGAATTTCCCTTCTCAAGTTTAGGACATTCTAATTTGAAATGGTCTGATTTTTTGTATTCATAGCAGATGATTTTTTTCTTAACTAATCTTGCACTTGCTCCTCTACTATTTTGGGATCGTTTCAAATATCTTTAACGAAAATATTTATTTATGTTGTTTAACATGCGTTGGATTTTTCATGAGATAAAGGACAACTCTTCATCATCAGAGTCTTCACTTTAATCATCCAATTCGCCTTCCTATAAGTTTCCAGTAGCTTGTAGAGCTAAGGACTTTGACTTCTTTTTGGGCTTATCTGCAACCAATTCAATGTCATGGGATCTGACTGAACTCACCAACTTTTCCATAAGTAGTTTGTTTAGATCCTTAGTCTCTTGAATTGATATTATATCTTTGGTCTCCATTTACTAGAAAGACATCTGAGGATCTTTTTGACGTTGTAATATATATTGTAACTCTTTTGGAGAACCTTCATTCTAGAAATCAGAGTTTAGAATCTAGAAAACATTGTTTCAATGTCTTCATCTTCTTCCATTTGCAAAAATTCATACTTCTTGACTAGTAAATTTTTCTTAACTTATTGTACCTGAGTATGAATCAAGAAATCAACATGTATTATGAAGTTTCGTACCAAATCTTTTCAGATTGATTTACCATTAAACCTTATTAAAAATATCTTTAAAATTAATTATGCAAAACTTGATATAGAAACTGAATAAACTTTTTTTTTTTTTAACTACTAGCAAAATATAACATCTACTATATCTTAAAAAATTTGACATCTTAACAATTTTAGATATAAAATTGTCCAAAAACTCGTTCTTTTATTTATTTTTTTAGTAATCAATTGTCAAATCAACTTTACCATATTTCATATGTTGTCTTGTTGAAGCGCTACAAGACAAAAAAAAAATGTATCGTGTAACATTTTTTTTATAGATAAATATAATAATATTAGATTATGTCAATTTTTTGGAATCGGACTTCAGATTTCTCATATAAAACTCTTTCAACGTTTGAATTACATTTTTCTAGAAAAAAGATAAACCAACATGTATATAACTTTGAGGGAGAGGGAGAAAAATGTTGGTGTCCACGAAAAAAGAAAATGTTGATGTATTATAAGAATTTATTAACCTCATCGTTTAATTTTTTATTTTTTCTTAAATATGACACCTACCATATTTTCAAATTTTGACACATCAACAATTTTAGAGATAAAATTATCCATTTAATTCATTCTATTCATTCTTATTTTTATATTTTCTCATTAATTGTCAAATCAACTTTTATATTGTTTTATTTGTTCTTATTCCAGTTTCGTTTTAGGCTTGCTCATGCTCCTCTTTGCAGAATTGTAGTGAATGAAAACAAGGTTGTTGTGTTGGGAGGCTTCTCCTTTGTGAGAATTTAGATTTTTGTATTTTTCGTGAGAACTTGTTGATCATCTTTGTTTTGAGAGTTGGATCTTAATGTGCAATCAATTGTCTAATTTCATCTGATTTCATATGAGAAAAATTGAAAAACCAAAGATTGAAGAATGGTTGGGTTTTAGGAATATGAAAATCTTAAATGAAGCATCTATGTGTAAGCTTATTTGGAAACCTGTGTTTAATTAATTATGTATGTATTCATAATTGATTATGTATGCATCCTAACTAATTATATATTTTCTTAAGAGCTAAAAAATCACGCTTTCTTTATTTATTCAAATTTTACATTTTGAAGAGAGATATGCATAAACTTGTCAAAACACTCAACCTAGAAGTTAGTTATAATAAAAGAAAATAGGTTTAAATATATATTTGGTCTACGTAAATATATCACTTTTTGATTTTATTTTCTGTAAGTTTTTTATTTGGATTTAGTTCCTATAAAATCAGTAAACGATCGACTTTGGTACATAACGTCAAATCAATATTAAAAGAAAGACAAATTTCTCAAAAATCTCTAAACCTCTCTTTTAATTTATATTTATATTTTTTTTATAAAATAACATTAACTATTAAATGATAAACAAATCAATAATTTTATTAATTAATAATATAAATATTTTAATTTTTAAACCACGCGTTATGGCGGTTTGTCAGTTCTTTTTTTGTAATGTTGATTTGACGTTATAGACCAAAATCGATTGTCGGGGACTAAATCCAAACAAAAAAACTTACAAGGACTAAAATGAAAAAGTGGTATATTTGCATGAATCAAAGATATATTTAAACCAAGAAAATATTAATACAAATCCAATGAGTCAATGCATGACTAATTCAAAATTCTTAATTCGGTTGTTATGAAAAATAATTTTTCTTAAGGCAAAATTTTAGTAAGATCTTTCCACGTACTCAACCATGTAATCTCCTTTTCGAACATGATCTCTTATAAAATTGTGTTGAATTCAAATTGTATAGTTCAAATATTGATAAACCAAACTTTTAGTGAGGTTTATGACGCTAGTGTTAGTCGCACTAAATTGGAACAATCTCAAAATTGATTCCAGAACCATTTAATTGTTGTTTCATCCAAATAACTTGAGTGCAACAACTATTGACGACAACATATTCCCTTTCGATTGCGGACAAAGCCAAGTTGACTTGTTTCTTACCCTACTATGACACTAAGGCATTGACAAGCAAGTGACATGTTTGATTAGTAGTTTTTCGCTCCATTTTGTATCCCACAAAATTAGAGTATGAGTACCCAATCAAAGTGAAATATGCACCATTAGGCCTACAAACATATTTTGTGTGCCAATGATGTATCTCATAAAGTATTTGAAAGTAGAGAGATGTAATTCTTTGGGATTAGCTTGAAAGCAAGCATACATACAAACAATAAGCATAATATCATAACGACTAGTAGTGAGATAGAGAAGATATTCTATCATACATTTATACTTAATTACTTCAACAAACTTATCTCCCTCTTATTTATCAAGATAACATGAAGTGCTCATAGGATTTGATATTTCTTTGACATTATGCATTACAAATTTCTTGAGAAGCTCTATACAATATTTTGATTCATTAATAAAACTTTCTTCCTTTGTTTAGTGACTTTGTAGACCAAGGAAGTAGAGGATCTCATGCATTATATACATTTCAAATTTACTTTGCACAATTTCAGAAAAATCGTTACATAGAAACTAATTAGTTGCACCAAATTAATATTATGTCATCCACATAATTTGAATTTGAATGAGTAAAATATCATGCTTTGAATTTTTAATGAAAAAAGTTCGTATCAATTTTTCGTATTTTAAAACTATTTTCAAGTAAATATTTTCTTAAATGGCCATACCAAGCTTGAGGAGTTTGTTTCAAGCTATATAAAGCATTCTTCTATTTGAAAACCTAATTAGAAAATTCAAATTTTATATAATCATGAGATTGATAAAATACATATTATCTTGAATATAACTGTTAAAAAAAACTTTTTATTTTCATTTTAAACAGTTTGAAATTCATTAAGTATAAAAAAGCTAGAAGCATGTCGATGGCTTCTAATCTAGTCCAAGAAGCATAGTTTCATCAAAATATATGTCCTCTTATTGATTGTAACATTTGAAAACAAGTCTTTCATTATAATAATAACATTTTTATCGAGCTTGTTTCAAAAAAAATCTATTTGGTTTCAATCACTACATGATCTTTAGGTTTAGGAATATGTTCCCAAACACTTATTTTCTCAAATCAATTTAACTTCTCTTGCTATTTCAATTTTAATCATAGCTTCACCAATGTTCAATTTGAGAGATAAGATCCACATAATTAGATGCACGTTTTAGAGAGTTTCGAGTAGTTATCCCTTGATATATTTTCTATAATATTTTCAAGAATATGGTTCTTTGAAGCTCTCCATTATTTTAGTAGATCTTGATGAGGTGATTAAACTTCATCTTTCTTGCCTTTGTCTTTATCCTTAAGAGACTATTTCTAAAAGTTTATGCAAGATCATCAGCATCTTTCTGAAATGTAACGTGTACTTCTTTTATTATAAGTATGACAAAATCAACTAGAAGAGGAATAACTAAGAAAGATATTTTCATCAGCATCAGCATCAAACTTGCCAAAATTATCTTTACCTATATTTAAAACAAAACAATTACATTCGAATACATGAAAGTAGAAGATATTGAGCTTCCTTCCCTTGTAAATTTCATAGGGCGTTAGTTTAAGAATAACATATAAGTGCTTATTGCGTCAGCCCAAAAATCCTTAGGAAGGTTAGTCTTATTGACAATCGTCCTCGATAGCTCTTAAGAGTCTTATTTTTCCTTTACATTACTTTATTTTGTTATGGAGTTCTTGGTGGAAAAAAAAATATGTTTGATTTTATTCTCATCACAAAAGGTCTCAAATATCTCATTTTAGAACTTTGGATAAATGAAATATTCAAAACCTTTTCATTTTCAAAGATTTTGGCAAGTTTTTGAAAGGCGTGACATTTTTATAAGAAATAAATAGTGTCTATGTATAGCGAGAATAATCATCCACAATAATAATTGCATAGTAATTACCACCAAAACTCAGGATTCTAGATGGACTAAATAAATCCATACATAAAAGTTATAAAGAAAGAGTTTTAAAAATAATAAATTAAAAAAATACCTTTACTTGTTTTTCTTTTTGACAAGTGTCACACAATTTTTTTTTTCAAAGTAGATCTTTAATAGACTAGTTACTAATTCCTTAAGAACTAATTTATTTAAATGAGTCATAAGGATGTTAGCTATTCTCCTATACCATAACCAAATTTCATTCTTTGTACTAATAATACAACATGCATTTAAAACAACAATGCAAGTATTTCCAATCTTTATCCAATAAAAAGAGTTTGTTTGTTAAACAAGTCCATGACCATGCTGCATTTAGAAGAGTCAGATATAACATCATTACCTTTTTCGTGAAATGGATTAATGCTTAGCAAATTGTAGTTTAAGCTTTCAACATGTCATATTAGGACCACATGTCTCATCAAATTAGGATGCAATTTCAATTGCCATCTCTAAGAAGCATGCTTCTATGAAATTTACAATTTCAATTTTTGTAAAAAATATATTTAAAAAATTATTTTTTATTTATTATTTTTTCAAAATTTAATCAAGAAATTGAAAATTATTCAAAATTTATAATTTCTTAATAAATTAAATAAAAATTTTAAATTTAATTTGAATAAATAAAAAATATAATAAGAATGCCATAAAATTTTAAAACAAAATCGTGCAAATAAAATTATCCAAATCCATCACAATAAAATAGAATTATCCATATTATATTTATTCGAAACCCGCAAATATTGAGACATCATCATTACTAGCCTTATACACCTCATCTTAAGAATCATATATAGGATATTCTCCTTAACCAATCAAAAGGTGTTGTGCAACATTTGTGCTGTTGATCTTGCAATAAAAATGCTCTTGTCAAGTTGTAGTTGATCCATCATTTGTTGCGCTCAATCCTTTCTTATTCACACCCTAATTGCTCCCTTAATTCTGGATGATTTTCAAAAACTCCTCTCATTGTTCTCTTGAATATCTAACAATAGAAGTGTATGCGAGTTGAGGAGGGTTGATTTTGACAAAATTCAATATTCAAACTTCTCGATTATTTTTTGGTAGTTGAGTTTCAAGTCTGTATTTTTTCATTTAATTTAAATTGAACTAATCTGATTAAGAATGGATTGAATTGGTGGATTAAATTTAAATAGTAATATATTTTTTTTTAACATAAGTAAAATCTCAATTTAATTGAATGAAAATATATTTAATATCTCAAAAATCATAAAAGTTCAATCACATCATTCACCACATTTTAGTTTACTAAGCTATTATAATCTTTTAATAATAGTGCTTCATTTATTTAATTTTAGAGTACTTACTATTTTCAAATAAAATATTAAAAAAAAGTGTTTAATAGATTTAAATGTAAACAAATTTAATCTAGATTCATCGTATAAATATAAATTTTTAGAAATATTAATCAATTGATATTAAATACCATGATGAAATGTTTGTAAAATCTATAACAATTATTGATTAATCTGAATATTATGTTTCATATTCGAATACGTCATAAATTTATATATCTTATCTAAATAAATAAAAAAATATACCAAAATATAATATTTAAATAAATAGTATTTAACTCAAATTAAGTTTTCTTCGTGACAACTTTCTTGATAAAGTTTCTTCACAAATGTATTTTAATTTACTCAATATTATATAACATACAATTCAATTTATCATAAAAATAAATATACTTGATAATTTAAAAAAAAAAACGGTATCTTGCTCGGCATAGCTAATTTAGAGAAAAATATTTTACACACCATACTTTGATAAAAAAAAAATAAAAAAAAAATATCAATAACAGAAGAAGAAGGTGGGTTGCGGCGCGGCTGCAGGACGTCTGAAACAAAGAAAAATGTGGGTGGAAGCCCGATTGCAGGAAGTCTGAAATCGAAGAAGAAAGTGAGCAGATGGCGGTATTAAAACAGAAGATGGGTGGCGGCGGCGGCGCAACTTCCACCAAACAAATTTATAAAAAAAAAAAAAAAATAAATA
>JBBPBR010000002.1:23630630-23650634 GCA_037974775.1 Cicer pinnatifidum
ATCCATATCATAACTCATAAATATCACTCTTCCTACCTCCATAATATTGTTTTTAATTTTTAATTTTTTTATTTAAATAAATTATTGGTTACTCATCAAAAACAGGTAGATACAATAAGGTCTTGTAAAATAAAAAAGGCAGATGCAATAAGGTAAAATAAATACAAAATTTAATTTACTTAATAAATAGAGAAAAATATGACTAAAACAAAAATAATGGGGCTTTAAATAAATTGATTATTCGGTATATTATGTTAAACCCAAAAAAAATATTATATTTTATTGTATAATCAAATGATTAGATTCAAGTAGTTAACGAACTTTCAATTAAGAACGAATCATTCAGAAAAATTCGAATTTAAATTTAACTAAAATAATTTTTTGTCAAACACCAAACTCTAAATTATAAAGAATGATACTCATAGTATATAGCTGGTTTGCCACACAAATTGGTTAATTCAATGTCTTAATCTCGAAAACTAATTAATTACTATGGTTGGGATAAGTCATTAATCTGCGAAAAATTACCTTATTGTATTATAAGCTATTCTTATTACTTTAATTTTATGAAGTCAACCTATAGAAAGCAATATGATACTCTTGGAACAAATTTGTATAAAGCTATTATAGATTAGAAACATAAAACTCAATATTTTTATTATTTATGGTTTGTCAACTTAAATAATCAAGATACAATTCAAACTCCTAATTTCTAGGGACTACCTCCTACCTAAATATAAGGAAACAAATTTAACAATTACTACTAAGTCATCCTATAATATAGGACTGAAGTTATTCAACTATGGCCTAATTAAAATCCTTAACAAATCCTTCTCTAAATTGCATGCTAACAACACAACAGTTTAAATCGGAACTTCCAACACTCCAAGCATCTTCCTTAGTCTTGTGAATGCCTCGAGCTTAAGTGGCTTTCTCATAATATCAACTATCTAGTCTTGTGTTCCACAATGTATTAGTTTCTCCCTTCCTTCTCTAGTTAGATCCCTCAGATAATGGAATCGCACCTCAATGTGTTTGCTTCAACCATGGAATATTGGATTCTTAGAAAGCTGAATTATAGAACTGTTATCACACCTAGTCACAATACAATTATCCTAATTATCTACAATCTTTTCAAGTATTCTCCTCATCTTAATTCCTTGAGTTGCATATACTTATGATATGTATTCTGCTTCTGTGGTTGAAAGGGCCACAATGGGTTGTTTTTCGAACTCCAAACAATGGCTCCTCTACACATTAAAAAATCAAAACCCAACGTACTTTTGTGATCATCTAAATCACTTGCATAGTCACTATCGGTGTATGATAACACCTTCCCATCTCCTCCTCGTTTGTACAAGATTCCAAATTCCATTGTACCTTTAATGTATTGCAACACCCTCTTTACCACCTGAAAATGTGCTTCACTAGGTGTAGACATGTATCGACTAGCAAGATATACTACAAACATCAAGTCGGGTCATGTAATAGTAAGGTACATTAGGCTTCCTATCATTTGCTTATAAAGAGTAATATCAACCTCTGCTTCTCCTTCTATCTTAGAAAGTTTAACTCCCGATACTATGGGATTGCTTACTCCATTGCTATTCTCCATACCAAATCTATTGAGAATGTCTCATCTTCTCAATGCACGTGTAAATTCCCTCTTCTCGATGCAACACTTCCACTCCAAGAAAATATCTCATCTTTCCAAGATTAATCATATCAAAATTCCTTTTCATCGACTCTTTGAATGAAAAAAAATATTTTTTCACAATTTCCAATGAAGATCAAATCATCTACATAAAGGCTGGCAATCAAAATACTACCTCTGTTTTCAGTTTTGATGAATAGAGTGTGCTCGAAGTCACACTTTTCAAACCCCTCTTTAACAAAGTATTTTTTGATCTTGTTGAACCATGCTCTGGGAGCTTGCTTTAGCCCGCACAGTGCCTTTTTTAGTTTGTATACCTTATCTTCTTTTCCTCGCTTGAAAAACCTTGCGGCTGCTCGACATACACCAACTCACTGAGCTCACCATGCAAGAATGTGCTCTTCACGTCAAGTTGATAAATACACAAGTTCCTTTGTGCCGCAATTGCTGCAATGAGTCTGATTGTATCCCATCTTGCAACTGGTGTATAATCCTTAGTGTAGTATACTCCAAACCTTTAAGCATATCCCTTTGCTACTATCCTTCCTTTGCAATTATCCACATCTCCATGCTAATTAAGTTTAGTCTTAAAAACCCACTTGACACCAATAGATTTCATACCTTTTGTTGAGACAAAATCTCTCAAATGATTTTAATGATAACAAAATTACTTAAGAGATTATGATTATGGTTAATGACTAATATATGCTCTAGAGTGAATTCATATAAGAAAACAGGTTATTAATTATTAAGAAAAAAAGGAGAAAAATCTGATTCAAATCAAGAGGATGAAAATTCATGAGGATGACCTCCCGAAGAGGATGAAGCTTCAAATCTACATAATACTCATCCTCACCGAAACAAATGTTTTTTATTCATTAAAGAAAGACACAACAGTATTAAAGAATGAATAAATAAAGCATTTGAATTAAATAAGTCAAAATGCCAAAGGAATAGGTACGAGGATGGCCAGTTCTAGGTAAGAGGATGGCATTACTAGGATAGAGGACGGTTCTATAAAGTCCACATCATTCCCAAATATTGAAAGCAACCCATCCTATCATGTGAAAAGGCTAAAATAAGACCTATTTATCATTCTTGTATGAATGAAAACAATGAAGAGTCAATCCACAAAAAGGAAACAACAAACAAGCCAAAAATAGAAGCCTTCACATGTCTTAAAGAAATAAATTCTGATTCACGTGTAAGAGGATGGCAGTCCTATGTAAGAGGATGGTTCTCTACTATCGACATCACTCTTAAAAGTTGAAATCAACCTAGTCCTTCAACTTTCTGAAAGGCTGTAGCTCACAAAGTCAAAGAAACAACCTTATATGTTTTGAAGAATGAGAAAAGAAAACGACAACTCAAGATCAAGTTCCAAGGAGGTTGATCCTCCTGCTCGAGGATGGCCTCAGCCAGTCCAAGGACAGCTGGATGGTAGTTCTGTAAATATGATGAAAGACCTTTGATCTTTTGTAATGAATTCCAACTGTCATAAAGAGCTTGGCACATGGAAGGTCATAAAGGCAGCAAGCTCTTCACCATTAAACACACAACAACATTGCATAAAAAGATCAAGATCTTAAAGCTATCAAGAACAATATCCATCCTCTCCTTATACTTTTTATAATATTTCACTAGATCTTTGAAATATCTTTTTAGAAAGTGTTTAAGAGAAGAGAAACTATCATACACATATCAATTTGTAATTTCCACGTGAGGTACACTTGGAAATAGTTGAAATTTGATTGTAAGCTTGGTGAGGCTAAAGACTACACAAAGTGTAATCATCTTCTGTGAGAGGTTGACCAATTTGAACGTTAGTGAAATCTCACAAGTGTGTGAGGACTGAACGTAGCCTTCATTGGGTGAATCCATATAAAAGTTGTGTGTGTCATTCTTTACATTTTCTCTTTCTTTTGCTCAGCTCTAAGTTAAATATTTGAATAACCATCCTCGGGTTTGCGATCCTCTACGAGAGGATAGTTTTTAAAAACACTTGAAAATTATTTTTAACAGCAAAATCCCTATTCAACCCCCATTCTAGTGATATTTAGCTACATCAATTGGCATCAGAGCAAGGTTCTCTAAAAAAATACACCTAACAGTGTAAGAGAAAAAGATCCAAAAAGAAGAAGAGGTCAACCTCTGTCTCATGGCAAAATCACAAACTGAAAAGGTAAGCATTTCAGAACTATGTCCTACTTGCGAGAAGTTAGAAATTGAATTTGATAGCCTCTTAAATGACTCAAACACTCTATCTCAAAAATGTATATTTCTAAAAAACCAACTTTCTGAGATAAAGAAACAAAACGCAAAGCTACAAATGAAGAATGATGAGTATGTTAAAATCATTCAAGATTTGCAGCAGTCTCATTTTCAAATGTCAGAGCAACAAAAAAACCCTTAATGAGAGGATAGTCGAAACTCATCCTCAACCTCCTGAAGAGGACACATAAAAGGAAATCTTGAAAATAGAGGTTAAAGAGCTAAAAAATGACATTTCCAACTTTGTCAAATCTACGTAAACATTTCAAAAGATAATGGGATCTCAATTTGGAATATTTGATAATGCTGATATTGGTTTTAAAAGTTCTCAAAAACAAAAATTGTATGAAATTTTTTTCTTGCCTAAATAACAAGATGATAGGCCAAAATGCACTTTTTGCAAAAAATTTGAGCATACTTTCAAAATTTGTCATGCTAAGAAGAAAGCTAACAATATAAAGAAAGCATTTTTATTCTGTGGTAAACATGGGCACCATGATTCTATTTGTTATCACAAAAAGAAAGTCCTCACAAGAGGAAAAACTAACCAACAAGGACCCAATGCTATATGGGTACCTAAGTTACTTTTAAACTCTAACACATGTTCATCCTCTGATCAACAAAAGAAAGCCTTGGTACTTGGACAATGGTTGCTCAAGGCATATGACAGGGGATAAGCACTGCTTTATTTCATTGGAGATAAAAGATGGAGGATCGGTCACATTTGGTAATAATGATAAAGCTCAAATAAAAGGAACATGTATTATTGATAAGAATAATTCTGCAAAAATTGAAAATGTTCAGTATGTGGATGGCTTAAAAATAACTTGCTAAGCATTAGTCAATTATGTGATAGTGGATTTGAAGTTATTTTTAAGTATACTCTATGTTAGGTTAAACACTCATCCTCGGGTAGAGTTTTCTTTTCCAATTTTAGAAAAAAGAATTTATATGAACTTTATGTGGATGATTTACCTACTGAATCTTGTTTTGTTTCCTTTGATAAAGATAAATGGATTTGGCATAAACGAGCTGGTCACACAAGCTTAAATACTATTTCTAAATTAGCAAAATTAGAATTAGTAAAAGGTCTTCCAAAAATTAATTTTGAAAAAGACAAAGTATGTGAAGCTTGTGTCAAAGGAAAACAAGTTAAAAGTAGTTTTCACTCTAAAAACATTGTTTCAACAAATCATCCTCTTGAACTTATTCACATTGACCTCTTTGGTCCTATCAAAACTCCAAGTCTTAGTGGAAAAAGATATAGTTTTGTAATTGTTGATGATTTCTCTCGTTTTACTTGGGTTCTATTTTTAAAATATAAAGATGAAGCCTTTGAGGCATTCCACCATTTTTGCAAAAAGATTCAAAATGAAAAAGGATAAAAAATTGTCTTGGTGAGAAGTGACCATGAAGGTGAATTTGAAAATGAATCCTTTAAAAATCTTTTTGAAGAAAATGGTATTTCTCACAACTTTTCTTGCCCAAAAACTCCCTAACAAAATGGGGTTGTTCAAAGGAAAAATAGAACTTTACAAGAAATAGCTAGAACTATTTTAAATGAAGCCAACATTGAAAAATACTTTTGGGTTGAAGCCATCAACACTGCTTGTTATGTTTCTAATCGTGCATCCATTCGAAAAATTTTAAACAAAACTCCATACGAGTTATGGAAAGGGAGAAAACTAAATATTTCCTATTTTCATATATTTGGATGTTATTGCTACATTCTAAACAATAAAGAAAATTTAGGAAAGTTTGACCCAAAATTTGATCAAGGTATTTTTCTAGGATGCTCCACAACATCAAAAGGCTATAGAATATATAATCTTAGGATTCAAACTGTGGAGGAATCCATGCATGTTATTTTTCATGAGTTTGATGACTTGTGTTTAGAAAGAATAGATAAAAATGAAGAAGATGAACACTCATCCTCTCAAGCACCCGATCCAAATGAAGAGGATGAGTCTGATCCAACCTCTCAACAACCTCCTAGAGGATGGAAAACAATCATGCATCATCCTCCTGATCTAATCATTGGGAATATTGCCGATGGTGTTAGAACCAAAAATTCTCTAAGGGAAAATACTATCAACATGGCCATGATATCACAAGTTGAACCCAAAACAATTGATCAAGCTATTGGTGACAAATATTGGGTTGAAACTATGATGGAAGTGCTTTTATAATTTGAAAGAAACAAAGTGCAGAATCTTGTGCACCATCCTCTGGAAAAATCTATCATTGGAACTAAATGGATTTTCAGAAGCAAACTGAATGAGGATGGAGAAGTCATTAGAAATAAAGCTTGATTAGTGGCACAAGGTTACAACCAACAAGAAGGAATTGACTATGATGAAACCTTTGGACCCGTAGCAAGACTTGAAGCAATAAGAATCATCTTAGCTTATGCTACTCATAAAGGTATCAAACTATTTCAAATGGATGTCAAAAGTGCCTTTTTGAATGGGTTCTTAAATGAGGAGGTTTATGTTCACCAACCTCCCGGGTTTGAGGATGAAAAGAAGCCTAACAATGTGTTCAAACTCTCAAAAGCTCTTTATGGATTAAAGCAAGATCCTTGAGCTTGGTATGAGAGGTTAAGTTCTTTTCTAAAAGAGAATGGATTCATTATAGGACAGATTGATACCACTCTTTTCAATAAGACTCTTGAGGAGGATTTAATGTTTGTTCAAATATATATCGATGACATAATCTTTGGATCCACAAATGAAAAGGTGTGTAAAGATTTCTCCAACCTCATGCAAAGCGAGTTTGAGATGAGTATGATGGGAGAATTAAAATTCTTCCTTGGTTTGCAAATTAAACAACTAGAGGATGACATTTTTATATCTCAAGAAAAATACACCAACGATTTACTTAACAAATAGAACATGAGTTCCGCCAAGAGTATGGGAACTCCTATGCACCCATCCTCCGTACTCCACATAGATCATAAAGGAACTCCAATATTTGAAAAGTAGTACAGAGGGATGATCGAATCCTTGTTGTTTTTAACAGTCAGCAAACCGGACATAGTCTTTGTAGTCGCTCTTTGTGCAAGATTTCAATCCTCTCTTAAAGAATCTCATCTTACTACAGTAAAAAGGATTTTTAGATATCTTGTAGGCACAATAAATCTAGGAATTTGGTACAAGAAATGTTCAAATCTTGACCTCATAGCTTATTGTGATGCCGACTATGCGGGAGACAAAGTTGAAAGGAAGAGCACAAGTGGAGCTTGCCAGTTTCTTGGTAAATCTCTAATAAGTTGGTCATACAAAAAAGAAAGTACCATTGCTCATTCAACTACAGAGGCAAAATATGTATCAGCTGCACAATGTTGCTCACAATTACTACGGATAAAAAATCAACTAGAGGATTACTCTCTAAGGTATGCAAAAATTCCCATCCTCTGTGATAATACTGGTGCAATAAATCTGTCAAAAAATCCTATTTAACATTCTAGATCTAAGTACATTGAAATTAAACATCATTTTATAAGAGATCATGTTCATAAAAGGGATATAGAACTGATTTTTATTGACCCTAAAAATGAATTAGGAGATATTTTTACCAAACATCTCCAAGAGGATCGGTTCAAAACGATCTTGGAGGAACTCTCAATCTTTAATTTGTCTAAAATTAATTGATTAATCTCATTTATGCTCCAACATTATATTTTTTTTATTATGATTTCTTATTTTTCAAATCCTGCACAAAAAAACTGTTGTTTATATATAAATTTGTTAAAAAGGTCTAATGTTGTGAGGATGGCAAAAACACCAGAGGACGCATTGTCCATTTTGGTGTAACTTCCTCCTATCACGTCAGACAAGAAAACTGAACACACCTCGTCCCATTGCCCAGCATATGTGGCGCGGCCTACTTGAGTCTCGCCCTACATTTAATGTGCAGACTGCCATAAATGACCTTTATCACGTTTCCCATAACCTACCCTCTATCATCATTAATACATATTCAATGGCTTCCTCATCTTCCTCCTTCATCTTCCTCCTTCATCTTCCTTTAACAGTCACAACATTTCAAACTCCAACCTCCTCCTACTCCAAAGGTTACATCTCCAACCTCTTTAGGAGGATCGTTTTGAATTTTTTTAAAAAAAAAAACTATTTGTTGTTACCTGTGCATCAATCTCTGAATAATATTGGTTATGAAATTATTTCTCTTATTTTTCCATTATTTTGATGGTTGACAAATTAAGGGGGAGATAGATTATGATCATCCTATTATCAACTTTTTGTTTAAGAGAATACTTTTTGAAACTACTATTTCAATCCTATGTTATGCTTGTTAATGTATATGCCGTTTTGAACCATCTTTTGTAATATTTCAAAACTTTGGCATATGTCTAGGGGGAGTAATTATTTTTAATTTTAAAAATTATTACACATATGATTGAGGGGGAGCATAAACATTTTATCTCATAAACTTGTCATATTTAAAATCATAATCTAAATAATTTTGTCATCATCAAAAAGGGGGAGATTGTTGAGACAAAATCTCTCAAATGATTTTAATGATAACAAAATTACTTAGTAGATTAGGATTGTAGTTAATGACTAATATGTGCTCTTGAGTGAATTCATATAAGAAAACAGGTTATCAATCATTAAGACAAAAAGGAGAAAAATCTTATTCAAATCAAGAGGATGAAAATTCCTGAGGATGGCATCGCGAAGAGGATGATGTTTCAAATCTGAATAATACTCATCATCACCGAAACAAATGTTTTTTTATTCATTAAAGAAAGATTCAACAGTATTAAAGAATGAATAAATAAAATATTTGAAATAAATAAGTTAAAAGGCCAAAGGAATAGGTACGAGGATGGCCAGTTCTAGGTAAGAGGATGGAAGTACTAGGATGGAGGACGATTCTATAATGTCCACATCATTCTGAGATGTTGAAAGCAACCCATCCTATCATGTGCATAAGCTAAAATTAGACCTATTTATCATTCTTGTATGAATGAAAACAACGAAGAGTCAATCCACAGAAAAGCAACAACAAATAAGCCAAAAATAGAAGCCTTTATATCTCTTAAAGAAATAAATTATGATTCACGTGCAAGAGGATGGCAGTCCTATGTAAGAGGATGGTTCTCTATTGTCAACATCACTCTTAAAAGTTGAAATCAACCTAGTCCTGCAACTTTCTGAAAGGCTGTAGCTCACAAAGTCAAAGAACCAACCTTATATATTTTGAAGAATGAGAAAAGAAAAGGACAACTCAAGATCAAGTTCCAAGGAGGTTGATCCTCCTACTCGAGGATGGCCTCAGCCAGTCCAAGGACAGCTGGATGTCAGTTCTGTAAATATGATGAAAGACATTGGATCTTTTGTAATGAATTCCAACGGTCATAAAGAGCTTGACACATGGAAGGATTATCATAAGACTTCTATAAAAGGTAGAAAACTCTTCATCATTAAACACACAATAACATTGCATAAAAAGATCAAGTATCTTAAAGCTATCAAGAACAATATCCATAATCTCCTTATAATTTCTATAATCTTTCACTAGATCTTTGAAATATATTTTTAGAAAGTGTTTAACAGAAAAGACACTATCATAGACATATCAATTTGTAATTTCCACGTGGGGTACACTTGGAAATAGTTTAAACTTGATTGTAAGCTTGGTGAGGCTAAAGACTACACAAAGTGTAATCATCCTCTATGAGAGGTTGATCAGTTTGAACATTAGTGAAATCTCACAAGTGTGTGAGGACTGGACGTAGCCTTCATTGGGTGAATCAGTATAAAAGTTGTGTGTGTCATTCTATACATTTTCTCTTTTTTTTTTGCTCAGGTCTAAGTTAAAGGTTTGAATAACCATCCTCGGGTTTGCGATCCTTTGCTATTCATGGCATTGCTCAAGTGTGATATTTGTTGTTTCAGGGAAAGACTCCTCCTCAGTAGTTTCACCATCATTTTCCCATATGAGTACATTTGAAGTCATATTCACATGGTCTTCATTCCTTCCCCAATCCCAAGTACTATTTTCTTCGAACACAACATCTCGGCTGATAATGATCTTTATAGAGTTGGGATTGTATATCCTGTATTCCTTGGATTCCTTGCTGACACCAAGAAATAGTGCCTTACAACTTTTGTTATCAAGCTTGGTTCTTCTTGCTTTTGGTATATGAACATATCTGATGCACCCAAATGTTTTAAAATGACTTACATTCGGTTTGACGCCACTCCATTCTTCTTCAGGTGTTTGTTCTTGTAGGGCTGATATGGGACTCTGATTCGGCACATAAGGTATCCATTTCACTTCGTCGGCCCAAAATTCTTTCGACATCTTTTGGTTTGATAAAATGTTGCGTACTAAATTCATGACTGTTTGGTTCCTCCTCTTTACTACATTTTTTGTTGAAGGTTATATGTCTTTGTTACCCGCCTTTTGATGCCCTGAGCCTTGCAGAACTCATCAAATTCTTTTGAAGTAAATTCTCCACCTCGGTCTGCTCAGAGGCAGCAAATTGGAGACCTTGCTTCCTTCTCAGTAGTGGCTATAAAATTCTTAAATCTGTAGATAACTCCACAATTTCTACTTAGGAAATACCTCTTTTGATTGATTGAAATTTGAGTAATTAGACCACAAATGCCTGCGTGAACAAGTTGCAGATTTCTTGATTCCCTCCACCTGCTTTTCTTTGGGAATGGTTCTCTTTTCTGCTTTCCCATGAGACAGTCCTCACAAAGCTTTGTTGACTCTCCTATCTACGGCAGTTCAGTGACCATATGCTTTGAGTTTAGAGTTCGTAAAATCTTGTAACATAAATGCCCATATCTGCAATGCCACTGATGTGCATCCTTAGAGGTGATGGCTTGGAAACATGAATCAACATCAGACATTTTTCCCATAATTACAAACATTTTGTTTGCACTCATTCTTATTTCCGTGATGAGTCGTTTAGTTGAGTGATAAATTTTAATCCCAGACATGTGGTTGCTACATCCGCTGTCAAGAAACCATAGATCCTCCATCTTTGTGCCTTGTATCTCCACATGTGCCATCAACATGATTTCCTTCTCTTCATTAAACTCAACGTAGTTGACTTGATTTTCCGAGGTAGGGCATTCAAACTGAAAATCCCCAAATTTATGGCATTTATAACACTCTATTTGGGTTTTGTCAAGCCCAAATCTTCCACACCCATGTCCTCGACCTCAACCTCTAAATGATCCTCTTCCCCTTCCTCGTACTCCGCCAGAGCTTCCTTCTCCCAAAAATGTGATCTACAGAACTTGTTCTTCCTTCACAATTGTCTTTTGGTGATGTCTCGTGATCTTTTGCTCATGAAATAATAAAGAACTTTGGAGTGCATCCACCGAGAGACTGTCAATGTCTCTTGACTTTTCAATTGAACACATTACGTATGTGAACTTTTCTAAGAGTGTGCACAATATTTTCTCCATGAGCAATACTCTGGAGAAGTAGTCTACAATGGTTTCCTCTTCCTTCATCTCAAGTATATCGAGCTCCCTTTTGAGGCGTTGAAGTTGTGCCCTTTGAACGCGCTTTATTCCCTGCTATTTGGTTTTGAGTAACTCCCACAATTGCTTAGAGGTATCCTTCTAAATTATTGTTTTCAAAATTGATTTATCTATAGCTTGAAATAGATAACTTTTTGCCTTGAGATCTTTAAGCTTGAGGTCTGCCAAAGCTTGTCTCTGCATGCCATTGAGCACTTCTCCTCGAGCTGGCTCAACATAGCCAGTTTCAATTAGAGTCCACCATTCTTATGATCTGAGGTTATTTTCCATCAACAAGCTCCAGTGTTCATAGTCCCCATCAAATTTGGGTATGGTTAGCATATTATGCCCTTCTCTTGTCGTGACTCTAATATTTTTTTCTCTCTTTATTTTCACTCATTGATCAGGCCTAAATTGAGCTTTGATATCAATTTGTTGGAACAGATTTGTATAAAGCTGCTTAGATTAGAAAGATAAAATTCAATACTTTTATTATTCATGGTTTGTCAATTTAAATAGTCAAGATACAACTGAAACTCCTAATTTCTACCTACCTAAATATAAGGAAACAAATTTAACAATTACTATTAAGTCATCCTATAATATAGGAGTGAAGTTATTCAACTATGATCTAATTAAAAATTTTATAAGAAATATTCTTAAAATATTTTAAATATGTGTGCGAAATAGTGTTCAAAATTTTGAAGGATATACATGTTAACTTAACAACAGAGAATATGAAATGCTTACAAAAAAATATTTTGGATACTAAAAGTCGAAGAAAATTTTATAAGAACTGAATATTAGATTTTAAAGTTTTATATAGATTATAAACATATATAATAGTGTTAGGGCAAAATCTCTAATAAATATTTTGCAGGTAATGAAACATTTAATTATATTTGTCAATTATGATGATGATCTTATTATTATTAACTTGTGTTTTTGAATGTATTTATTTTGACAAAAAAATAAAATAAAAAAATAAGTTAATTCATGATATGTTGAAGTATACATATTAATGCAAGATCACATGGTCATTTTTAAATAATTCATGGTAATTTTTAAATAATCATGATATTCTTCAAATGAATGTCAAATAAGATTGATGATAAAATGATTGCAGAATAGTCTCGTTGTCTTATTAAAAGTCAAGAGACAACTGAATCAGTTTTGGGATCACTGAAATCATGTCCTGGATTGATAAAATTCGCACTTAGACCACCCAAAAGTGAACAAGCCTCAAGGAGTTAAATAATAAAGGTCTACTTGCAAAAAACACATGTAGATTGATCTGCAGTTTTGATCTTCAGATTGATTACTCAAGTGCACTGCAAAAAACACTATTAACATGACATATGTGCATGCTTCTGACTCAATATTGTCTCAATAGACATATTCATCCTTTGTGCCCAAGTTTCCTATGAGACACAATGAATAATGTATTAAAGAAGAACGTTCTTGACAAAATTGCAAATAAGAAGCTTGTTTCAAATAAAATAATTGACAATTAGGAAGATTGTCCATTGGTTATATTCTAATTAAACTGAATATTCTAAGCATCTCTTCATCTATAAAACAAAGATCAATCATAAGATGAAGACAATAGTTCACTTAACAATCTATTTACACTTGTTCATCTAAAAGCTCAAGTTGTGAAACTTTTCTCTTAAACAAAATTCCAAGCTCTCTTCTTTATATTCGTGGATCATTCTTTCAGAGATATGGCTTTCAGTAAATCTCAAACATAGAGTTGAGATTCATCCCAAATACTTTTTATCATACACTTTATTTATAACTTAAGTTTATCTTTTATGTTATATTTAGTGTGTGTAAAAATCTTTTTTGGTTTGAAAAGTGATTGTAAAAATCCTGTGTGGATTGAAAGGTAAAAGTTGCAATTGGTTAAGTGCGATCAAGAAAGAAAATGCAAAGACAGAACATTATGTGTTGAGCATATTAGTAGAAATCTTATAGATTATGAGAATTGAACATAATCCGAGTTGGGTGAACCAATATAATATGTGTAATATTCTTATCCCTTCTCTTTTATTTATTTAGTATTCATAAATCACACATCACTTGCTATTTCACTTAATTACTTTATTTCTAATCTTAACCCATCTAAAATGTTCTAGTTATTTAACCTCTTATTACCAAAATTATACTTGAGTATATTAAATTAAGTGCTAGAATTAAAATTTTTAAAAAGGGGTCACAATTCAAACTCCATTTCTTGTGACATTTATTGCTACTTCAAGTAGGTCAACAAAAATAAGTATTTTTTTTAGATTTAACACGACATTTTAAAGAATTTGACTTTATATGACATCATATTTTAATTTTATTTTATTATAATATATTTAAATATGTAAAAAAAATTAATATAGCATAATATGATTAAATTATTAAAAGGTAAGCAAATTTAAAATTTAACTTACAAATTCAAAATCTAATACATATATATATATAATAATAGTAATAAAAATATTTTACGCATTTAGTTAAGTATAACTCAGTTGGTAGACCTAAATGATTTTTTTATGGCTTATAATATGACATTTGTAAATTTAAAAAAACTTGTATATTTTAAAAAAAAACTATCTAACTTAATATGAATCTATCAAAGACTAAGTCGTAAGTTTATGTACGACAATCTATAGTCATCATTCCATTCATAGTCATTATCAATATTCTCTCTCTCTATCTATCTTTCTATCTTTCTTTCTCTCTCTCATGAAAACCTTCATGCTACTGTCATCCAGACCACCACCAGACCACCACCAAACATAGTTCATTCTTCATAGTTCTATGAAATTAGAACCACCCTCGCACAATCAAACCCTAGATTGTAAAACTCATTGCTTCGCAAAACAACAACAACATCCATCTCTTTAGTCTTCACTCTATTTATCTTCTCTCATTGTTCCCCTATTTATTGTTTATAAAAGTAGTGTTTGAGTTGAATGTTTCTAAAATTTTTTACAGTTGTAATTTTTGTTCTATTATTTAGGTTCTCAAATTTTTGTTTTGTATACTTTTGTTTTTTTCTAAGGTATCATACACTAGCAACATCAAGTGGAATCCACATGGGGGGGAATAAATATCAAATTGATAAAAAAAATATAAACTTTGAGACATTAAAAAGCAAAAAAAAAAAAAAACAAATGAAAAAGGTATATATGAAAAAACCTCGTTATGACCCTTTGAAGTTGGAAAATGAAGAGGTGAATTAAGTCCAAAAAAAGTTGAATACTTTGCAAGACATTGATTGAATTCGAAAAGTTTCTTTGCTTCAACCAAATCTCTATCTCTCGCTGCCGACACCAATCTCTCGCCGGAAGCTGAACATCGAAATGAATTTCCCCATGAAATCTTCTATGAAAATCAATGGTAGGGTCAAAAGATAAATAAACAAATTTAATGGGATATTTATGATTTGAAGAAAAATAAAACTTTGGTTTTGAATTTGGTAGAGAAGCTATGATGGTGACGTGGCAACACACACAAATTCTTTCTTTTTTGTTTTTGAGATTGAATGATAGGAACTTGAAATGTGGGGTCCATTTAGCTTCGACCTCTATAAGTTTTAGTTCATGTTGGATCTATAAATTTGAAAAATTTACGATGTACCCCATTTTTATATCTATACCTTTATAATTTTTTGGAAACGCAAATTATACCCTTAATTTTATTTTAATTATTTTATAAATTTAAAGTTTGTTTCCATCATTTCATCTTTTCCGAAGTCAGAAAAAAGATTTTCGGTACAAATATTATTGTCGGAAAACTTTTTTCAAGTTTTTCAGTACAGAAGGTTGTTATCAGAAAAATTTAAAAAAAATTCCGGTAGAGAAGTGAAAAACTGTACTACTAAAAAACTTCATTCGAAATATTTTCGGTACATAAGGTGTTTCCGGAAAACTTTCCCTAAAAGATTTCTGGTACACACCATTATTTTATTTTATTTTTTTAATTTTTGTATTTTTATAAATGTTAAGAGATATGGATAAATCGCTACACTTATTGGATAAAACATATGTCAATACTACAAATATATTTGACACCGATTATATATGAATAATTATAATTAATATTAATATTATAAAAATATTAGAGAAACATTTTCCATTTCAGGATAACTTAGACAAGTTTTTCGGTACACGTCATTTCTTTTAATACACTCTAAATAATAATTAACACACCATAAATATTTTTAAATAATAATATATCATAAATAATTAATAATTAATACATCATAAATTGTGGCCTTCTACAGTTGTCATATCAAACTATTCTTCCTATCCAATGAAAAAAATAGTTAAAATCAAATAAATAAAATAAATACTAATATAATAAAAAAAATTAAAACAAAAAAAATAATTTAAAAGATATTTTCGAAAAAATCAAATAACTACCAGAAAACATGTGGATGAAATAAAGAAATAAAAAAATAATAACTTTTTATATATACGAGTGTATTTAAGTATTTTCCTTATCTTTTTGGGGTATATGGATAAAGGAGGGGTACAAGGTAAAATTTTCTATAAACTTTACCTAGTATTGAGGGGTTTTATCCAATTATCTCATTATTTATAGGTTCCTCCACAATATATATGAAAAATTTAGAAGTTCCTCATAACTTATAAAAGTTATAAAATAAATACATTAAAAATTAAGGATTGGTTTATTTATTCCAAAAAAAAAAACTTCTTTTCATCGGTATGAAAACCCTCTAGGATGAATAGTAAAAAAGTGGGTTCTTACAATCTTAGTTTCTCTCTACAAAGCATTCTAGAAAAATATAAATTTGAGTTAGCTTTGATTTTCATCTAAGAGTATTTTCAAGTGAAGGGTTCAACTACAATGAGAAAATGGAAAACTCAACAAATTTAAAATCGAGATATCTACAATGAGAAAGTGGTGATTCTTTATTTTAGTCAATATTCAACCTATTAATGAAAATAGTATGGCGGTTGCTTAAAGGGACAAATATGTAGAAAAATAATAAAAAGAAAGTGTGAAGGAAGAAGAAAAACAGATTTAGTGTGAATAATACATTGCAATATTGTGATGTGTATAACTTCATCTTTACCATTCAAATTATTTAATAATATATCGACGACTATAATTAAATTGGTCTAAACGATATATAATAGGTGTAACGCTTGAGTTGTACTTGTATTTATGTGTTGATACATAGTTGCTCTAACCTTGTAGTATGCAATTGTGCAAATGTTCAGTATTTTTGGTGTAAGGCTTGTAATATTTTTGGTTAATCTTGAGATATTTTGGTATGGAGGAGTTGCAAGTGACTTCTTGATTGTATTAAAACGACTTTTTGATATTTTGAGTGATTGATTGATTATATGAAACATATTTAATTGTGAAGGAGTTATAAGTTCCTAAAATAAAAAATGGCAAACCTTCATTCCGAATCAAATGTGGATAAAGCCGATTCGACACACGAGTGTATGTTATTGTATTTATTATGTTAGATATTGGATTGTGTTAAAAATGATCACTACCTAATTTTTATTTAGGGATTGGAAAATCTTTTGTTGTCGGAGAATGAGTTTGAACAAGATGATGTTGGATATGAAAGTGAAGATCCTATCATAGATAAAGGTACATAGGAAAGTACAAATGAAGGTGTAGGTGGATGTAGTTTTGAGAAGGTAGCTGCTGTTAATTGTTTGGAAGACATTTCAGCCTTATGTTTCCAAGAATTAACTCCAGAAGATTTAATAAAAACCATTTTTTAGATGTTGGTGTGGCGTTCATATTTTACAATTGGTATGCTAGTTTCCATGGTTTTGCTGCAAGAAAAATCAAAGTTATGAGAAACAAAAATGGTGCAATAACACAACAGACCTTTGTTTGTTACCGAAAAGGTAAAAAAGAAGAAAAAACTATTGCATCTACAACTCGAAAGTGTGTACCAAAAGGGCGCGCAAGATGTGGTTGTGAAGCAAAATATTGTGTCCACATTGAAGCAAAAAGTGGACGTTGGTACATGAAATTTTTGCACGATGCACATAACCATAAATTATTGGATGACCAATTTATGGGTATGTTCCAGGCACACATAAAGATGACATATTATGATATTTGGCGAATGCACAACATGTAACACCCCAGCCATTCGGCGTTACCGGCTGTGTTACCTCACGAGCTTTTATATGCTTAACACAAGGTCAAATATAAATAACAAAATGAGTCTATATGCTAAAGGCATTAAATCAAATTATATCCAATAAGTTATGTGAAAATTATTATAATAAGGTCGAAAAGACTTGGTTACATAGTCAAAGTCAAATACGAAGAACAAAATAAGCCGATATAGATAAAGGGCTTAGCCAAAAAATAATGTAGTTGTTTCCAAATGATTTTGGTTACATAATAGACACAAAAAATTTCAACAAGCCATCCATTTAAGAATTAATGAGTTGCCAATTTTCTTTTGCTTCAACTTCAATAGTGGTCTTCAGTTCATTATACATTCCAAGTAGCAATCTAGTAGCTGCTTTGATGCGGATGTTGTTCTCAACCAACTATAAAAATAAATAATAAATAGTTTTAATAATTGGATGATGGACTAATTGTTATTAACATGAATAAATAAGTTTGTAAATTATTGTGAAGGTTTTTTTTTTCCAAACCTCTCCTTGAATATTGGGTGTGAAATGTTCGCCCATATCAATCCAGTTGATCAACCAGACAGCGGCATTGTCACTTTGTATAAACGAACAACCACAACTATTAGTTTACTTGTCTTCTTCTATTACAATGACTATTAACTAAATTTACCAAAATACGGTTGACAATACCTATGGCCACAGTTTGGTATGCCTCTAACTTCCTCCACTTGCCACTCTCTAAAAGCAACAGAGCGTCCATCAAAAGTGGTTCCGAAAAAAGGAAAGCGAATCATTCGGCTCAAGGAATTGCACTACATTTGAATAACACAACAAAATTTAAATATTATAGAAAAATTAATGAACACAATAATTTGACATGAACATTATTTACGATGAGGATAACTAACCACAATAATGATAATTGACATTCCATCGTCAACATCCTCCTTTCGGCAAAAAGAATCAAGATGATATATAATTTTATGTTCCAAAGATAGCACTATCAAAAACCAATGACCAGTTTCTGTTTTGATAGGAACATATATCTGTTCATAATTTAGATTGTACTCCATCAACCAAAAAAAACTATCAAGTAAAAATTCATTGATTAAAAGATAAATTTTATAAGATAACTCACATATTTTAAATTTGAAGATGGCTCCATCCAATCGCGCCAGTAACGATCAACTAATTTGAAAGTTGTCGCTCCTAAATCAACATCCTCCTACACAGAGATTTGAATGTGACAATGATGACAATATTTTGTGTGCAATATAAAGTTAGTGAATATTTTATGGACACAAAATCCTAACCGCAAATGATGGTGGTAAATACCACACAGTTCCTCTATTATTGTTTCTTTGTATCCATGTGGATCTTCTACAAACCAATGTTATGATCTACATTGTGTTAGCAAAAATAAAATACAATTAATTGTTTTGAAAAAAACAAAAAAACAATTTATAATAATTCCATTAAAAAAAATATAGAAGACCTTATCATTGATAATCCTTCCTGGAGCAAGTGTGTCAAAATCTGACCTATATCCTACAATTCCATTGGAACTCACCAATGGTTTTCTGTTTATTTGATAAACACATATATGAATTAGCAATGTTTATAATTAAGTTTAACATATAAAACATTAGGTTAAAAAAAAAAAATTAACTTACTCTTTATCTTTATTGGGATGATACACATAAGCAATGATTTGTGCTTCATCGAGATCTAGTTGCATGTCAGAAGTGACAGGAAAGTTCCATTGTATCTCCTACAACAATAACCAATACAAAATGTCAACCCCATGGAAACAAAGAAATAGCAATAGAAATTTATTAAATAATAGTTTGAAAATCTAACCTTAGGTAGCACATAGCTTTGTTTCTTATCACTATGATCGACTAATTTCTTTGTGTTTGATGATGTAGAGCCGATGTCCATCTTTTTTGTTACTCCAATAGAAGATGAAGGGAAAAAATAGTGAAGGTTCACTTTACTTTCTTTTATGTTCTTTTCTTCTGTGTTTTGTGTTCTTGTGTTCCTTTGATTTTGTTGTGTTGTTTCTTATTATTTTCTTTTAGCTTTTTATTTTGTTTTTTATTAACATTTGTTTTTAGTTAGTATGTACATTTGGTTGGTTACTAATTGGATGAACAAAATTAATATTTAATTAATTGATTTTTAAAATTGGTAATTTATAAAAAGAAATAAAGTTAATTCAAGGTCAAATAATTTATTTAGTCAATATATATATATATATAAACATAAATGAGTTACTATATGTTTTTAATTATAAATATTATATAGAAGACAAAAATATTCTTAAATATAAACATTCTTTCAATTGCATTTATTATTTTTTTTTTAAATATATCTCTTATTAATACTATTAATTTATTTTGTAATATGAAAAGTCAAATTTAACATA